>CAEMYA010000047.1:224019-270443 GCA_903131615.1 Diplodus sargus | reverse complement strand
GATGGATCACGTTAACGCCACCACTCAAGTTAAAGGACAACTCCACCCATTTTGCACATGAAGTTCACCTTACTCCCCATGATTAGTGCTACACCTAAAAATAATATTTGCATTATGTCCTCTGTGCCGCTAAAGAGAGCCATGCAAAGTTATAGCAAAGAACCCTGATGATGTCATGGTGATGTCATCAGGGTTATATCGGTTCAGGCTGAGGAAAATCCTCACCAGAGATAGCTGTTGCAAACCTGGAGGTGTGAAGCGTGGAAGACGTGGGTCCGTACCAGGAAGGGAGGTTCTGGTGATAGACACTGTCCAGTTGTATTGTGGGAAATGTAGGATTTATAGTTTTTGGAGAGAAACCAATACCGAGGACTTTAAATCACCGCTCCGCTGCATTGATTTTCACTCTCGTCGTTTTCAGCTACTTTCTGGAAGCGGCTGACTCACCGGAGTGCCCGTTTAAGAGATGCAAACACCGGTGAGGTCAGCAAACAATTATCCCGCAACGTCCACTGTCAAGCCTCCAGGAATGACATCACATCCTTGGAGATGAAACATGATGACTTCAATTAAAGCTGAACGAAGTGTCAGAAGATTGTTCTGATCATTGATAAACCATATGTTTGTCATTCTCAAGCAAAATTCAGATTGCAGTTCCCCACTTTGGAAAGCGGCTCTGTGAAAATTCTGTGTTGCGTAAAAGTCCCACAAAGAAATGCAACAACTTAAAGATGCACTCTGTAGTTTTGGGAAAGAAATTTGCATCAGAAGAGAAAGGTCTTCACTGACTGATGTTTTTCTGCCTAAACAGACTAAAACATCATGACTGAACAAACTGAGTAAGTTTGTATCATCACCTCATTAATATTGTAAATATTCAAATTAAGAGTCTGAATTTCTTCTTCAGAACTACACATTGTCCCTTTAAAACACATCATGCACAGGCTTGTATTAGCAACTGAGAGCGACAATCTCATTTTCCACGTCACATTACAATCCGCTCACATCTGGCCACTAAAAAATTGATTAATACATGTAAATTGCTACAATAGGTTACAGAGAGCCTCTTTAATGTTTGTTAATATATTTCTGCGTTTCTTGGTATTGGGTTCTAATACTGGCTCAGTGAAGGGAATTGTGTCGTGGACTTAAGCTCAAGCAATTTGAATAGATCATCTTGGACTCCTTGAACAGGTCAGGGCTCTTTTTGAAAAAATTTTTTTTTTTTAAGTTTCTGGCCTTTTATGTACCTAACTCATCAAATACCTGAGAAAATAACTGCAAGATTATACTGATAATGAAAAACAATCATTAGTTGCTGCCTTAATTTAAATCTTACGTCACCAGGACGGATACAGACACCTACAGATTTTTTATTTTAAAGCCTGTCATCACTATAAACTGATTTACTGGACTTTACACCACTTATGTGGTTGGTATTACAAGAGTATCTGGTTGGGCTGCTTACATAATGTCAGTGCGAAGCGGTCAAAGGTCACCGTTGGGTCAGTGGAGGTGGATCACTCGTCAGCCCCGACTTGATCGTCAACTCTTCCTGCTGTCTCATCATCATCATCCCAGCTTTTCACCGGTCGCCGTAGAAACTGTTGCCATGACACCCAATGCCCGTAAGTGATGCAAGTGTTCCAGGTGCAGAGAGACCACGGATCGTGTGGAGGGACAGTGTGTGTGTGTGTGTGTGTGTGTGTGTGTGTGTGTGTGTGTGTGTGTGTGTGTGTGTGTGTGTGTGTGTGTGTTCATGTGTGTAGTTACAGAGAGTTTTACTGTAAACTGATCCACACCAGCCTCAATGAAAGACAATAGGAAATTGGCTCTGGGCCTTTTTTCCACAGCAGTCATTTTACTTTCCTGAGCCGGTCCCACCTGGGGGCAGGAGGAGTGGATGTTCAGGTAAAAAGTTAGAAGTGTGTATGTGAATGTGATCAGTGCCTGTGATCACAAGACCAAACAGAGATAAATGTAATAAATAAATGTCGGCTGCAGAATATCAGCAGTCATTATCATTCCTGAGATCTTCATCTGTGTTGCACCAGCTCGCCTCTCTGCAGATGTGTTGCTTAGCATTGGAGATGTAAAGACTTTCAGCAAGAGTTTAGCTGTTTAGTTCCATATTTGGATCAAACACAACTGGAGGGGTGGACATTTTCACCAGAGAGTGAAGAAAGGCCTTCATCTCAATTGCAGATTTCTGATCTGTCCTGCCTTTACTACTGTTACATAAAAATCCATGAGCTCACACTCTGTTCTCAGCTCGCACTGGAGTTCAGTGTTTCAGCTGCACAACCTCAGTTGGCTGATTTCACCTGTAAAGGAGAAGAATGCCTTTGAATCAATCATAGTAATCATATTTGTATATCAAATATTTCTATTTATCATACCAGCATGCTGTTCTGTTTATCGTTTTAAAGGACTAGTTCGACATTTTGGGGAATTAGACTGATTTACCTTTGTGCAGAGTTATGGCTACAACCAGCACCATCATAACTTAGCTTAGCTTAGCTTAGCTTAGCGTAGCTTAGCTTATTTTAGCATAACGACTGGAAACAAGAGAACAGCTAGCCTAGCTGTGTCTGTCCATAAGTAATAAAGCCCATCAGCATCACTAAAGCTCACTAATTGCTGTGTGTGAAATTTCCTGCTTACTTCCTAAAGTCTTCAATGGAACTGATGCAACTGATCCTGAAATGATTTTTGTTTTTATATAGATTAAACAAATCAGATTTTTCATCTATTTTGTTACCATTTGACAGATCAAGGCGAGTTTGGCTTCCTGACTTTATGCTAAGCTAAGCTATCAGGCTGCTGTACTGTATCCAGCTTATATCTACCCTTTAAACCCCCATTTATTTATTGATCTCCTCAACCCTCCGCATGAATGAGAATAAGCGGAACTGTTTGAGAATTTCATTAAAGGTGCACTATGGAGTTTTTACATTTTAATCACTTTAATTTGTAAAGATCTTCATTAAAGTGAAACTCTTGGCAAAATGCAACCTTGGCTTTTTTTTGTGAATGTATATGAGTCAAACCTTTCTATAGATGCATAATTACAATGAAACTTTTAAGATTAACCGTATTTTCACTTTTGGCTCAAGATCATTTTCAATGGGAGTGCATGGGGCACTCTTATGCTAGCATCAAAATCGCTATTTTTAAAACACTAAGAAGGCGCGACACAACATGAAACTTTGCTCGCAGTATCACTAGGATCTCTACACATAGCTCAAATGAACCACGTACTCTACCCAGATGTTAGACTTCTCAACAGGCCTGAAAATTACGACCCGACCCAGCTCGCAGGTTTTTAAGCCCGAACCCGACGCAGCCCGACACACCAGCATGAATTGTCTGCCCGAAGCCGCCCCCCCCGCGCGCCTGCATTGTTTTCCTCATACACTTGTTACCGTAACTTTGTGCAGCGGCTCAGGTCTGCATCTGCCCATCCCAATGAAGCGGGCAGGCTGGCTCACTCTTCACCACATGTGAACAGCGATGATTCACAGAACAAACAAAATGTAATTTACCACCTGCATGAAATGTGTTTTATGAAATGTGTTTTATAAAAAAGGAAGCCCGAGGCCCAACCCGACCCGGCTCAACCTGCGGATCCGGTCGGGTTTGTCGGGCCGGGCCGACCCGTTGAGAACTCTACCAGACGAGTACATGTCGTGTACGAGTACATCTCAGCTGCCATGACAACGGCTAGAGGAAGAAGCTACTGCTAATGTGAGTTGTTCAAAAACTTTCTTTTTAGCAAACTCTGTGTACACAAACAATGTTCTCAATGCTCGTGTTCATGTGTAGAGACCCTGGTGATACTACAAGCAAAGTTTCATGTTGTGTCGCGCCTTCTTAGCGTTTTAAAAATAGCTATTTTTATGCTAGCGTAAAAGTGCCCCATGCACTCCCATTGAAAATGAGTTTGAGCCAAAAACGAAAATACGGTCAATCTTAAAAGGCCTCTTTCGTCGTAATTATGCTTTTACACAAAGGTTTGACTCATATATATTCACAAAAAAAGCCTAGGTTGCATTTTGGCGAGAGTTTCACTTTAACTGATTTTTCATGCCAAAGCAACTAAATAAACAAGCTGTGTTTTCGTGATTGACTAAACAGAATAAACAAGCTGACCTTAAAGGACAATAAATTCCTTTTTTTTTTTTAAGTACAGGACAGCTTGAGAGATGACAGGATATGTGATGGGGGGTGTGACATGAGGCAAAGGGCTACAGGTTGGACAAGAGCTCTGTACATGGGACGCATGCTCTACCAACTGAGCTACTGAGGCACCCCGAAAGGGCAACAAGTTTATTGCTGTTTTACTTTGTTTACATTTGGCAGACCCCGCCACCAACAGTGTTCTGGGGACCTTATTTTCCACTGAGAACAGCTTGCTAATTAAATATTAGAATTCTTAAACTTCCTGGGGATGTACACTTGATGGTAAAGATCTGGGGTTGATCTCAACCTCAGTTCATCAAATACTGATGCTTTGGGCTGGCGCCTGAACCGAGCTGCCCATCCTACATGCAATGAAATGAACTATTAAGTCAGAAAAGCTAAAGAGTAAGGTTTGAAAAGTTCAGGAAACACAAATATAAGTGAGGGGAAGTGCCTTTGATACTCTGACATCACACTTTGATTCAATTATTAATCGTGTTTTAAATGGAGGGATTTCGGTGTCGTCCCTTACTGTGCCTCAGTGTTTACTCCTCTGACTTCAGTCTCATGTAACCTTGCCTCTCTGACCCCTCCTCCCTCCTCCGCTGTCCCTCTCCTGCACTCTGCTCCAATTTGCGTGCGCGGCCCCGAGAGCGCGGGCACGCACATTGGGGGCTCGGCCCTACGCAATGGAAAGGGGGCGCGCCCGGCTTAAAGCAGCGCGTTGTCCTGTGTTGATGTGTCGCAGATTTAAAAAGTGAGGGAGGCAGGCAGCTGGAGTTTGGCGAGAGGGAAGTGCGGAGGCTCGGCGCTCAAAACAAAGTGTTCCGGAGCGGGAGCGAGCGGCTGCAGCTACGCTCCGAGGGTTTCCCCCCCCCTCGTCCTCAATCTACTAGTTTCATTTCGGCTCTTCGGCAACAACAACAGCGCAGATCCAGTTTGTGTCCTGTTCGGAGCGTGTGGAGGAGCGCGCGGCAATGGAGCTGTCATCGATTGGAGACCAAGTGTTTGCAGTCGAGTCAATAACGAAGAAGAGAGTGCGAAAGGTAAGAGGGGTTCACCTGCACTCCTTTTAACTTACGCACAAACTTGTCACCCCCCCGTGTGTGTTTTTTTGGTCCCTCGCGCCGCGCTGTGTCCAGTGCAGCATCGCCCGCCGTCCTCATGCGCAACGAAACTAGGCTACGCAGTTTCCCAACTATTTACGCAAATGAGATGCTAGCACAATCTATGCTTTGAATTAACTGCGCCGAAGTTCTAACATTGTTGAGTCACATCCTGTGCCCGTGCCGTGCAGATGCAGCCGAGATGCTGCATCACGAGCGTGTTTTGAAGGAGCCTACGCAGCTGTAGTAAACTGTTAAAGGGGGTGTGTGTATGTGTGTGTACGGTCAGGACCGGGGAGCTGCGCACTTGATTTAAGAAGCGCCAGCGAGCCGAGCGGCGGCTCCTGTGGGGAACTGCTGCGTAACGGTGAGCAGCTGAGTTTACACTGGGTGAGAGATGTGGGACCGACAGTTCGTCTCCACAGTGCGCGAAGTGCGTATCTGGCGCAGCGTGTGAACATAGTGTACATTCTGTAAATACGAACAAATAGCAAGCGTCGTCCGCTGGTTCTCGCTGCGGGAGCCCGTGGTGAAGTTTGGCGCGATGTTGGTGAAATGGTTAGAGCGTGCGAGCGGCACGCGCCCTCACGGACGAAGCGGCTCCGCTCCGCGCCAGGTGAGAGTTCCAGTAGTTTCTCGCTCCGCGGCGAGCGTTGCGCAACGCCACGTTGTTTACATGTTCATGCCCCACCTATCCGGGCCCCGTGCGTGGTTTTGAGGCCGGCTCGCGTGGCCATGTGCGGTCGCGTCACCGCGGCTCGGGAGGAAAAGCTGGTGTTTGGAGGCCACCCAGCCCCGCTGTCATTGACGTCATCCCACAGAAAAACACCGTTTGAAAGGGGAGAGAAATGTCCATGACCCTCCCCTCCTCGCTCCCTCCACGCGTTAAAGCGACAGTCGTCCTTATTTTCCTCCCTCCGCCGCTCGGAGCAGCTTGTTCCCGCGGCGCGCTGGATCGGATCTGAGGCGCAGGTTTTTGTGAATGTGTCCGGCTGCGCGCTGTGTCTCCTCTAACTGCCCCCCTCCTGTCTGTCTGTCCTCAGGGTAATGTGGAGTATCTACTGAAGTGGCAGGGATGGTCCCCAAAGTGAGTAAGCCTTGAGTCATCATCCAGTGACCTCATCCCCTCAATATACACTGAGTAGCCTTTCAAAATATGCTCATTGGAACCTGAACAGGATCGTGAGGATAGATGGAGACTTAGATAGAGAGATAGATATATAGAATTATTTGTCATTCTATGTGTGTGTGTGTGTGTGTGTGTGGGCAGGTACAGTACTTGGGAACCAGAGGACAATATTTTGGACCCGCGCCTGGTCCTGGCCTACGAAGAGAAGTGAGTAATCATAGAAAGCTCTTTTTTATGCTTGCAAGGCACTTTTTTTTTCAGTTTTCTTTTTGTTCTCTCGCTCACAGTCTGTTTCCCTGTGTCACTTTGTCTCTGTCCTCTCCCGCCCCTCCTTTTCCTACCTCTCTCCCAGTCAGGAGAAGATCAGAGCTCTGGCTTATCGCAGGAAAGGTCTCAGACCCAGGAGGCTCGTCCTGCGGGTAGCGACACTTACCTTTCTTCTTGTCTCACCGGTCTTTGTTGTTTCCTACTTTGTGTAAAGCAGTGAAGGGCCATTGACTCAGCAGTGCTCCCATGTAAAACTGAGGGATTCACAACAGACAGATGGCAGCAATAATAGTCAAACTGCAGAAGCAGAGGCCGAGATATCCTGACTTTAAGTCCCCAGTGTGGGTCAGTCTGATTTCCCATAATGCCACTTTAGAGCATCCCTACATGCTCGATTATCCTAGTTTTTATATCTAGTTTTTATGCGGGGTGTCTGAAAAATATGATCTCACCAGGGTTAATTTTCCCTAAATCTTCGCAAACTCCTTCCTGATCCACAGAGGCATCATACAACTAATAACAGCCTCAATAGACCAGAATGCAGTGCAGCGTTTGGGAGCGAGGGCTGTTGTAAAAAGGTCATTCTTGCTCTTCCAGTGTTACTATCACTTTCACAACGGCTGTTGCTCTCCGATTACACCCTCTTCAGACAGTTTGATGAAAGGAGCTCTGGCACCGCCGACGTTATCACGTTGTAAAGTCTTTTGCCGGGCGTTAACTCGCAGGCAGGGATAGCAGGAGAAACACTATTACTATTTTATATAACTGTGTCCCTATTTTTATTTATTATTTTATGATATTTTTGTCTGGTTTCCAGATAATAATACAGAAGTGACCAAACTATTTCAGCCTTTTGATTTACAGTCAATACTTGATACATTCATTTTTTTTGTTTGTTTGTTTTGTTTAGAGTAAGAAAACTATAGAATATCACTGGAGTAAGACTACATTTCCCATAAATGTTGTTTCTGTCTCAAAGTTTCTGTCCCAGTTAACAGAATCCTTCCTGGAGACAAACATGTGTAGCTGTTGTCTCAGTCTGAACAAAGCTAATCTTTCACCTTGCCTCCGCCCCCCCAGAACCTCTTCGCCATGGACCTCCGCAGTGCCCACAAGGAGAAGCCCCCGCCTCGCCTGCGTCTCTCTCTCACCCGTGCCATGAGCACAGACGTGGACCAGGTCGAGCGGGGCGGCATGCCTCTTCGGCCAGCCTGGAGGAAGAGAAGGCAGAGGGCGTCCAAACGGAGGTCGGAGGGACCTTCGCATAAAACCCTCCGTCCGCTGAGGAAGAAGGAGGAGCCCATGGAGGAGGACTGGGGCCCCACCAGCGAGGAGGACAAGCAGGAGTCTGAATGCACCACCGAGGAGAGATGTGAAGACAGCTTATATGGTTGGTTTCTCAGGCTGATCACTTAGAGAAACTCGGTAGCCCGGTCTTGAACTTTGACCTTTTTAAAGATGACGTACATTTCTCTTTCTCTCTTTTTCAGGTCAGTCAGAGTGCAGCTCCCCACCGCTGCTGGAGCGACAGGACTTGGAGGTGGAGAAGAAGGTGGAAGCTGACCTGTCAGCGGTAGGCACAGAGACATGGACCGACAAAACAGGCGGAGGGACACCCGTAACAAGACAGAACCAGACATTTGCGTGCGACCAATCAAAGGACAACGACTCGGCGCCTGAGGCCGAAGCGGGCGATGCGATTGCGGTGTGCGACGGGTCAGATTGGTACAGGTCGGGTGAGGAGGGCGCGGAGTCAGTGTTGGAGTGTCCCACGTTAGAGAGGTGCGTCTGTCAGACCTCGGTGATAGTGTGCGTTCAGGGGAGCGGCGAGGTGGCGGTCGACGCCACCATCTGCTCCGCCGCTGCGGCGGGGAAGGAGGATGCGGAAGGTGACAATCGGTCGTTCAGTCAGGCTGCTCCCGCTGCAGCAGAGCCTGCTAGGAAGGTGATTGTGACGAACGTGACAATCAACTCTCTGACGGTGACTTTCAAAGAGGCCACGGTGGCTGAAGGCTTCTTTAAGGGATACTGAATGGATCAGAACAACCATAATTAGACTTGCCACTCATTTTGTACGTGTAAATAGTCGTGTATGTGAGATATTTCCACATGTTTACATAAACTCATTTCCTACTGAGTTCGATGAAGACATTTTCTGCCTTTCAATACAAAAATGAGTGGTAATTTTATCATTGTGGCTCATCTATTAGGTGTGATAGGAAGCCCGAGGGCCCCCAAAACGGGCTCAGATCATCCATTGCAATCCAGGGGACTAAATGGATCTCAGTGGCAGGTTTCATTCACGGGGCCAGAAGCGGTTTACCAGAAACCAGAGACAGATGGTGAGACAGCAGTTGAAGCGAAACGTTAACAGTCCACAATACTACTTCCATGCAGCTACTTTTATTCCAGCCATCCTCAGTGCTTTCCAGCCAGACACCGGTCTCTCACTCCCAGATCACTGCTCGGGGGGCCGTTTCAGCCGCTCCTCTTTCTTACCAACAACGTTTTGTAAAGATACTGCTCTTTTTTTTTTTTTTCCTTTTTCAGTATTCTCACAGAGCCCACCGCATGCCCTGTCAGTCTGTGCCACACACGCACAAAGCCCTGTCCTGCGGTTTGTTGAAGAGGTTTATTTCTGTCACAAAAGGAATAAAAACAAAGCAAGAGAGTTAACGCCTGCCGCTTAGATGCAGTCCTGTATTTCAAGGAGGACGGATGCACGAAAAAAGAAGTGCACAGTTGTGTTTGCCGTCCGTCCGTCTGTCTGTCTGTCCTTTTACTTTTCAAGTATGAAATGCTACCTGGTTCTATTTTTGTATAACCAATTGATAGTACACTCTTTTCACTAGCCTTTGTGCATTTCAAAAGCGCTGATGTCACGCTGTGTAAGGTAACGTGCAGATGGAAGCAATTGTATGTTAGGTCAGACCGTAGTGAGCTATTATTTATTGCATGTCACATGTATAAGCTAAACTAACTTATGTCACTTAATGTGTCAGTGAATCAGTCTTCTTCTGACAAAGATGAGCTGTCAAACCTGTCTTCTCTTAAAAAAATTGAATTTTTATTTTCATTGCATTTCCAATAAATATGTACAAAAACATATTTCTGCCTCCCGGAGCGTATTTATTATGTTCTCATGTAAGTTAAGTATCCGATTAGAAGGTGGAGGGAGAGAACACTTAGAATCCTCCCACCACTGCATGACTTTAAGACACTTTTCCTTAAAATGGGCCTCATTGTGCAGTGATTGCAGGTGGACCAAAGCATGAAGGCAGCCCTGGTATATGAACCCATCAGGCCACACTGATTTTGTTTTGCAGTCAACAGCACCCCCCGAATCCCAAAGCAACTCATTGACTGTTGAAACACAGTACAGTAGTTCTGTTTTATCATAATTTATCATAATTTGAAAGAACTCTTGAGCACCACAGCTTAACCAGGGGGAGCTTCTTGAAAGTCTGGTTTATTCAGGTGAGCTTTAACTGAAGGAGTACAGCACAATTTTTGTCAGCATCAGATAGTCAAAACTGTTAATGATCAGTGGGCAAACAGGAGGAGAGTGATCTGGGTACTTCACTTGACCATTTTACTTCAAGTATATTAAAACATAATAATGATAATAATAATGAAACAATGAATCCTTTTGGAAAACATCTGTAAAGCCACTGTGTGTGTGCTGTCCATCCGTTATTACCGCCTTCACGTCGAGCAAGCGTGCTGCCACGTGTCGCCACTAGAGGGCGCGTTCCCCTCAGGAAAGACATATTACTGTAAGTGACGCCATCCAGTTAACAGTCTGAATCATCAGCTCAGTGTGTTTGAACTGTGCAGCAGCAGCAGCAGCAGCTACAGTGGAAGTGAGGGGGTGGAGTGTGTGGGGAACTAACCAGAATCAGTTAGGAGACATCGAGCTTCTTGTTCAGCCACAAATACACCCGTGTAGAATCACAGGATCGGTGAGCGCCATGCAGCTGTTTGTCCTGCTCGCCCTCTTTTAACTCTGCTGCTGTGATCACAGGGGTCAGGATCAGACCTGTGTGGGGTCAGAGTGAATGTACTGTAGGGTTAGGATTCAGATATATCAACACCGTGAATGACTTGTCCTGTGCTTAAGGTTGCATTTTTGCTCAAGCTCTTTTAGAAGTATTTAAAGCCCTTTAAAATTCTGTAAATCACAGATGCAGTCGGATTAACACGATACACCCCCTCTCCCCACGTTTCTATTTCCAACAGAGCCCCATCCCCCTTTTGTACTGTTGAGTAATCAAACAGCAACAACTTCATAGACACTCGCTCACATGTCCATAGAAATAAAGTGATTGTGATAGAAATCGTAGGTGAGAAAAATATGCGGTCAGCATTCTTTGATAGTAGTAAGATATGAATACTATTGTAAAGGAGGAAAGTAATAGTGAAAAAAACAATAAAAAGAAATTAATTCCAATTTAAGCTACAAATAAGCAGGTTACTGTAACATATGGCATCAGTGGCGTACAACAAAGCTGCAATATGGGTGGTGACCATTAGCAAATAATTTCAAAAATATCCTCACACATAACAGCAACATTTCGTTTTGAATACCGATTGCCAGAACTGCTTCTTCATGCTGATGAGGAGGCATGTTTGTAAAATTAGTGAAAATGTGTGAGGACTCGAATTCTTGGCAAAAGTAAACACTTTTGTCAGTGCAATAAATGAACAGTTTAACAGCTTTCAATATTCTATTATGAATTTATGTCAATTTAAAGCTGCTATTTGTGACTCCAAACAGCCTAAAGCCATGGACAGATTGTGAGACATGGGTTGGAGGGGCTTTCACATGTCTGAATCCAGGCCTCGTCTCCCCTGTCTATGTAGGAGCAAGACACAAAACTACAAGACGCCATGTTGATTGTAGTAAATTTATATGTATTCGTGGTCTTGTTGCCCGCCACCTGGAGGTGCCCTGCCAGATTTCAGGACGGGCCCTTGCTTTCCTGGCTAGGACTATCTGTTATGTTAGCATTTTGAATGTTCAGTAGTATAATAAGTACTTCTGTTTGATAAGTTATATATATGATAAGTTTTTTTTTTTCTAATAAAGGACAATATAAGGAAGGGATGTGCAACAATAACTGCAGCTCTGTTGTAGAGCCCGTCTCTTCATGGCCCCCCTCCCTATAAGCCCAGTCTGCTCCGATTGGTCCACTCTCACAAGCCTGAGCCGAACGACTCACCATGTTTCTGCATGCGCTTTGCCAGTGTTTTTGCAACAGTGGTCATATGACATATTGTGTGAATATCAAATATAATCTAACACAAGACGTTTAAGTATTTTACCATATCAATGCGTGGTTTTTGAAAAGTATTGTATGTTTACATCTGTCAGGGTGTCATCACACAAAGAGGAGACATAATACTATGTTAACTCCTTGAAAGGAGACTTTAAGACTGTTCTCTTGCACTAGATGGAAAAAAAATATGTGCGTATGCTAGCGTTGGCCACAATGAGTTGGAAAATATCAGCATACTGGATATTGGCAAAAATCCAATCATACATCTAATAATAAGGTACCAATTTCAGTTCCAATCATCACCACAAAGTTGCCTTGTGTCATTTACAGTTGGGAGTAAGAGTGTACCATTCACTGCTGAGAATGACCCAAAAACTGTGAAATACAATTAATTGTCTTTTCTTGTGTATTTGAATGTAGGCAATTATTCCTCGGTTTGAAATTTTATTTTAAAACCAGTTAGCACATGGGCCTTGAAAAGCAGCAAAATGGGCCCGTCTTATGTCTTGAAATATCACTTTTTATTACTGGACTTTATTGCTAAGTCAGCATGTCCCTGTGAGGATCTTGCAGGAATGATATCATCACATTTGCAGTGATCTTATCAGTCAGTTGTTGGCAGGTTTTCATCCGCAAACCGCAGACAGTTGGATGACGCACTAATTTAAGTTGGCGCTACAGGCACAAAGTGTGTCTGTTGAAAGGAAGATGTGTGATATGGCACACAGCTCTTAATCCTCATTCTGATTTGTAACAAACAGCCACATGCAGGACACCCACTGTTGGTAATTTTCATTTTATTATAAAAAACAGTATTTGAGTCCACAGTTTGTGTTTCCTTTGTACAGTAAAAAATATTAAATTAAACTCCCAAAGTTCTTAGCAGAAAGATAAAGAGGATGGAGTTTGGGGGAGGGGGGAACAACTTCCCCCACAGGAGGAGGAAGCAGAGGAGGAGGAGGGTATTTAAAGTCCAAGGGAAGCAGCAAAGGGGACGAGGCCGAAAGAGATGGAGACTGAGTGCTCATATCTCCTCATTTCTCCTCATTTCTGTGCAACACAGTTCATTTGGATCTAAATCCTCTGTTTACTCCAAACAGTAGAATCCTAAAAACACTAAAAGGAGCCCACCCCACCCACTTTTTTTCACATCCCAGCCCATGTACTCAAAAAGTTACAGGCACACAGGTATGCACCCCCCCTCCCCAAGCCTCCACTGCTCCATATTAAGTGTCTTTAAAGGAAGGAGTGCACACACATTCGAGGGAGAGGGCTTGCATGTTTGCGAGGGAAGAGTCCCTTCCAGCATGAACCGATGTCCAATACAGAAGCTGGCCGGGATGTCACAACATGTCCGTTCGACATCTCACAGCTGACCCTCACCCACTGCAATAAAACACTGACATTTAATTATTCCCACCTGGACAGACCCAACTAAAGACATCTGAAGTGAAATGAAATCTCCACTACCCCGTCTTAACAGTCAATAACAAAAATATATTTCTATACGAATTGTAGCAGTCTCAGGATACATAACACCCCCGCCCAACCCCCCAAAGAAAATAAATAAAGCAAACCCAAACATTTAAAAACTAAGATATGCATCATGTTTGGATTTACATTAATAATAATAATCCACATCACTCTGCAGAACAGAAATAGACAGACTGAATGATGGGAAATGAAACTGATAAAAAAGTTCTTTGCATTAAATCATCTCCTCTTTAATTCTCGACCACTTTTAAAATCTTAAAAACATTTCTTAAAAAAGGCAATTACTCCTATTTACCCCCCAAAACCCCCGAAAATATCACCTTTTCTTGTATTCAGCAAGAGGTGGAAGTGAGGGGTGGTGCTGAGAAACCATCCCCCTCTTTGTCCACAATTGGCAAAAAAATATATTAACAGCAATAACTTACAATTCATTTATTCTAATTTATTTAACGACTGCTTGATTTATTGTTCATCTCCCATAGGAAGTTCAGTTCAATGCATCTTTATTGAAAACATTTTAAATAACATTTAATAGTATAAAAAAAGAAAGGCTAGGTAATAACAATAACACTGTCCTGGGTGAGTGCAGTTTGTGCGAAGAATCACAGAGCATTTAGGCTCCACTTGACACATAAAGCAGACGTCCTACATGATGTCTAAAGGGTTGTGATTCATATTCTGGCCAAGCGGGTCCTGACCATTGCCCCCTGGCCCGTGGAGGCCTGCCATGCCACTCAGCTGAGACAGCATGGCGCTCTGGTCCGACCCAAACTGCTCCATCGAGTTCTGTTGCTGGGTCGTTGGCTGTTGTTGTGGAGGGACCACCATACCTGGGTGGTGCTGGTTCAGGTGGCCTGGGTGTGGGGAACCAGTCTGCATCTGGGGGGAGATGTGATGTGGCGAGGGCTGGGGCTGCATGCGTGGGGATGGACTGGAGTGTGGCGGCTGGGACTGCGGTCTGGGTGAAGGCTGTGGGGACCGCACCTGGTTAGCCAGTGATGTGGACAGCGCCTGGCCCTGCAGGTGTGGGTGTGGGGACTGGGCCATCTGCTGTGGCTGCTGAGGGCTCATGGGATTGCTGTGCTGGGCTGGTGACCCCCCAGGACCAAGATGCTGATGCTGTTGCTGCTGAAGCAGCCTCTGGTGGAGAGCCTGTTGGAGCAGAGCAGATGTAGGTGGGGGGCCAGTTTGAGTTGGCTGAGGACCCTGAGGTGGCTGTTGAGGACCTCCTACACCCCCTCCACCTGCATCACCTCCTGGCAGGCCAGCCATTGCATTCTGCTGCTGCATTTGGAGGTGGTGCTGCTGCTGTAGCCTCTGCTGGAGCGCGGCTGTGGCCTGCTGCTGGGCCACTGAGCCTGGATAACCTTGCCCCTGCTGTCCTGTGGGACCCCCAGGCTGCTGAGGGCCAAGAGGCGGACCCCCAGGTGGACCCTGTCCCACTGAAGGAGGCTGCATTCCAGGCTGCCCCATGTAGCCCTGCCCCTGTGGTGGCTGCGGCTGCTGGAACTGACCATGATTAACTCCCATTTGCTGTTGTTGTTGTTGTTGTTGCTGCTGCTGCTGTTGCTGTTGTTGTTGTTGTTGCTGTTGTTGTTGTTGTTGTTGTTGTTGGAGATGCCGCCTCATGAGCAGCTCTCTGAACTGGGGATTGTTGAGATTTCCCATTTGTGGCCCCTGGCCCTGCATGCCTCTTCCTCCCCCTTGCTGTTGTTGCTGCTGCTGCTGGAGAGCTGCCACTTGCTGTTGTTGTAAACCGCTGAGCATCGGCCTCTGCTGCTGCTGTAGCTGCTGCTGTTGTTGCTGCTGCTGCTGCTGCTGTTGTTGCTGTTGCTGTTGTAGCTGCTGTTGTTGTTGCTGCTGTTGTTGTAGCTGCTGTTGTTGTTGCTGTTGTTGTTGTTGCTGTTGTAGCTGCTGCTGCTGGACTTGCTGTAGCTGCGCCATTGTGGCCATGTTGACATTCGTCCCTCCCTGACCCCCCATGTGCATACCTGGCTGGCCAGGACCTGCAGCATTCATGTTCACCTGTGGGCCACCTCCTGCCATTACATTACCAACAGGACCCCCTGTGGGTCCAGGACCTCCAGGGACACCACTGGGTCCACCGGGGCCTCCCTGCACCCCCTTGTACTTTGAGGCCCTCTGCTTGATAAAAGCAGCCATGAGCTGTGGGTTGGAGCGCAGAATGTTGAGGACTTGCTGTTGCTGGAGCGGTGAGCTAGGTGAGCGGAGAGTCTGTAACAGCTCCTGGAGGGCTGCTTGGGGGATGTTTCCACCCGCAACACCAACCCCTGGGACACCGGTAGGTCCAGGGACCGCGCCGCCTGGGACCCTGCCACCCACGCCTTGCTGCTGCTGCTGTTGTGCCATATTCATCAAGGCAGCATGGCCCTGAGCTTGTTGGTGCTGCTGCTGATGTTGCATTTGCTGTTGCTGTTGAGCTGCCATCATGGCTGGATGGCCCATGTGGTTCATCATAGCTTGCCTCTGCTGAGGTGGCATCCCCTGGCCTGCCCACTGCTGCTGCTGCTGCTGTTGAGGGTTTTGAAGGGGAGCACCCAACCTCTGCTGTTGAAGCTGTACCTGAGGGGGGAGCTGGCCCTGGGGCAGGTTACCCTGCTGAGGGGGTTGCTGCATGGGCCCACCAGCACCAACCATCATCCCTGATGGAGCACCCTGTGGTTGGTCCATGTGAGCTCGGGCAGCTGCCACAGCTGCTTGGCTCTGTGGTGGCATACCCTGGGGTCCAACCATCCCTACTGCCCCTGGGTGTCCCATGCCCATCTGTTGACCCTGACCCTGCTGATGGTGAGGGTGGGGAGGCATCATGCCTGCAGCTGCCTGGGCTGCTTGTCTCTGAAGAGCCATCTTTCTCTGAGCATCAGCTACCTGTTGGATCTTCATGGCAATTTCTACTGCTGCAGGTGGAGGGCCAGAGGGGGGGTGCTGTTGCTGCTGTGGAATGGGAGGCTGGCCCTGGGGCTGACTGGGAGGTTGTGGGCCCCCAACACCTCCAGGCATGACAGCACCACTAGGCTGCTGCTGGGGAGGTGTTGCAGAGCCAAGGACCGGTTTGCCCTGGGACTGATGGATTTGGGAGGAGCCCGGGGGTCTGCTGGCATATGGAGGCAAATTGTTTGGGTGCTGCTGGAGCTGTTGAGGGTTGGTCCCTGCTCCACTTTGCTGCTGTTGCTGGACCTGAGGAAGCATTTGCTGCTGATGTTGGGGAGAGCTCATTATCCCCCCAGCCCCACCTCCCCCACCGGCCATCTGCTGGAACTGGTGGTGAAGGGGGTGCTGAGGAGGCATGCCGCTTTGTGTGGGCATCCCACCTGGCTGCTGTTGCTGTTGGACTCCGGGTCCAGGGCCCAGTCCCTGCTGCGGGACTGGAGGCATGGCCTGAGTTGGGGTCTGAGGTGTTGGGGGTTGGGTTCCACCAGAAGTTGGGGTACTGGGCGCTGTGGTGCCGTTGTTCCCTGGCGATGGAAGTCCTACAACAGGTCCTCCTGGTGGCCCTCCTGCTGGCTGCCCCACTCTCTGCATGCTGGCCATCCTCCTCCTCAACATCTGGGCCTGCTGGAGCCTGTGCTGCAGCTGCTGCTGCCGGAGCTTTTGTTTGATGTTCAGACAGAACGGGACGGGACATTTGTTCTCCTGGCAGTGTTTGGCATGGTAACAGCATAGCGCAATGAGCTGCTTGCAGATGGGACAGCCGCCATTCGTCTTCCGCTTGCAGCTTTTTGTGTGCTGAACGACACGCTTCATCTTCTGGCAGGACGGAAGCGAGCAGTTGGCATTGCGACACTGACATGCATGGACCAGTGACTGGATGCAGCGCTGGATGCTGAGACGACGAGAGTCTCCTGGGCTCTGGGTAGCTGCTGCTGCCTGGTTGTTGCTGTCATCGTCCAGTCCAAGCCCCAGCTTATCCATCTTGTGCTCATGACCTTTAATATTGTAGCAGGTGATGCACAAGTCATAGTCCTGGAGAAGGAAAGGAGAAAAAGAGGGATAAGAACATGAATATGGGTGGTATTGCTGGATTAACAATTATCTTCTTTCCAACCTTTCCCTAGAGCAACACGTCCACACAAGCACAGCCTTTTTGCAATGTTTTGCTATTGTACACACAATCAGACCTAAAGTAACAGGAGTTCTTCTGAGTCTTCCTGTCTAGATTTTTTCAACCTTTTATCTGAGAAAGCTGAGAATGAGCACTACAGCAAAAACACGTATTATTCGGACTGTCACTTCTGCAGCAGCAGTGTTCCATCGTGCATTCCAAAGAAAACAACTGGAAATGGTGAAGACAGTGAGGATTCATGTCTTCCTCATTGTAGTTGCATCTCAAGTCAAAACACTAGTGTGATAGCTGCAACTGCTACTGACTCCAAGTGTATCAAAGGTTGCACACGACTTCCTACAAGCTCCCCAGGCCAACAGTGGATAAAACAAAGACAATGACTTCACTACAATGGAATTTTGGTGCTCAAAATGGGAGGGGAGAAAAAAGTACATCTCTTAAACCACCAGGCTTCTGTTGTCTGCTTTGAACTAAAACCTCTAATTTATTCAGCTAAATCTTAAATGAAAGAGAAAACCAGTTGATCCATGCTTTGAAAAAGTTTAAGTAATATATAGGAACACCATATTTCAAAGTAGAAATCCAGTGTTCCTTCTAAGAATATGGCAAACAAATGATTTTAAAAAAGAAAAAGAAAAAAATCCTGTCCCAGCTCTGTTGGGAACAAACGAGCAGGCCAACAGAACAGTGAAATGGTCCAGTTGCTCTTTAGAGCCATGTCCAAACTAAGGTGGACAAATCTTAGGTTGTTGACTCTGACATGAGAGAGCAATAAAAAAAAGAGATGCTAAATGTGTTTGACTTTCTCCTCTTCTGGTTAGCAAAACAAAACTTTGGACAGAGATGCCAAGTTACTTCGTCCAGCGCGTTAAACCTCATGTCACCTCTTGCTCTCCCAGTCACTGCAGAAAATTTAGCTGAATGCACAATTCATGAGGTCTCATTGACTGAATTTCCAAATAAATCAGAAAACAATTTAAGAATAAAACACTGATTTGACCGCAGCTCGTAAATGCTACCTATTAGCCAAGCCAAACAATCTCAATGTGGAACAATTTGCTGTTTTATGGTCACAATGAGATCACTGAAAAAAGCTGTGATTGGCTATATTGACTTTCAAAATAAGGAATCACAGAGAGTTTCAGGGGACACAGAATGTATTTGAGTGTAATAAGAGCAGTGTTGTGCGGAAAATTGAGAGGAAACTTTATTATAAAATTTAGCTGGCTTGTGGGCATGCTCACCTGATGATGTAAAACACACTGGAGTATCTAAAATATTGTCACTGTTTTCATGCTGCAGTGATTGATCTCCAGATAAATTCAGAAATAAAAGAGGGAAAAGGCAACTGCGACTCTCACCTCGCAGACAGTGCAGTGGAAGCGGGTCTCCACGTGGTGTTTACACTCATTACAGGTGTAGACAAAGCGGTCCTGGCTCTGGTTGTGCAGCTCCACCAACATACACATAGTGCTCCACAAGGACCTGCGGAGTGAGCTGAACTCCAGGTGCTTGTCCCTGGCCAGAGTCAGGAAGGCGTCGCGGCCGTCCATCAGGTCACAGGCCATCAGGGGGTCCGAGTCAGTAATGGGGGGCAGCGAGTTAAGAGTGGGGCCAGCAAGGAGACGGATGACAAAGAAGACCTGGGAAAAAGAGTAATGAGGATCAGCAAGAAGTTTTAAATAAGGCCCTTTTCCTACATACAGACTTTTATACAAATGCCATTTTAGATTCATACATTCACTGATTCATTTCTTGTTTAATGTAGTGGATTAATCTCTAAAGCGCCAAAAGTGCATCACAGGCCTTTTATAGAAAATAGATTCAGACCCTTCACAAACAAGTGTCATCCGTAAATGGCAGACATGTCAAAATTTAAATGGGAAGACAAATATCATTCATGGGATTTTGTCGGACCACTTAGAAACATTGAGGAACTCCCACAGCGTTTTTCTTAACAATACCAGTCACTTTGTCGCTTTCTTCACCAGTTATTTCAGTGAAGAACAGTATGTCATTGTTCTCTTGCAGTTTGTTGATTAACAAACTCAGCAGTCGCTTACAGGAAATGTCAGCGGAAAAATGCAGGTTTTTTTATACAGCTTTTTAAGATTAAAGTTTAAGCCTTTTCAGGCTAACTAAACATATAACATAACATATAACATGAATATTCTTGAAGTTTCCATCATCGCATCTAAATTGTTGCTGTACCTGCAATTGTAAGAAATAAACTTTTATACCCAAAACAATCAATGTATACTGTCACTTTGTGAAGTGCATGTAACCAGCCGACTCCTCTTCAAAATAAACAAAGTTATCAGGAAATCAAGTGATTGAACTGAATTAAGACTGAAATGGTTTTATTAAACTTATGTGGCATCGAGTAAGTGTGCAGGCATTACCCTATGTGAATTCACACTTTGTGTATTTTACCAGCTTTTCATATTAACTTAATTGTGTGTTTTGATCAATATTACTTCAATAAATTTCAACGCCAGGATACACACTAATATGCCAGGGGATTGTTTAATTTCAAATATTGAAAGATCAGCATAAAAAAATGGATTTGTAAAAAAACAAATCCAATTCTGGCATGATACTAACCTCGAAACGATGAATAGTCTGAGTTCAACCCTTTTTCCATACTTTCAAGACTTTGTATGAACCCTGAAATTGTATAACTTATTTTTGTGATATGTGAAATCCATTGCTAATATGAAAGTATAGATTACAACTGCATAAAACTAATGACTTGTCTGCAGTCAGTAAAGGATAATCCTACTAAGCTTAGTATACGCTGCATCTACTCCGACATGAAAACAGCTGAACATTTTCAGACAGCTGCAACAGAAGAGCAGCAGCAAAACAGCAGAGTTTGAATGGTTCATTCAGTGAGTGGAGTCAACATGACATCTCTGAAGACATAAGTCAATGCAATGTTCTTATAACTTTACCATATAATCCAATAAATGAGTAAGCAGCTATTGCTATAATCAAATTAGCCTTGCATACCTCCTTATGTTTCTCCATGGTGGCATAGAGCTTCTGGGAGAGGTCATTGGAAACGTTGGGCATCCCTGGTTTCTTCTTGTTGGCTCGGCTCAAGCTGCTCTTGTTCTTGCTTGTCTTTTTATTGTTCTTCTTTTTGGCATTCTTGCTGTCTCCTTTTGTGGCCTGTGAATGTTTTAAAGTCAGTCAGTGACCTGCTGTGAGACATAATGATAATGATGACATGAGAATTCTTACTCCACTGACATCCGTGCTCTCATTGGAGGTACTGTTCTCCTCCCTCTTCCTCTCCTCCTCCTCTTGCTCCAGCTCCTTGATGCTCTCCTCCAGTACGTTGGGCCAGAAGTCACCCTCAAAGTACGGCAGCTCCTTGGCACTGGTCAGCCGGTCTTCTGTTGCCTGCTTAAAGATGTCCTGAGAGACAAAACGAGAAGTGTTTAAAGTGTCCTCATGAGCTTTATCACTCTTTCAAGAAACAACAAAACATATTTTAGAGGTTTGTTCTCGCAGCCGAGAAAACAAACTCAGTCTGCCCAGTTATCATGAAATTGTTCATATCCACATTTTTGTTTTTCCTTTTTTTTTCTAAAATTGAAACAAGCAAATTCATGCTCCAGAACAGATAGTAAACTGAGCTTGTAATGAGATTGTGAAACAAAGCAGGAAGGCAACCTTCAAGACAAAATTCTTCATCTTTTTCCCCAACAGTTTGACAAGTATCTTACAGGTGTCCTACAGGTCCCAGAAACCAGATTCAAGACTCTCACAAATAATCTTTGTCTTATTCAAAGGTATATATTATATGTGGTCCCATGCAGAGGTAGGTATTAAATAGGAAGATGGTGAGTTTGGCTAGTCTACAGTTTGTGCATTAATAAAGTAAAAAGACTGGGTTAGGTTCAGTGGCTGGTTTAAAGATTGCGTAAGTGTTGGCTGTCATGCAGACAGCCTCAATCACACTGACAAGAATACATTTAAAGATGGATAAAGGACATGTGATAAAAATGTCTGTGGCAGTTAAGACCCCTCAAATAAGCTATTTAATTTAATGTAAGACATTCAAAGGACCTCCAGACACCCTGTTCGATGCCGTTAGGGACTATGGGTGAGTCAGAGTCTTTTTTTGGCAGTGATAAACGCAGTAATTCACATTCAAAAAACAGAAAACATGGCTCACTTTATAATCATGGACAATGCGTTCGGAAACAGCCTTGTCCAACATCTTCTTGTACCACTCCTGCAGGCGCTTTGGCTTGGGGATCTTCTGGTCCATTGGGTGACAGTGGAAGATGTAATCATCCCCTTCACTGGGTGGACAGGCCCAGATATGACCATTTGTAAACCTGACACAGGGAGAGATGCATTTCCTTTAATTGAGTCTGTATGCTTATTATCATGCTGAAGATGGTCTGCAGCAGCACCTGGAACACAAAGCCTAATGGGTACACTTTACACTGCATAATGGGCTCATATTTGAAAGCCTGTACAGCTATAGTGTTCAACTGAAATTGAAGGGATTATGTTTGAGAAAGTCTTAATGTTTCTCTCACCCCTGCCTCTTCACATACTCCAGGTAGCCCAGCAGGATCTCGTGGTAGACAGCTGTCCTGAGGTGTCGGGGTCTGAAAAAGTGCACGCTGTCCAGGTAAGAGATGTACACTCGTCTCTGATTGGGAGGCGGGCAGTCCGAGCCATACTCTTGAACGTGCATGCCGAAAAAACACACTTCTGCTCCATCGACGTCCTCGAAGGCAAACAGGGCTTTCATCCTGTATGGGAAGGACTCGGACATCTCTCCGTTGTCGACAAACCTGGAGGGAAAAGAAAAGCCAGGGTGAGGAAAACAGCTGAGATTGTGACAAAAATCTGAAATTAATCAGCGAGCTATCATCCTAAATATCTTCACTACGTGCACAAAAGACCACCTACCTGGACTTCATGCCTGGCTTGACCTCAACCACCTTGTCTGAGACGTGGACCACGCGGATGGTGACCTCGCCACATTCAGGGTGGTTCTGCCTCTTGACGAACTCGTTCACTCGTGACTCCAAATAGCCCCCCAACTTTGTCTGAGGAAGTCCTGCAGAAGACAGTAAAAAAGTTGAAGCAAGAGGTGGAATACAGTGAAGGACAGGAACATACAACATAGACAGTACACAAGATGCACTGGTTGTGTCCGCGCTCATTGCAGGACAGACAGAATCCTCGTCTGACAACGTGCAACAAACAAGGACATTTTCCTCATTAAATTTGACAATTCAAGTCTTTAAGCCCATATGAAAAACTCCACACAACAAGTACAGAGGCTGAAGTTCGAAGGACTAGCACTGAAACAAACGCCACTTCATTAACAGGTAAAAAAGACCAAAAAGGAAAAAAGAGAAATGATTACCAGGGTTTGTTGCTTGTAATAATAACTAACTGTAATGTAATGCTACTTTCTGAGTGATTGCTGATATGGAGTATAATGAAATATATTTGATTAGAAATTAGACAAATATACTTGCAAGATTTAAAGTTTTTGTAGCGAGTTCAACATTTTTAATGTGAATTCTTTGTCGTGTGTCTGTATAGTGGATATTAAGCTATAGCCATAGAGAAACAGCTAGTCTCTGTCAAAGGTAATGAAATCTTCTTCCTAGCACCTCTTAAGCTTATTAGAGCTCATTATTAACCATAATTAACCACTAACTACAACACTGTGTCTTGTTTGTTCAATCAGAACAAACTGAAGCATATGAACAGCTATTTGAGGTTCTAGATGGTTTATATGCCAGACATTTTTGGTATCTGGCCAGGTAAACTCATGGTGATGACAAGACAAGACCCATTTACTGAACAGACATGAGAATGGTATCAGTTCTACATATATCTCCAGGCAAAAAGTGAACAGGCGTATTCCCTAAATGTTGAACTATTTCTTTAATACGTTATACATCGCATGTATCCTGATAATTGATTTTGATTCCTAATATTCCACTTAGGTATCAGGGAGAAACTTTCTAAGGCAAATGAAATGAGCTGTAGAATGATACAGTGAAGTTACTGTTTTGAAGCCTTTAAGACATTTTTGACATTTTCTTCGCTCAACAAAACTTGCACTGATGCATAATTTTCAGATTAAAGCCTGTAATTTAGTCTGACAAACTTGTCCAAAGACAACCAGAAAAGCCTTAAAAGCCTTTGAGGACCAGTCCAATTTTAAAGCAGATTAATATCAATGTGAGTGTTTTGTTGTTTGCTTGAGGACTCAGTGATGGTGATATGACATCAAAAAGTTACATTCGGCCTCTTTCTTCTGAACCCCTGTGTCTTTAAAAAGGTACAGCTTTGGGGAAGATATTTCTATCAGGGGTGAAAAATCTTTATTGATAAATAAACTGAAAAAACAAACCAGAAATGAAAGAAAGCAGGCAGGCATGAAATGAGCTGAGCATTACTCCACTTACTTCTGGCTGCATATTTGTTTTCTTTCCGCGTCTTATTGGCCTTTTTGAGGCAGTTGTCACACACAAAGCTGTGGAAGGAGAGAGTGTACAGAGAATTAAATTCTGGTTCTGTCAAAATTAACCCCAATCACTGATCAGGTGACTGATCTAGAAGGCGATCCGTCTTCCTTTCTTTAAACAACTATAATGGCTTGCATCTTTAAATTACAAGCAGACCACACATGAAAGAGACTCAAAATCTTATCGAGCTTTAGCACTTTGTTTGCATGTGTATCTGTTGCCGCCACACTGGCAGGCGTTTTCCATCCTGATGTAATGATCATTCCTTCTACTCATTTTCAGTTTCAATACTTTGTTCAAACTGCACCTCAAAATGTGTGATTTTTAGAAACTGGCATGGAGATGTAAATTCATGTGTGTTTGGACTCAATAGTTGTACTTTTCCAGCACCTTTTACTGATGTTTCGGATCATTCTGAAACTTTGAATGAATACAAAGGCGAAATATATTCTCCAGACCCCAGTCATGCAACAGAATGTACAGAGAGTTTGTTTGTGTGTGAGTGTGTGCATGATAGCTGGCTCACCCTGATGGCCATATGGTTTCATGATGCAGCACGCAGATCTGATGCATTTTACGACCGCAGTCAATACATTCCACAAGCCTGAGCAGAGAGGGAAGAAGAAGACAAAAGACAGACGCAATATTTAAAGTTAATGAGGCAAGAGCGTCACGCATAATGGAAATACTCTGTTCCTCTTACAGGCTACACAGGTGCTAAGTAAGTAAGTAAAAGGTTATGACATCCAAAATACAACAGGGAAATAAAAACCCAAATCTTCTATATAACCATTTGAGCCACCCAATCAAGCTAGTATTCAACCATAGCTAACATCATGACAATAACATGATTGACAATAATCATTAAATGGAAGTTCAGAACAGGACGTACAACTCAGGGTCAAGTGTGTCGTTCTTCTTTCGCTGGAACTGGTCTTTGTTGATGGACCTGCAGGAAGTATCAGAAAACAAATTACAGTACCGACCACAACAAGGTAATCGCAGGAGACTGCGGGCTTTGTGCAGAGTCATCCATCTTCAATTCAGAAAATGCTTTGAAAATTTAAAGGAGACCTATTAGACCAACAGAAGCTCCCCTCTCCCACAGAGAACACTGCTTCTGAAACGCCTCAGCAGTAGTCTCGCCTTTAATTCTGTGACTTCATCACATCACACTTAGTCACAGAATCATACATTTGTATTATGTATGCCTAGTGGCTAGTTGGGCATGTAAGAACTGATGTAGCGCAGCTGCTCTGTTGTTTTTAGCAGTGCTGGGTCAGACATATGTGAACTGACCAATCAGAGCAGACTTGGTATTGTGGAGGGAGGGCCTTAAAGAGACGGGAGCTACAACAGAGCAAATCAGACGAAGGGGGGAATGCAGTGCTGCAGCACTGGACAGTATGATAAAATGGATGGGTTTTTGAGCACCAATGCATGTATATTCATTCTAGTAGTATCCTAAAATAAAACAATGAACCTTAAAATGAGCATAATATGTCTCCTTTAAAAATGTGTCAACAAACTATAATATCATCACATCATATTGTTAAAACACAAGTCATTTATTTCACTCTTAACAGACACAGAAAAACATTATCACCAATTATTTTCAAAATGCATCATTTATCAAAACACAGTATATGGCAATGTCCTTTTGATTGACTAGTCGGTGCAGATCTAAGTCTTCGCTTTGATTATGATGAACTGGAATAAGATGACACAGAATATATGTGGAATACTGGAATACTACAGACTGGAGATATGATTTCTTATCCTAAACCTACTGGGAAATAAAGGGGAATACGGGATGTTAAAGGCTCTTTAATTCATGCAAGTCTGTTCTCTTTTTAAACAAGAACCGTCTGGGGGTTAGATATTCAAAAATGATGAGTTTCTAACAGCTGTCACATTCAATCCAAGAGGCTGCTAATATCAGAATTACATAACTGTCTATCTGATATGAGTGAGAGGAAAGCAGGAGGGGTGATGATACTCACGTCTGAGGCTGGGAGGGGTCGTCCCCCAGGGAAACACTCTCGCCTTGGATTTCGTTGAAACACTTCTCACAGAAGTGGTACCTGTCAGCAAGAAGCCCATATTTTGGTGAACTACACGTTCGCCATCAGCACAGCCAATCACAGAGAGGGCACGAAGAAGCAGCCGCCAATCAGGGCAGGGCAGGACAGGCCGGGGGGCGGACACACAGGAGGAGGCAGAGGGCAAGGTAGGTCGTCGCCAGGAGGAAGCAGCCAATCGTGATGCAGGATTTTTGTGTGGGCGGGTGTTTTGATTTTGCGCGTAAATTTCGGAGTGGATGATTGGTCACACCAAAACAGGCCAATGCAGACATCACAAGCGTTAAAAAAGGAGGGAGAGAAGAGGAGAAGGGGCAGGGAGATGGGGGAGGGGAGGGGAGGTCAAAATGAATATTAAAAAAGCGTGAAATAAATCGTTACAGGTCAGACGAGGACAATGGAGGGGGGACAGAGAGGGAGAGGGTAGGGACATGGAGGAAGGAGGGGACGGACAGGATGTGAACAACAACCAACAGAGGACAGAGAGCCAAGGCAAAGCAAAGATTAGCGTCAGACGTCCAGTGGTAAACAACAACAACATTACAGCAACATGAGAGACCACTAGGAGCTGTGGAGGAGGAAGGGAGTGAGGATACAAGTCTCCAAACATGACAGGGTGGATGAGGAGAAAATAAATAAAGCAACAGAGACCCATCATCCTTTCAGTTCATTTATAAAGTGGGAACCTTTCTTCTGCTGGTGAGAATGGATACCCCCCCTCCCCCTTCCACCCCGCTATCTATGCAAGTAAGTTTCACAAAAGGCAAGCTGTCATGTATAGTGCATGTAAATTTAAAGAATGGTGCAACAAATAAAGAATAACTACTGGAGAAGACAGGAGCCCACTTTATGAATGACAACATAATGGAAATTAAAACGGTGAACTGTGAAGATGGAGATGGTGCCAGGGTAACCAGTTGAAGCCAAATTAAAACTCATCTGTGATTGCACTGATTGATTTAAAACAGTTCCTACAGCAAAGCATCAATGTGCAAAATACAGCAAGACATGTACGAGCTCATCTCATTGCTGTGTTTTCACAGCAAAATGTCTACAAATCTAAACAGTGTCTGGATGCTGCTGGTCTGTGATCTGTGCGTGCTTGTGTTCCGATGTGTCCACAGCACTTACCTGTTCTGGTAGCTAAAATAAGCAGCGTCCCGTTGGATGGTGCATAATTGTTTTCCATAGCAGCAAAGAGTTTGGGGGGAAAACTCATACTGTAACAATAGAGGGACAAAATAAAAAGTTGTTTGCAGACTTGTTGGACCAAAACTTAATAAATGTCTCTTCTCACACAAGCTTAGAGTACAAGGATCCACAAAGACAAACTCATATATCAAAAACACACCTACATGTGCGTTTGATTTTTATCTTAAGTGCATTCAATCAGTCTCACATTGCCTTAGCTTGAAGCTCATCTTATCTCTCAAAAGACAGTTTACACCAATTATATTTTTCCCTCTAACCTGTAGTACTTTGTTTTAGTGTGAGGGACTGATTTTTACAAATAACCACAGACCTTGTTGTGAGCAGTATCAAGTAGGAACTATTTTCTTTCTATTTAACCCCAACTGCCAACAATATCTCCGGGCAGACTGAAGCACGCATCGCCCTTTATGGGTGAAAGGCTTGGGCGTGGGATGTAAACAACAACGGTTTCCTTTTTTGGTTATGCTGCAACATTAGCTGCTTAGGTAGCCAGTTTCTCTTCCATGAGCAGATGTACACTTCCTTAAGTGAGGTACACAGTTGATGGGTGTGGTGTGGTAGAAAGAAAATAGTTCCTACATGATAAAGCTCACAACAAGCTCTGTGGATTATCTAGAATGTCTTGGGTCACGATTTCTGGGAAGTGACACTGTTGTGGAGTTTTTCAAATGGAACTCACACCAACACATTGTAATTGGATAAACAGCACAAAGGTAAGAGGAAAAAATATGTTTTTGATTTTGGGATGAACTGTTCCTTTGAGGGAAAAGTGTGACTTTTCAGGGAATTCTTATTCAGAAGGTGAGTAAGAATAAAAGTTTGAAACCACTCTTAATTGTTCTTTTATATGAAGCTTCAGCCAGTCGCCGGGTAGCTTGCATAAATACAAGAAACAAAGAGAAATAGCGAGTCTAACTCTGTCCAAAGGTGACAAGATCCAACACCCAGCACCTCTCAAACCTTCTAATTAACACGTTATATCTTGTTTGTTTAATCCATTTCTTGGCTGGGAGCCGTTGCCGGGCAATCAGCACAGACTCCAGAAACGTACTACTCCTAGCCAAGAAATAGTCACGCACTCGACCCCCCCAAAAATGGCCGATTGTTGGTTTTACATGTTTTTGCACAGACTAATCAAATGAGATACAACATGTTAATTAATGAGTTTTAGAGGAGTTGGCAGGTGGATTTTGTTACCTTTGAAAAGAGCCAGGCTGGCTGTTTCCCATTTCCAGTCTTTTGCTAGGCTAGGCTAATTGGCTGCTAACGCAGCTTCATAATTACCATGAGAGTGGTATCAATTCTCTCATCTAACTCTCCAGAGTGCAAATATTAATATTTCCCAAAATTTCGACTTCAAATCTATTCCCTTAAAAACACAACCGTAAATCAGCTCATCTTAAAAAAATAGACAAGTGACATTTCTATACTGAGACCACATGAGTTTCCAAAAAGTAAGAACACATGCTTTATGGCTCACCTTCCTCCCACAGCAGTATCCCAGACCCTGCATGACAGGATCAATCTCTGACTCAAACACCTCAGCCAGCTTGGAACAGTACTTGTAGACGCGGGACGTCTTGCGGTTGTACAGCCAGGCGTTGTTGAACATCAACCAGATATCGTCCACATACTGCCAAGGCTCCTGGTACTGTCCCGTGTCCAGTTTCCGCTTGATGGTTGACAGGTCCATGGGGTTCTTCACAATGTCAAAGTAGTCCTGGTTTGGGAGAGGCGCCGTCAAGATTTGAGTGGCAGGTTGAGGTAAAGTTCAGGAGTTGGGGGAGAGAGCAGCAAGATGGTAGGAGGGTCCAAGAACCAAGTTGAGAGAGATGGGGAAGAAGAGTGGTCGTCATCAACATAAAGTGTGGTCGTCAGGTGTGATGAAGGCGTCGACCGGGCGGGACCAGAGTAGGGAGAGAAGAGGGTGCAGGGGGACAATGTTGTTGAGCGCTGCAGAGAAGAAGGTTCGCGTGCAAACAGAGAGACATGACAACTTCTGCCCTCCAGCTCTCTGCTTTGCACCCTACAGTTTAAGTCCCTGTCTGTACTGCAGGCAGGGACCAGGCGACCGCCACAAGTCTGTCTGGTCCTCTGCCACTATAACCACAGTCAAGAAATTCTTAAGCTACAGATAAGATTGCAACTGAAGCAAAGCTTTGTGAAAATCATTTAATTGCTCATTTTGCCCCACGGTGCAGAACACTGTGGTCCTCTGCTTAAGACTGAGAGCAAACAAAGCTTTCAGGAGCTCGACCAGGAAGCGAACAGGGTGCAAAACCAAGAAGAACAGAGCAGTGGCAACAGCAACAGGCAGACAGAGATTTACTGTTTTTAGCAACAGAGCGGTTGGCATTAACAATGCCAGCAGCGTGAGTGGCCACATGATGGCAGAGTTAAAGCCAACAGTGCTGAGGTGAAGCAAATGTAAAGAGGGACACAGTCTTTGAGTTGTTTTTCTTTTCCCCGTCGTCTCTGCTCTGCGTCCTCTTTGCCATTTGTGAAAGGAGCAGAGAAGAGGGCGAGGAGAAGAAAAGCTTTTCAGAGATTCAACCATTAATAAAAAGGAGGAGGTGTGAATTTCGAAGAGCAGGGTCCATCTCGGTGTCACCATGGCAACAAGAGTTAGGAAACAGACCACCGTCTCTGAACGGAACCACTCACATGAACAAACAAGTGATGCATATTTCCATGTCAGCCCGCAGAGCCACATTTATTTCACAACCTACAGTTTTAATAAACGGCTGAATAAATATCTGAAAATCTGAAACAGTGGAAAGTCGCATCACTTGACTGTGGAGGTTCCGCACGAGAGGTGAACCAATAGCCTAGTGCTCGCTCATAACTGCTCTAAAGAATGGCGGTTATCAAACTTTATACTGCATGGTGCAGCGAGCAGATGGGCTCTGTGACTGTTTTTAATACAACTATGATTTTCATAAGCACATACTGAGGCTTATCAAATACTCATTACCACTTGACTTGGATGAAAGAATGCAACAAGGGTAAAGATATTGTCCCATCTCTACACACTGCCCACCCAAACACCGACACACTACTACTGGTGAGGAACTGAACTAGAAAGCTAGCGATGGCGTACTAGGATGAAGACTACAAAAAAAACAAAAAAAAAATCATGATTCAAACCAAAACCTAAAATTTGATGTGAAGAAGGCAAAAGTCAAACAAAATTAAAGTGATAAATGAAAGCAATTGGCCCATGAACTGCTCTTAAAGCACATTACTGGACATGAAATACACAATGTTGTCATGTCTCCATAGTATACTTTTAGTATTTGGGGTTCTATGGATGACAAACATCTGATAATTATAATCATTCATCGATTCACTGTCCAAATCTGTAATTACTCAGCCCAATTACTATTTTATATGTTTTTGTCTGATTTTCATATGTCGTTTACTTGTTGTCCCTAAAGGCAAATGTTCATAAGAGTCATTGCTTTGATTTACATATGACAAGAAGTTTCAAATAAGAGAGCACACACACACACACACAAAAAACAAAGACACACACACACACACACACACACACACAAAGACACACACACACACACACACACACACACACACACACACACACACACACACACACACAAAGACACAAAGACACACACACACACACACACACACACAAACTTTAAAAATCTCCTTTTCTTAACTTCTGACATGCAATGGGAGAAAAATCAAGATAAAAAGAACTGGAAGCAGATATTTAAAATAAATTCAGAAGATATGACAACTATGACAAAATGAGAAAAAAACATATTCAAGATGAAAAAAGGAAAACAAAATAAAAGCTACGTTTTTAGAGGAGTTGAAGCAAAATGGCAGCCAGTGCAGTCCCTTACCAGGTTAGTTTTGTTACTAGTTCGAATACGTACGGGTATTCCCAGTAACTGGGGGTCCACCGGCTGACGGAAGGGAAGGGACTCAGGGTCCTGCCGGTACAGAGCTTCTAGTGTGGGCATCAGAGCCTGACGCAGCTCCTCCGGCTTAAAGACTGGAGGAGAGGGAGTGAGAAAACAAATGATTTAGAAATGGAAGGTAAAGGGAAAAGACAGGGAGAAATACGAGCTAAAAGGGAGCCTTCCTTTCTCTTTAGCTGAGGGATGCCTGGCAGCGAAACTCCACTGGCAGCATCATGTAGTGTTGTGTCGTTAAAAGACGGCCGAGGAAAACCACACAGAGTATAAAGGATACAGGATCCACAATGTGTCAGTCCAGGGAGTGATAGTCATAACAATGGTGAATTTCATTGCATCCTGACCCAGTCAGTGTGTAGGACTTCGTACAGACCAAACAAAAGGCACAGGTGTTTTCATGCATCACATACTCTGTTGGCAACAACTCCGCGACTGAATCGCAACAAGTTTTAACTAACCACTACCATAAATCACAGAATGAAAACAGATGTAGTTTGAGGATCTCGTGAAGTAGCTTGGGGTTATGGGTCTTTATTGTTAAATAACCAGTTTTATCGGTGAAATATAGGTCTTGAGCAGATCCTCTGATTGAGGTGATTTCAGTGGAGTGAAGTGACTTTGCAGCAAAACTACCCTGTTAAATCCTGATACGTCCACCCTTTTAAAAAGTTATTATCTTTAAGTCAACGACACAGTGGTGAATCAAAACTTACTTTTCTTCTTGCTCTGAGCGCTGGCTGGGGAGCTGTTGGTGGCTGTTGACCCTGATCCCTCCTCTTCCTCTTTGGGCTCTTTCTTCACCTCCGGCTTCTTGTCTTCACTCGATGTTTCTGACGATGACACCGAGGATGAAGATGTGTCCATGGGCTCTCCTTTACACCCATCTCCTGATGGCTTCTCCTTCTTTATCTGAGAGGAAGATCATCAGTTAAATGATGTGTTTCTCAATAATAAATATATAATATTAATAATAATAATAATCAAAATAAGACCTGAAAAAAACAAATTTATTCAAAACCCTTTAGGCAATTTAAGATTTCACCAGGACTTTCAGACACACAAAATTCAGTGTCAAATGACAATCTTACCTCAGGTTTCTCCTCCTTCTTCACGTCAAGTTGACCCTTTCCCATCTTCCCCTTGCCCTCTCCTTGACTTTCAGCCCCGTCGTCGTCGTCCTCCTGCTTCTTCACCTCCATTTTTACGTCTTCCTTGCTGGAAGCAGGACCGTCCGCCTGGGCGAGCTGGGACTTGGGTTCAGTACTGCTGCTGACCGAGGCTGGAGAAGACACCTGACCGTCGGCTGTCAGAGAAGGCTTCGCAGAAAGCTGTGGCAAAGGGACAAAGATGACATCTTATGAAACTGCAAGAAAATGGCCCTGTTGTTTTTTGAGGGGTTCCAACACTCACCAATGTTTTGTAATACAATTCAAGGACTTCGTTTTCTTCCTAAACTTAATTTGTCATTCAATACTTTTGAAGGACAACTTGATAACTTTTAAGTTTTATTTTTCTGAAATTGAAAAACTTTCCACAACTTTTCCTTTCTTTTTCATTATATTGTATGCATTTCTCATAGTCCCTCTGTGTAAGAGCAGGACACTCACAGAACCAGAATAAGCAAGGAGATCAGAGCATAACTGAATGAGGCTTGCACAGGCGGTTTAAGGAAAGCGTGTCAGGATTGGGTCAAGTAATGAAAGCAGGGTCATCTACTCACTGGGGTCTGTGGCAGCTGCAATGGCACATGAGTATTCTGGGTAGGCACTGAAGAAGCCTGACTTGCTTGAGGGCCCGAGGAAGCCCCACCCCCAAGCGTTTGCTGTGGAAGCTGATTGGCCTTCTCAGAGTTCACCGCCTGGCTTGATGGTGGCGGCTGTTGCTGCTGTGAAGATGGTTGTTGTTGTTGTTGTTGTTGTTGTTGTTGCTGCTGTTGCTGTTGCTGCTGTTGTTGCTGTTGTTGATGATGTTGTTGCTGCTGCTGCTGCTGTTGCTGCTGCTGCTGCTGCTGAGGGTGCTGTGGAGGGGGCAGCTGGGGTGTGCCAGGAGTATGTGGCTGTGGGGTTTGAGAACCAGGTAACGTTGGTGGTGTCTGATGGGGTTGAGGCGTTAAGCTGCGTGCTGGTGAGGGAGAGTTCGTGCGGATGGGTGGGCAGTGGGGGAAGGAGTTGGGCTGCGTGGGGGTGGAGGATGGAGGCAGGTTGGGTAGGGGCCCAGCACCACTGGCACTACCAGGCCCCATGGAGCCTCCAGGGCCTCCGGAGCCTGGAGTGGAAGAGGCAGACTGTGCTGCAGGGCTGCTAGCTGGGAGCGAAGGTGGCGTTGACATCTGGTTCTGCTACAGAGGAAAGGACACAGAGGTAAGGGAAATGCCAGGGATCACCTCTCTTCTTAAACTAGAAAACAAATCTTTATTATTGGTTCTCTACAAAAGATGGATCACCAGAGTATAGGACAGACAATTAAAAACAACATGGGTCTGGCTTATTATAGAGAAAGTTTTTACTGGATACACAACTGTGGAAGGTTTGAGTCACAGCACTTTATTTCCGATTGGTCTCTTTAAAACGTGAATTCATGGTATAGGGAAGATTGCCCAAAAGCACAAATAATCAGTCTTAAAGCTTCTAGAGCGAGCCAGTAAAGAACTGTGATCCATCTCTGAGCAGACAAGACTTGCGTGCCAAAATCCTGAAGACAGTTCAGTTAATTATACAGTATTCATCACTATCCATCAATTCCTGCAAAGCTGCTCTGAGAGTTGATTTTTATGTTCATCCTCATTTGCATTCATTCAGCAGGTTTAACTAACTGAACTGAAGTTATGTTTGAATTTCATAATATGACATACTCTCCACTTTTGAAAAGACCCTAAGCTATCAAAGTCGTCTGCTTACAAGGTACTGTAACTCAATCCTTACTGATGGCACAGCGGTCTGTGCTCCAGGCTGGTTCATGCCAACAGGACCAGAACCACGCCCAGGACTGGACCCGGGAAACTGGCCCGGTGGGAGGTACTGGTTTTGTAACTGTGTGGCATTGGGCTGACCCATCCTTGATGCTCCCATACCCATCTGGTAACGAGACAAGACGTGAAGAATTAGACAAATGAAGTAATTTCAACAAACAATGATTATTTTCCCGCAGGTATGAACTTGAAGCACTAAACATAATTCTTCTGTTATTCTGTCTCTTTGTCCTGTGTGTACCCTCCTCCACACTGTTCACAGCTAAGATTCTTCACTGTACTTAGGTTGAGAAAACACCATTGTCTTAGCCTTTAGCACGTCTCATACACTTCCAAAGTAGCATGCTATAGAGATGGTGACAGCGTTGCTAACCTGGTTCACTGGAGCATTTAGAGGAAGAGGAGGTGTCGATCTCTGGCCCATCGACTGCATCCCCATCTGACCAAACTGGTTCATTCCTAGAAGTGAAGGAGGACAGAAGTGAGAGGTAAGGAGAGCAAAAACATACTGCGTTCACAAAAAGTCAAACTCTTCTCTACAGTTTGATTGTGGGGAAAAACTCTGATCGGTAATTGTCTGTTGGAATTTAGAAATGTACAGCGGGCTGCGCTTCCTATTCCAGTGAGGGTCAGTCTGACCCGTCTGTATGCTCTGTTGCTTATCAGTAAGCTTATGAGCATGTTCTGCACGACAAAAGGCAGACTGCAGTAATTACAGCAGCAGTGAAGTTCTCTGTTTGGCTAGCAAACTGTAAAATAAAAAGGTTGTAATATTTTCATTTTAAGTATTCAATTCATTTAAATGTGTGATTTAAAAGGGTAGCTTTATCACCAAAACACATGAAACTCACAAGAGTCAAAGAATAAGATGACACCAAGCTAAAATAACTACCTTTGGCATTCAGCCGTTTTAATTCTAATGAATTATTTGGCTGTTGCCTTAAAAAAACTCCACAGTAACATCATCAAGTGAACAAAACCTAACATGGCCGGAAAGAGACAGGACTTGACCTGTTGCAATTAACTTGCATGCTGAGGATAAAACATGGTCAGGGTTGTAAGCATAACATGCTAGCAGGTAACAACATTATTGCACACTTGTCAATACTCCCTCCAAATGCCCTTGTAAACTAAACTTCTGGAGGTTTGGCCTCTCAACAAGCCTCAGCTAAAATGTCATCAACATTTATTGGAGATGTACCTGCTGGGTTCTGCATTCTGTTGACCATCTGATTAGGTCCAGTCGGTCGGACCATGGACGGATCGGCGTGAGGACCATCTGACAGTGGGAGAAGAGTTACAAGAATCACAGATCTTGTCTTCAGAAAAACCACAGATGACCAAAAGATGTATGAATGAATGCATGCATTCATTTGTGTCTATGCACACACAGAAGTGTGGAAGGGAGGCTAAATGGTATGTTTGCATACTTGGAGGTTGCCCAGGGGCCATGGGCAGCTGTCCCATGCTGGGCGGCCCCTGAGGGAGGCCTGGGGAGGCTATGCCAGGTTGTCCCGGCATCATGCCCTGCTTCTGGAGTCGTGTCCTCCTCTTTTCCTCCAGCTCCTTTTGGATCTTGTAGATCTTCTCTGCCAACAGGTGGTAATACTCCGCCTAATAGGGAAGTGACACAAGTGAGAGAGAATGTTACAGGAAACATCCGACAATGCCTGAAATAAATACTTTCTCTCTACTCCCGTAACTATAAACTGATGGTTAAACCAGAACACCTCACGTTGTGTTGGTTTCTTACCCTACTGTTGGCTGACTCATACATGTCTCCCTCGACTTTACGAGCATAAGCCACCAGATTCTCCATCCGTCGATCTTTCAGCGCAGCTGGATCGGGAGTAGGGAAGATCGCCTGCACGCTGCTCTCACACGTGCACAAACAAGAAGATCACACAGCCACAGTTAAATTGTGGACAGAGGCACCCACCACTGAAAATTGTCTCATATTCAAATTAGTTGTATTTCATAGCTACATCCACATTGAACGCTTTGGGTGGTGCGTGCTAGAAAACTCACAGCTTGTGGACGAGGTGGTTGCGAAGGTCCTGTGTGATGTCTTCATGCCAAGACTTCCTCATGCCTGCAGCAGAAGGAGGAGTCGCCGTGGGCATGGAGCCTAGGTTCCCCACACCATCATTCATCAAGCTGGGGAAGGCAATAGACGAGAAGGGAGGGGAGAAAGGAAAGAAGACTTTAGCCTATACAGAGCTGATTTTGACTAGGTTTAAATCAGATATATGAAAGTAGCCTGGATTTAAAAAGCAGCTGTGACCAATAAAAAGCAGTTCTACCTCTGTGCATTCATGCTACTGTGCAACATGGCGTTTGGCAGTAGGGGCGACTGCTGGTTGGGGGGTTGAACACCCACTCCACCATTCACTCCCATAGAGTTTCCTCCTAGAAAAGAAAGTTAAAGAGATTGAAGGATACAGTTTTTAATTGGGAAATACTGACAACAATGTGGGAAAATATCATAAAAAAGAAAGGCACAATGTGAATCTATCCACTGAAATAAAAATCAAACTTGTATGACAAAGTCATCAATGAGCAGTAAATGGCCAGCTTTGATTTCGGATTATTTCGTTATATATGAAGTCCTTGAGGTCAAAATCCCTGCTTGCAAATGTACCTATGGAGTTCAAAGACCTCATCCCAGGCTGGCCCTGTAGCCCCTGGTTCTGCATGTTGGCCTGCGTTGGCTGCTGTGGTATCTGGTTGCCCTGGTAAGTGAGACCGAGCGCAGCGTAGGCCCTCTCTATGGAGCTGGGGTCGATCTGGTTGGGAGGATTCAGGCTCGGGGTGTTGGACTGTCCACCTGGCACTCCTGAGCCTAAAGAGTTCACTAAACCCACCCCTGCACTGTTCACAAGAGCTGTCAAGAGAACGGGGGGGTGATAGAGACAGGGTGGGGAAGGGATAAAAAAGGGTGAGCATCTGTGGATTCAAGCTGACTGTCATGCACTTTACTGTTCAGTTACAGGATTCTCTGACATTTCAAGGTAGATGCTGTATATTAACTCTATAGTAAGAGCCGTGTTCATGCATACTGTTCAAAGACAATCACAGAGGCACTCACACTGCTGATTCCTCTTGTCTCCAGCATTTTTCAGTGGCAGGCATACAGGACAGTCATGTCGTGTGCAATTCTTCCAATGAGAGATGATCTGTCTGGATGAGGCACAGTGCGCCACTGGGAGGGAGAGACAGAAAACGGACAGAAGTTGAGAAAAACGGAAAAGGAGTGAAAGAGAGAAGAGGCATAAAGAGGGAGAACAAGTGAGATGAGAAATTGTGACAGGGTGAAGGAGGGAGATGAATAATGAGACAAGAAAAGGATGAGAGAGAAAAGGCTAAAGTCAAAGGGAAGAGGGAAGCCAGAGACTGAGAAAGTTATTGTATGAGTCATTCAGTACAATAAAATGTCCAGATTAGAAGGAGAAAGGAAAAATTACAGCAGAACAGCCAGCTAGAGAGAGAGCAACTCTTTCTGATAAAATGAAAAACTGGGGGCAAACCAAGAGGGATATAAACAACAACAAACAGGAACCAACAAAAAAAATGAAAGGATGAAAAGCTGCAGATACATGACAACTTTAAACACTGCCTAGTGTTTATGATATAAACCCAACACCGTAGAACCAGCAATCAGCGTAATTTAACAGACTCACCCTGGCAGGACTTGCCAGCCTGGCAATGAGTCATGTGGTTGAGCACGTTCTTCATGGTGCGGCAGTGGGGCAGGTTGCACTGCCGCACTTCCCCGTTGGCCTGCTCCCTGCGCTGGCACTTGTGCGCGTGGAGCAAGAGGACCAGCTGCTGCTGGATCAGCTTCCGTTTCTCGGGGTCTGCTGTAGGGGGCGCTGTGCCGGGACCCGCCCCCACGGCATTGAGCCCAACCTGGGCCCCTCCCACTGCTGCTGCACCACCGACAGATACGCCACCAACTGCTCCAGGCTGCTGCTGCGAGGCCTGGTGACAGAGGAAGAATACAGAAATAATTGTTTACAAGACTGCAATCATCACGTTTTATAGGAAGACTTCCAATGACCAATTTGGTTGACAGCTAACAATTCAATTCGATAATGGAATGGTCCATCAATTTCTGGCCTTACATCTAGAAAAGGCAAATATTCAATGTGTTTACATGTATAGCAGATGCTCTGTCACTTTGCAACAGTGCAAATGATCACAAGAGTGATCACTGCCTCATCGATCAGTACTTCTCTAATGTCCAATTTTCAGAAAATGACTTTTTATGTAAATGATAACACTAACGATAATCTTCATATAGATCCCTCAGATTAGTTTTCTTTTTTTAAGAACTGTGACCAAGATGCATGCCAAAAGGGACATTGTACAGTTGAATAATGAATCACTCCGTCATGAAGACAATGATTGTAATTTATCTCAAACCTAGTTTGGTTTTCTGCCCTGGAATTTCTTGCTACTCATAAGCCAACAAACAGTGCACACCAACACCAATATATATCTTCAATGAGCTAATATTAGACTGGCTGATCTATTAGTTTATCTATTCCCCAATTAACCAGTTAAAATACTGCATGTGGCAGAGTGATGGATGACCAAGAGGAGAAAAAAGGATGGATGGGTAATTGAGAGTTTGAACTGGGTGAAAAAAACCCAACACCAACCACCCCTGTACATTTACATACAGTAGTCAGATTTGAACAGTGAAGTTAGTAGTGACTCACTACAATCCGACAGGGCTATTCTGGGGCGTTTGGTTGATGTTACTTCAAAAGGATTAGTTTCACTGAGGTAGGTAAGATTAATGTAATGACGATTTGAGCTTCTTCTGTACGAAAATCCCAACCATGACGATTCACTCCTATTCAGCAGAGAACTCAGCCTGAGCTGCATTCCCCTTTGAAACGACTAAGAGTTTGTCTGAAACATCTGTAAGCTTCTTTGCAGATCATTTTGCCAACAGTTACTAATTTATCACCATCTTTTTCAGATTTGCCTATTAAACTGAGTCCTTTCCTAATGCACACCTGCAACACCTGTACGCTCCTGATCAGAGACACGAAAATACAATGGAAAGGTCTTACATTTCACACACACAGAACGCTTTCAAAATCTTATCCTAAAACGCGTTCCAACTCAGACTCATGAAACACTCAACAGCAAAAGCTTGTCAGAAATCTCCAGTTTTTAACCCAATTGTCAAACTGTTAATGAGAATGGCTGCATTCCGTAGATTCAGTCATTAGCATTAACAAAGCCCAAAAGTTATTATAAATGCAAACAGTTTCACTCCATTTTGTAGTCAAGTTGCATATACAAAGAGTGAAACGAGGACCTTCACCGTGTGAGACTAGAAATCCTATTCTCAGGATTTAGAAGACGAAAACAAATTTATCAGTGTCAGTGGTGGTATTAAAGCACCTGAAGCAAATGACCACAGTCAACACTGTCATCACAGAGCTGTACTGTGACAGAAATAAATGATGGAAAGTCTGACATGCAGTTAAATGCCAACACACATCTTGATCAAGCTAAGTAGTCCACAACTTAGCCAGGTTAGCTGGGTGCAACAGAGGGTATTCAGCTGGACAGTGACTTTTATACAGTGCTGGCCTGAAATATTACCAATAACATCTTGAATGTAAAAAGGGGGCTTTATCTGCAATTTGGAGGAAGTAGTTCTGCTGTCTCTTACATTCAAACAAGTCTTCACACACTAATAGCATTTAAAGTCACACACACGCATAGAAAAAAAATCTATCACATTATCTGTGGCAGTATCCATGGTTGTTTTGCATATGACATCCTGAGGCCTACAGTCAAGATGATGTAATAACATTCATACAGGTGTGTTGACATTTTTTTTCCTAACATGCAACAAACAGGTTTATCATCAGATCACTTCTGAAGGAGTGTGCTTACTAACTGTTGCACACAGCCAATATGAAGGGGGTTGTTTGAAAACCCTGCAGTCATACAGAGGGCGTGTTAAACTTGTTTGTAACTTGTTGAGAGAAGTTGTCAAAATTTTCAACACAGAGAAAGTTACAGAAATTGTTGGCTAGTTCATTGTTGGGTAATTCATTGTTGGATTTTGCTTCTGACAGTAAGAAAATTAAAGAGTATCATCAGACTTATCATTTAACCAGAAAATGGAACAGACAGATGGAAAAGATAAACTGTGTGATGATAAAACACGTGTATTTAGTTTAGTTAATGGGGGCGGGACTAGATAAGCTTTGGCTTCTCCCGCTTTTCCCTTTCGGCCATGTGTATTGTATTATTTGAACAATGATGAAATGTGATGATGATGAATTGACATGCCCGAAATAAACAACATAAATAAATGAATAAATAAATAGTTCAAAACTGAGTTTAATCTAGATTAACATAAGTGTATTCTATGATGGCTACAGAGTTTATCCACCAGTACAGAAAAGAAATAAATTCCTACCATCCCAGGCATCCCTTGACCCGGAGGTGCCTTCTTGTCCAGGCTAAACTGGTTGGCCATATTGTTGGGCAGACCCGCCTTATTCTGGAGCTGTGGGCCCAGCCCTGCTCCAGGCAGCCCCTGGCCAGCCGATTGGCCGTACGGACCACCATAGGGGCCCGCATTGGCCATCATATTCATCTGGAGGGCAGAGGGAGGGAAGGCAAAGAGTTTTTGAGAAGATGAGAGGAGGAGAGATGAATACAAGTGAGAGACGACGATATCAAAAAAGTTCAGGTTATCAAGTCAATTACATTCCCTAACCAATGAGAGCACAATTCAAGCAGCCAGTAATGTGAAACATTAGACTGTTTTAAGATCGAAAGCAACACTGAAAGGTGCTAAGGAGACGACATGGAATCACTTTCCAGATACTACTGATTATTGTTCCTTCCTAATAATGACTTTCCACTTCTAGGCTTTGCAAACAAGCTCAAACAACCTACAGTATGTTCAGTGTAGCTACTTCAGTTTCGGGACAAACTAGTCTTTATTTCAACAGCAGCAACAATGTGGATTGGTTAATTGTTGTTTAAGAATAATAAAACTCTTTCTCCCGATGTCTTAACTTCATCAGCTTAAACTACACTGAACATGGACAATGCTAACACTTTACCAACGCATATTTTAACTACAGGACAGGTGGAAGTCCTGTATTAACGGGTGCACACTGCAGCAGCAAGGCAAAGACAGTTATGCTACCGCCTATGCTAAACAAGTTAACACAGCTGTTTGCAAAACTGCCATCACACCTTTAAAACAAAATCACAACCGTCTTATGACATATCGACTAGCAAAGAGGTTAACCATCAATACCACAGAGCGAACGGTGATGCTGCTGTGAATCCCAACACATAACCACACTTACGCCTGCACCTGCTCTGGGAACTCGTCTGCACCAGTCTCACATGAGTAACTACTACAGTCTACAGCATCGCTTGAGTATGAAAAGATGCATCTACCGTTGGTGCCATAAACATGAAAATAGTGTCGAACTGAATTAAAACCAAGTGTAAGTAGCTTTCTGTGGGGAAAAAAATACCATGATTTTTCCTTTTTGGGTGATTTTACTGAACTCAAGAGTGGTCTAAATTATGAACNNCCCCCCCCCCCCCCCCGATTTTAAGCAGGAAATTTCCAACTTTTGGACTATAACACGTACATCCCCATTAATGACTTAATATGTGTTCCCAAAACTCCCCAACATCCATGGTAGAGGGTGTAAATTTCACTTACAATTTTCAGTAGAATTTTAACAATGCCATAACACATGTAATGTAAAACATTTTGTCAGAAATGGGGATGTTTTTCCTATCTGAAGAAACTCAGCAGGGCACCAAAACCACATTTTTTTTATAAAGTAATTGCTACTAACGTGTCAGTTGTAATGCTTTTGCGCTGCCCTGGTCCAGCTGAGTGTGCTTACCTTGTTCAGTGCTCCGGGTTGCTGCGGTCTCATCCCTGCCTGACCCCCAGGTCCCATTTGCTGACCGCCCTGCTGCTGCAGGGTTTCTGCCAACAGATTGCTGTTGTTACCCATGCCTCCACTGCCAGGGTAGCCCATTCTTGGCGAGCCATTCATCACCTGCCCCCCCATCAGGCCTTGCTGCTGCTGTCCAGGATTGCCCTTCTGGGCACCCATCATGGCAGCTGCCCGACTGAGTGCTGCCACCCCTCCAACCATCCCAACCTGCTGCATTAATCCAGTCTGCTGCTGCTGGCCTTGGGGGGGCATGCCCTGAGGTCCACCAGGGGAGACACCGACACCGCCCATCATCCCCATGGAAGCCCCGGGCCCTGTGCTGTTGGAAGTAGGGCCTCCCTGCTGTGCTGGTGCTCCTGCGCGCAAGAGTTCAGACAGCTGTTTGTGTTTTGCAGCTGCATCCTGGCCTCCCAAACCGAGGCCTCCTCCGAGCCCTGCGAGACTGGTATGAAGTTGGTTGACATCCCCTCCGTTAGTCAGCCCCAGGTCCGAGGAACTTATGAGCTCATCTGGGAGGTCGTGCTCCAAGTCAAAGAGTGAACCGAAATCTAGGTACGGAGGAAAAAAGAAACAAAAATCTTAACAACTAGAAAAATACAGATTTAGCCTGCAATGTTGACAACTCGGGACATTTGACAAAACACACTGATCACAGGCTCAGTTTTTGAAGACTAGTTGAATTAACTTGCATCTTTTTAAGTGTGACACAGCTCTGACTTCAGTTTGAAAACGATCAACCGTTAACTCTGGAGCCCATAGCTGGACAGCATGAGCAGGAGTAGCTGCTGCTTCTCACAGCTCGGACCTCTCTCCTGGGCATCAGCTTGTGGTTTTGATGGGGAGCCAAACATGGAGAGTGAACGCAGTAGGGTCAGAGTGAGAAGCCGCAGAGGGGTAAACACTACAGAACCTAGGTGGCGTGTGCAACGGCTCTACAGTTATGTAGTGCATGAAACAGTAAAGGTATCAGACGTCTAATCCACTGGGGTGAAATTGTCTTGATTTCTATATACTGTAGTGTACTCAATCATTTTCCTTGTGTAGTTCTTTAATCCCACACGATACAGTCATGTCTCTACTTTAACGGTCACAAACTACGCTGTTTTTTCTTCCGATGGCCCCACAAACACACAACTTTAAGAGTTTGACTTTTTTGCCTCCTAGCATGTCAACATCTCTACATTCTCAACATCGATGCTACTTTGTAAACATGCTGTGCTGGTGTTTGACTTGATGCATTTGACTTGGCTGCATCCTCTCCTGACCTCTCTCTTCACTCAACGCTTTCACGGTATTGGGAGTCCAGATACTGTAGGAAATCGAACACGCCTCAAGCTTGAGATCCACATAAATGCATTTTCTGACACCGTAAGTGAGTCAGTGGTGTGGCCACCCAACTTTGCACAGCTGACAGTGAAAAGAATCAACAATTCCATTAAGATTTTGTGTTATACTTTAGAAAATCGATTGTGTAAGGTAAAAGAGTGGGATAAAGTGTGAACTAAGTGCCTACATCACCATGGTCGCGCGAGTCTCGTTTTAAATGGATGCAACAAGAGGAGGTGATGCCAAGAATTTACAGCCTCTTGCTCAACATGTGTAAATCAATTCGTTTGCAAAAAAACTGTTTAATTCGCAGTCGTGCTTAAATGAATCCACGTAGTCAGTTTTGATAAGTGTAAAACCATTTTGAAAAGTAAACTGCAAAAAGTGCAGCGCAGTGTCACCGTGCAGAGGCAGACAATGGAGGGGGAACAAGAATGGGCTTCGTCGGTAGCACAATTGAGAAACTACAAGCCTTTGAACAAAAGACATGAGGGAAGACGTTTCAGAGCCGCTGGCTGAATTTGACCGTTCATTTAAACGCGGTAGCAGTTAAAATGGACACACAGACACATATTTGTCCGGTAAACAGCGCTTTGCGCAACTTTAATTAAGTGTCGAACAATAGCTAGCTGGTATACAATAGTTCACTACAAACGGTGTCGGCTAACAACACTTGAAGCACACGAAATCCATGGCTCCCAAAGGTTTTTACTGCAACAACGATAGGGGTTAGTACCCCACAGAAAGAGTTACTTCTTTGACCAATAATGTTTGACTAGTTATACATCATTTATTTTCTTTGCTATGCTAAAAACCGAGCTCAGCTGAGCCGGTCCGGTGGGGTTATCTGCCTAGCTAGTTAGCTAGCCCACTCGGTTACCGTTACTTTCTCCTACAGCTAGTTTAGAAACGACCATTTGTTTCTATGTTTACGGAGTATTTACGAGGCCGGTATTATATGTGTGCGCGCTCCCATCCTTCTGATTTATTAACTTTTTTACAGTTACTTGACAACTTGAAGCAAAATGGGGTGACTCGACTCTTCCATTGTTTGGAGGTGGACCTTATAGTTAGTAGCTAGTTAGCCTGTTGAGGCTAACGCATCAAAACATCCCTGCAGCAAAGTTGCTGCTGCCGCCAACACTACATCATACTTTGTCTTTAGCACGAACAATTCTCAGACTGGACCTTTTCACTTTTATGCTACGGATATATCGGTGTTTAAAAGCATTAGTTGTGGAGAAACTGCGTCCAACTAAGTTGGTGTGCAACTCTACAGGGACGTCCAAGACTGGCCAGTAATTAATACACAAACAGTGGGAGCTGGTTCATGTTTTAACTCCAGCTAAGTCACGCATGCAATATATTTACCATTTCCATCACTGGCAGACACCGAGAGAGCTGGAGAGGACAGCTTGGGCCTCTTGGCTGAAGGCGGGCCGGACTCCAGGACATTATCGGCCATATTTTTGACGAATTAAAAAAAATGCTGTAGATCCACGGAGGGCAGACGTATTTCCCTTATTTGCGTCTCCTTATCCCTTTAAGAAAAGCTTCTGATCGTTCCCCCGCCGCTCGGGGGGACGGTAGGGGAGAGGAAAGCAATGTTGAACTCTTTCCCTCACAGTTCTCCCTCTCGATTTATTCCTCTCTGCAGATATCAGTCCCCCTCCCCTGTCGGAGATTTTGTTTCTTCGCAGATTTGAACAGGAGGAGGTGGGAAGGTGGAGTCGGCGAAAAAGGCAAGCGTGCGGCCCTCTGTCAACCTCATGTAGCTTCCTCTGCGACTCAAAAAATGTCCCGATATCCGTCCTCCGTGCTGCACTCAGTCCTGTCCGCCATAGTCGGCGGAGAAAAATCCCGTATTTCAGGTCTGAATCACTTCTGCGGAGAGTCTCTGTCAGGACACGAAGGTGATAATGGTGATCCGAGCACACGAGCCAGGAGTGTCCCTGTGGTAACTTCTGCGGGCAGCTCTCTCATGCAACAGTTACGAGACCCTCGGTTGCATTTACCATTTCTCTCACCTGACCAGACATCCCGCTGCTGGCAATGCGACCCTCTACGTCTCCAGAGCCATGAAGGCAGTCCACCGGTGAGTGGAGACCACCGGCAGTAAGTTAGTTTTAAAACACGATTAAAGCGTCGGTGGTTCTCTCAAGTGCAATACAGAGAGAGAGGGGAGGAAAACAACTTGCACTGGCTTGTCAGTAACTGAATAAATAGCCAAACAGTTCTGCAAAAAAGATGAAAACACGGGAGTCCCACACTTGCAAGTTACTCAGATAAACAGGTAATCGAAGTTATCGCGGGTGTCTACTTCCATGCATGAGTTTCCCTTTGCATGTGCATGCCGACTGAATTGTGCACTTAGTGTTTGACCATGCAAGGCACTGGGTCAGAAAGAGCAGACTCGTATTGCACATTTGGTTGTTGCAACCCTTCTGCGCGATTACGCCTCTTGCAGTCAGCAGGGGTTTGGCAAAGGTTGGAAATCTTGTCAAAAAAAATAATAAATCAGTCCTCTCCTGCAACCCACTCCCGGTGCAGACTTTTATTTCTTTGACAGATTAGTTCTTGGGGGCAATCACAGCGCGGATTGCCAATCAGCCGCCAGTCAGATTGATCCAATTAGTTTTTTATTTTGCAGAGGACGATCCGTGGGGTTACTTATCTTGTGCTCCAGCAGAGGTTCCTCCTCCGGCTTTCGTGTGGTTTAAAACACTTGATATCTCAGATCACGAAAAGAAAGATTAATACTCTAAAAAAAACATATACATCTCACCCACTGCTCACAGGATGTCTTGGCAAGGCAAGAGAACAGAAAAGGGAAAGATCTTAAGCAAAAAAAAAAAAAA
>CAEMYA010000047.1:196619-224007 GCA_903131615.1 Diplodus sargus | reverse complement strand
AAAAAAAAAAAAAAAGCCCGGAGCTCAGCTACGGCGACAGGCGAAAATGTGATAAAAATTGACGCTGGGTCGCTGAGAAATTATGGCTATTTCGGAAGCGGAAAGCTTCAGATCGGCACACTGATGTTGACACCCCCCCTAAAATATTTTGGGCTGACAAAATCCTCTCATTGACTCTTTGTGATGGAGAATGCCCCCCTTCGTGTTGATCCTGGCAATTTTCCCCTTCTCTTTAAACCCGTCTTTCTTTCCACCTCTCCCTTCTGCCCGGCAGCAATTTATTTATATAATTGTCTATGCGGACTCTTTCCTTCCTCCGCGACGGACACATAATGATTTTTCATGTTGATGTTTTCCCCCTTTTTTTCGCAGGTTTTTCCTCGTTATGATAATATATTGCCCTCTTCCGCCTCTCCTCTCTGTCTCCGCTCCGCAAAACACCCCCTTCCTTGGATTTTTTCGGAGTATTTCCTTCTCATGCACACAGATATATCGCCGCCTCGGTTTTCCCTCCACTGACGTCTTATCTTTTTTTGGTGATGCTTTCTCTCTCCTGATAACACGGACAGGATCTCGCCACTCTTTCCTCCCGCGGCGGTTCCCGGAGCGGCTGCAGTCGGTTGCCGGAGTCGCTCCTTCTCTCGGTTATCTCCTCCTGTTTCTGACGGTCTGTCCGCACAAACAAAATGGCGGCTTGTTGTTTCTACTCCTCTGATACGGGGGGAGGGTTGGAGGTACAGCAACATTAGGCGTGAAGGGGAGGAGGGAGGGAGGGAGGAAGGGAAGAAGAGGGGAGGTTGTCTTCGTAGGTGTTCGGGATTGTCCGGAAACCGGTTCCGTGCTCTTCAGGCAGTCGCCGATGTCAATCTGTAGGGGACAGTGGCGCTCCACTTTTCTCTCCCGCGGTGAGGAGAAGTAACTCACTACGTTCACTCAAGTACTGCGCAAAACTGCGAGTTAGAGGCGCTTCTGCTTTAGTCAAGTGTTCACTATTCATGCTAGTTTAAACTCGCTCCACTGCATTTGTTGTGGGACTTACATCCTCATTTTACTCCACTGCATTTATAGTTAAGTTGATAAGAATAAGATTTTATATTTACCACATTTGATCAGTTATTACTTACATATCATGGATCGAATGTTTGTTTGTCTGCCAATGAGCGAGTCATCACTGAGTAAAACATGAGTTACTGATGTTAACTGTACTGAAGTATCAAAAGTAATTTTCTGGTAATAGAGTAAAAGTAAATTGTACAAGTGTATTCTCTGTTTTTTATCGGATTGCTGATCAAATAAATTAATTTAAAAATACATTAACTTTGGCTGTGATGCAGTGTGTAACCTGCCAAGTAACATACATTTGTCAAACAAATGTAGTGGAGTAAAAGTACGTCTGTCTTCAAAATGTAGTGGGGTAGAAATATAAAGCAGCAGAAAATGGGAAAACTCAAGTAAAGTACAGGAGCTATAAAACTACTGAAGCACAGGAGTAATTGTTCTGAGTTACATTCTCTCAGTGCAATGCACAGACAGCATGAAGGACATCAGTGTAATGTGTTTTGGTCACTGAAAAGCAAGAAACAGTGCTTCACTGAGTCAATTGAAGATTAAACATTTAAATTCTATGTGAAAGCAACAAGAAATGTGTAATGTTATGAAAAAATTAGCTGTACTCTTGAGAATGTCATGCAATATTCTAAAATGTATTTTTGAAAGAGTTGTGTCAAAGCAACTGAGAAGAACTGCCATCACTTGTCTTCTAACACTCTGCATCTACAGAATGGCACATTCATCTTTTGGTGTCCAGCTGAATGATTTTTATGGACACCTGATGAATCAAAATTACGTCTCGTATGTTTGTGGTAATAACATGTTAATCCCAAGACTTTGTTTTGAACAGTCAATTCCCTCTGTTTTGAGTTAGCCTTAGCCTAACCTACGTTCTCAATGAAGACTGTGATGACAATGACAATTAAATCTGACTCAAACTACTGGCAAACTGTCTTTAATGTCATTCAGTTCCTTTGTTTTGTCAACAAAAAGGAAATGAAACACATTTATTTGCATTCCAAAGCATGCCAGGGAGAGCAAATAAAGTAAAGAAGACCTTAAGACAAATCAATAACATATTGCTTCTCTGCACCTCTGACCTGAAAGGGAAAACACTCAGACAATATCGATGGCAGTGTTTGTACGGCATGTGGATCACAGTTTTTTAAACTGAGGTGTGACGATTGTGACCAAAGCCAGTCATAAAATGTGAAATCTGAAATAATGAAGCAGACGGCTGACACCTTTCCCTCCAACTGAGTGGATGTTCGTACCTTGTCAACACCCAAATCTACACCTATCTGTCCATATAACGCTGACGTTAAGCGTTTATTTCCTCTGGTGTTAGTCAATGATTTACAGCCATTATTATTTTAATCATCATTACATTTACATACATTTTTTCACATCATGTCGTACGTCATGAGCAACCTGAGCCCGAGTCAATCCAACACAATTTATGTTACGAAAGAAGGAATACCGAGATCTTTTTAATACATATTAATACATTTCTCTTTTAAAAAGACATTCCCACACATTTACACAACTACACACGTACGTTCCTCAGTGTCCAGTGCATTGGTGCACTCATTACCATCATTCCTGCCTTTGCCTTTTTTCAGGAGCAGCTGTTTAAGATTCATCACGTGCGCATTAAAATGGTAGTGTGTTGATTTGACATAATATATTCCGTTCTGACGATCACAGAGTACAGTGAGTGTGGGTTCAACATTTAGTGTTTTGATGTTTTGCACTGTAGCTGATGTGCCAAGTTTGGGAAAATCCTAAAAAAATAAAAAAAAACCTGATGTAGAGAAAACACTGTAGGTTTAAGGAATGAAAATGTTTACCGGTTGTTGGATCGACCCATTGGGTCTCCAGCTGAATACATACTTGATACAAGTGGTTATCTGTTGTCCCTAGGTTTGCATCTATAGTCCTGGTTGGGTTTCACCCACTGACAGCACATCACAACACAAAGATGGGTTTAATGTGCGTGATCAGGATGGGTCGCCACATAGAATGGCTGTAGCCCTGATGTGTAGTTACATTTTTGAGGAGTATTACATCAGCTACAGCACGTGTGCGTAGGCTCCAAAGCTACACAGTAACCCCCTAACACACAACTAAATCACATTTATCAACTGGTTTCTTTTAACATTTAGGCAGACAACAAAAGCACCCACAAAATCTATGATCTTTAACACCAGGCTTCTATATTTCTGAGGCCTTGCCAAGTTAAAAACCGGACTCTTGCACTGTGCTCCCACCTTTCATGTACCTGGGCCCTGAGTCTGATGACTTCATCACCATGGAGACAGTTGAAAAGCACAGCACACGGCCTGCCATCCCTGCCGTGGCTCACTTGGTCACTTGTCTGTCTCTCTCTGTCCTATCTCTGGGCACAGGCCTGCTCTACATCGGCGATGGTCTTTGGTGCGTCACGGGACAGAATCAGAGGGCCTCCCTTGTCTTGGATCACCACGTCATCCTCAATCCTGACGCCCAGGCCGCGGAAACGCTTTGGCACCTGCTCGTTTTCCTCGCAGATATATAACCCTGTAACAACAGAGGGGAAAAGGAGGAAACATTATGAAAGCAGAAAAGCATGAAACATAAACTAGAATGAATGTGGCAATGTAAGAGAGGGCTGTAACTGCTGGGGCTGAGGATATTCACCTGGTTCTATAGTGATGGCCATTCCTGGCTGCAGAGGCTGTGAGCGGGACAGCTCAGGAGTGTCATGGACGTCCATTCCCAGGTAATGGCCGACATGGTGGGGGCAGTACCGCCGTGCAGCCTGGGTTGAGCATGAACAAAACTAAAGGTTTAATCATAGAAGACTGATAACATGGATTTCAAGGGGTTTAACTGTGGTCAGGTAATTTTCCAACAGCCTTAAAGCGAAACCCTCGCCAAAAAGCAACTGAGGTTTTATTTGGGATTGAATATGAGTCAAATCTTCGTGTAAAAGCATCATTGCGACGAAAGAGGCACTTTTAAGATTTACCGTGCCTCTTTCGTTGTAATTATGCTTTTACACGAAGACTTGACTCATATTCAATCCCAAATAAAGCCTCAGTTGCTTTTTGGCGAGAGCTGCGCTTTAATAAAGCAAAATTGAATCAAAGAAAAACAAAGTGCAAGTTCCAGCATGCAATTCAGGGGATTTCTGCATATGAGATCATTTGGACAGAAATTTGATGCAAGAATTTCGGAATAAAACATTTTTGAATCCCAAATGTAATGATGGAATCAGAGCTTGCTACTGTTTTTGAATGACTTGGCTATTGTTTCAGTCAAAAACAGCAGGAAGTAAGATTTCCCTTTAACCTGAAAACCTTTATAAGGAGGAAGGTCAACCAGCATTGCTCGTGATGCTGCAGAGCTCAGAGACACTTGCCAGTTTGATTTGTCAACTATTATTCCTGAAAAGTGACATTTCAATGACTTGACTTCACCACATCCACCTCTCTCTTAACATCTGTTATGAAAGATAAGGTGAAGTGGGCCAAGTAAGTGGGTAAACAACCAATAGCAGTCTGGACATATCGCTTAACACCACAAATATGAATCTGATGGTGGTGCTTGAAGAAAAAAATCTGGCAGAATTTGGTGCCAATCTATCTAGTAGATGCTACAGTGAAACTCTCGCCAGAAAGCAACTGATGCTTTCTTTGTGATTGAATATGGGTCAAACCTTCGCGTTAATGCATAATTATGACGGAAGAGGCACTTTTAAGATTTACCGTAGTTTTGTTTTCGGGCAAGCTAATTTTCAATGGAGTGCTAACAGGCAGGAGAGTAATGGTGGACCTCCTACCTGTTAGGTTGCACTTGGGAATTGACACTTTTAGTCTGCCATGACGGCGGCGCGCCGGAGATCCAGCTCCTACGGTGAGTAGTTCAAAAACCTTCTTTTCAGTAAACTCTGCATACACAAACAATGTTCTCAATGCTTGTGTTCATGTGTAGAGACCCTGGTGATACTACGTGCAAAGTTTCACGTTGTGTCGAGTCTTCTTGGTGTTTTAAAAATAGTGATTTTGATGCTAGCATGCCAGTGCCCCTGCACTACATTGAAAATTAGCTTGCCATTAGCTTGCCTGAAAACGATACTACGAAGGTTTGACTCATATTCAATCACAAACAAAGCCTCAGTTGCTTTTTGGTGAGAGTTTCACTTTAAGACAATACAAACTTTGATCAGCGAGTGGCAGCAGAGGTAAAATCAAAGGGTCACCAAATTCAGTATGATTCATCCTCCAGGACCATGAATATCCACACAACCCTGGAAAACCACAGAATAACTACCAGAGGGCTGACAACTATGAGTAAAGCTTAATATAAAAGAGCTCTCATTGGGGAAACCTTTCATCAAGTCAGTCAGCCAATCCAAAAATGTGTAATGTTTATGATTCTTTGTCCTGATGATGAATTATTATCTTAGTCTGCTAAACTAACAGATTTTTTTTTAGAGAGTGACCAGTTGAATACATCTACATTCAGCTTTGGCTCGGCTTGCTCTTTTTATTTCCCTGAAAAGAACCACTGCAGGAAACGAATGCCTCCATTATTCAGAGTTATACAAGCATATTGTGTTTCATGGAGGGCTGTAATTAGGTCATTTCATCATTTACATTGGCTGAAGGAGCTTATGGCTATTTCCTGACCACAAACCACTGAATCTAAACTCTACCAAGTGTTTAAATTCAGTGCCCAGCTTACATGGTTACAGTGATGATCTGATCATGTCTCTCTCTGGTGTGAGTGATTGATATTAAGCGGCAGGGAAAGACTTTGAATTACATTCGCAACATTAAATGTGTGTTTGCATGTGTCTGTTATTAAGTAAGTTATTAGCAGAGTATAATATGATCTTGGGCTTGTTTATTTTTCAGAGATCATTTATTCATCAGACCTCTGAACTTAAAGAGCAGCTGAACATTTGGATCTGGGAAAAAATAGCCTTCTTGTCCAGCAAATAACTTGCAACTCATCTTGTGAAATCTTGTTACTTGTAGCACAACAAAAAAATGGTTTTCCAAAAGCCAAGAGCTGCTTATTAGTATTTGCAAAACTGATGACAGGAATGATCTACCAGCTGACAGCCACCTCACTTCGATTCCTCTGATTATTACCTTCAGTACATCAGCATCACTGGTACTGGTCTTGACAATGCCTAGCTGCCGGAGCTGTCGTCCCAACAGAGCCAGCATGGTGCTGTAGATGTGATCCAGGCTGACGCCCGGGGAACACAGAGACAAACAGGAGCGCTGGACCTCAAGGACGGCCTCGTACAGCTCAGCCTGGGCAGGGCTGAACCTGACAGTAAGGAGGTGAGGACAGCAGAGAGTTAAGACGTGTTTTAGTTTAGGCAGTGTAGTATTGTGTCATAATGTTTTGCATCTGCATAGTAAGGACATTGTGACTTCTGTGACCTGTGAGGCTACATGCAGTCACCCAGATATTCTTTATTAACATTATTTTTCTTTGAGCAGTTCACCTTACTCCTTAAGAATATTTGGTCAAACTTACTTTCCATTCACTGGCCATGTTCGAGTGATATCACTGACATAACCGAAGTATTCACAGCCCCCATCAAGCAGCACCATTTCACCATCCTGATGGAGGAAAGATGAGTGGGAACATTTTTAGATTCAAGTAAATCAAGCTACTAAGTAGTTACTTTAAATATGTTAACACTTACATCTTTTACAGAATGTTTAATGTAGATTTTAAGATCCTTTAGCACATGCAACAGTCTCCCTTTACCTTGATGATCTGGTTGTTGTTGATGTAGTGCAGAGTGTTGGCTCGATTCCCTCCAGCAACGACAGGGGGATAGGCCAGGAAGTTGGCGCCATGTATCCGGTTCTCAAAATCAAACTGCGAAAAAGAAATTATATTTTGGGTTTTTTTTCTTCTTGCTTCAAGTTTGTGGTCATATATACTGACGTACAACAGCAGAACATAGTAACTAAATTCTAAACAAAATTTCTGTGAAAACACCTTTTTAGATTTGCAGTAACTACAAAAACTGTACTAGAAACACCAAATAGACTGCTTAAATAACAGAGCTATATCAAGCTAAAGCTAGCTGGTGAAATAAGTGTTAAGTTAGCCCTCTAAAGCTAAAACTATGTTTTTAATTTTTCCTAATTTATCTGGAAATAAAAAAACAGAATTTTGATGAAGCGACATCTTGGGAATGTAGATAATTATTCCACATAAGCAGTAGCTACTGCAAATTCCAACAAGGTGAAGACAAATGACCTAGGCTAAACTCACTACAAAAGCTAATTAACTTGGCTGAACTGTGGAATTGCCTTTTCATCTTATGACTATAGTTTAAATACTATTCTGGGGTTAAGCAACCTTAAAATCACATGTTTGACTGACACATTTTAATTCATAATTCAATTTGAATAGACATAGAAACAGAGATCCATTTTTATTCCTGAAAGCTTTGGACTCTAAATAATCTAAAAGCTTTAACAAACTAACATGGACAAGGTTTACACAAGATTACAAAAGCCAAATGGGGTACAAGGAGTTTTTAGTAATTATGTTGATTTTTTTGGGACACATTAGCTTGAAAGGGCAGAAAAAAAACTTCCAATCTGTTACACATTTTGCCAGCCAGCCTGAAAACTAAACCCCTTTTTAAAAATCAACTTCAGGGTTTCTGTCGGTACTGCTCTGTATTTTCTACAAGTAGTACGGCCTAACTGCACAGTCTATGAGAAAAGCTTCAGTGGCAACAGCTTCTGACTTTCTTATACACCTAGGAGGGTTTGTTTTCCCTCAGCTGCACTCATTGAGTGCTGGACTGAAATTCAGTGGCATGAATCAGTTTTAACATTACAGAATGGCAAGGCAACACTGAGTGCTCACACTTCAGTCTTTTGCACACTACTAGAAAATGTTTTGGGTACACAAAAATAAAAGTTATAGAGCATAATGTCAACATGCTTCTTATGTTGAAGAGTCCACAAATGAGAGCCCATTATTTTCTACACAGAGGACAAACTTTAGAGACAGAGAATAAGGTATCAAGTCTTGCATCAGGCTGTGTGCCTGCTACTTATTAATCCTCTGAATAAATTAGATAAAAGCTAGTCTTTTGCTGTCCCACAAGGTACCATGAATGTTAACGTCATCAGTAACAGTCTATGACACTGCTGGCCTGTTTTCTCAGAATGACCTAGTTTGTCGGGTGCATGTAAACATACTGCTTGAGAACCAAAGACGAATGGTTCTCTCTGTCATCCTCAATGGATACCTCTTTATCAGCAGCTGTCAATACTTTATGTAATGTGTTGTTTCTGTTGAAAATATAATACAATAATTTTCAATCCATTATTTCATGTCATGTCCAGTTCGCTACTTCTACATTGACTGAATAAATGAATAACAATTGAGGTAGCTGTTATTACATTAAAAAGCTGCATCCGTAAAAGGCGTGAGGACTATAGAAGTCCATACATGACAGCATGACAGAGAGGCAATGTAGAGCCACACAGACATCATTAAACATTTTACCTTAGCAAAGAGCACAGCTTCATCCACGTCTCCTCGAGACAGAGCCATCGTCCTCCTAAAAGCCTGAAAGACAAGGATTCAAGTTGGGCCAAGTATGCTGTGAATCTGTTTTAAAAATAATCTGAAGAAGTGTTGGAAGAAGTGTTGAAGAGACAGTGTGACATTTTTAGGGAATATGATAGAAACTATAATGACACCGGCACTGTAAGCAATGTAAACACCAACCTGTGCACTGATGTGTCCTGCCTCTTGCATGAGCGCCACCTCGGCTGAGCTCTTGACGGCCCTGAGAGAGTGTATGAGGGGCCGGAGAGATCGCGGCATCGACCCCGTCTCCAGCAGAGGACCCACGTGACTCTGGTGGAGGCGAGGGTGGGTGGGCTGAGAACTATCGTACCACAGCGTAGTGCCTGAAAGAGGATCAGAGTAGAGAGAAAATGGGAACAGTGAAGTTAAGGTCCTCATTAGTTCCTTGTCAAATGACAGCTGCTGAAACTGCAGCTAGACTCAGCAGGCCTGCTAAGTTTTTGATTTCTCCACATGTTGATACGCTGCACACGGTGGTGTAGTAAGAGCAATAACCAGCATTTAAAGAGGTTGGTTGGTTATTGTTTTATAAATGTTTTAAAAACCTTTGCAAAACTTGTCTGGAAGTTTAATTTCATTATTCATCCTTCAATCATTTTCTCTTTTAAAAGAGATACTGTGAGAAAATACAAAGATTCATCTAAAATCCGACCTATTTGTTTCTTGTTCAAGGATGTTTTACAATAGTATATATTTACAATATTTTATAAACTTTTATTTACAATATTTAGTATGTCCCTTCTGGGCTATTGTAGAAACATGCTGGTGCAACATGACAGACTTTGTTAAAGAGCACGTGCTGCCTCTGGAGATACAAATGGCTTATTCTAAAGCGACGAAAAAACAATAATTCCTAGTTTCAGATGATTATACGCTATTGAAAAGATAAATTATGTGTGTTGTATTCCACTTCTGCTAATAGATCCCCCTAAATCCTTCACACTGGAACTTCAAGACCCTTTGGCATGGTTCTCATTTTAAGACAAAAAGACAAGAAACATTTAAAAGTCAGCTGGAGATGGAAACCTTTAGCATATCCATTAGTTTACTCTAGCTAGCTACAGTTAATCAAATCTGCTTGTGTCAGTCTTTATTATAGCTGTCAAATGTGGCTGTTAACATGAATGAACAAGACATCTTGTTCAACAATGAAAAAAAAGAAACAACAAATGTAGCTCTGTCAGGGGATATTCCTAGTGATGTGTCCTAAAGCTCCCATCCACCCACCTTTAAGGCTTTTTAGCACGACACCCAGTTCTTCGGTGCTATGAACTCTCTCGATGCCGGTCAAAGCTGCCGCCCCATCCTTCCCTGACCGGGGCCCGTCCCACAGCTCTCTCCCTGGGTCTCTACGGGGGACAAACAAGATGGCCTGGTCTGGTCGCCCTTTCCCATAAAGGACCAAGGCACTGTCAGGCTCTAGGATGCCACTGAGGTAGAGGAAATCCTAAGGAAAATAAGGCTCCAGGTTAATTCATGAAACCTCAATAAAGACACCATCCATTAAGACAAGAAACTACAACAAGAGCAGAGTTGCACGTAAAGGTGTTACTACGATTTAACAAGATGAAGAAAAGCAACTTGAGACCAAACGCACCTGGTTCTGGTGGAAGGGATAGGGGATGTCATTGGTCATATAGCGGGTCGGATGAGACAAAACAACGACCACATGGGTGCTGGAGGAGACAGAGGGTCCCAATCTGTCTGCCTGGGCCTCAATAAGTGAAGCAAGCCTATGTCTGCGGAGCTCGTATTCTGTCTGGCTCAAGCCTGGGGTCACCTCACCTGAGGAGAAGGGATCACATACGTGGTAAGTCATCACCAACCTTTACACTGTGCACTGTTATTTGTCTCCTTGTGGTGTAAATCATGGTGTAAAAGCACTCTATAAATAAAATGTACGATGAGCATTATCATTCAGTATTATTACTTTACATGGCATGATGATGTGAAATAAGTGAGAGAAAAGAGCCTCGAGTTGTCTGTGATCTACAATAGCTTCTTTGTGTATTGCTTTGTGCATTCTGTGCTTGACCAGTTCCAGGAGTATGAATCCTACGTCCTAAATAAATAACAACATTTTGCTGATTTGACTGTACCATATACATTGCAGTTTTCCCTAAAAAGTGTAGATGTGCTGCACTGTAATCACTCACCATGTTTGATGAGGTGTGGATGGGTGAATGGGCTGGGCTGGCCCAGGTACCGAGTTGGCACAGTCTTTGGTTTCAAACTTCCTGGTTTTACAGAAATGTTTCTGCACGGGCAACGCACACATCCTACAGACAGCAACACAACACAGATGTTAAAGACGACTGCACTTGGCACCTATGATGCTGCATGCGGCTGCTTTAAACATTCATTCTGTTTCAGTCATAGAATGGTTTATAGAGTGGAGCTTCACAGATGGATGTTTTTATTCATCACAGATGTATCAATATGGCTGCACTTTATATGTCAGCCAATAACAGATAAGACACTGCAGTACAGAAATGTCAAAGATGACGTGCCTTGAATGTTTTAAAATATTTTTTGGACTGCAGTATTCAAAGTGTTCTCATAAGTCTGTGTAAAAACAATGGACACAGGCTCTTTTATGACAATATTTGGTCTCCCTTCAACACCTTAGAGTAGTCCTCATATCAGTCAAGTGCAAAAGCACTTGCTTAATTTATCATAATCCTCCCTCTTTCATACAATGTATCTGAAGGGTCAAGATGTTATTTCAAACTCAAAGAAGAGGTTTCTCTTTAAAAATATCTGTTATTGCATCAAACACCAGCAATCAAATTCAAAAAGTACCTAGAACCTAAGTATCGTCAACTAAATATTTAAAAAGCATCAAAGTATTTTATTAGATTGATTGATGAATCTGCAATTTATTGTTATAGCAGGTCAATGTACATTAATGCAGTTACGTGCAGTGGTTCCAAAACAAGGGGTCAGGTCAACCCCAGAGGGTCATTATATAAATCTGATGGGTCATGAGATCATTAGCGCAAGAGGAAACGTTTTGCTATTGGACTACAGATTTAAACTACTTCAAATCAGTTAGAGACATAAGGATATTTTACTTTTTCATTTAATCGTTTATTCTGTGACAAATCTGAATTATTTTGTGTTTAGTGAATAGTTTTGGTCCCCAAAAATAATGCAACACATTTCATTTGTATTTTATTGCATATCCATGCACATATACCCATATCCCCATATCCCTAACTAATTCTGACATTCTGTCTATTCAAACTTTGGACTTTTCTCTAAACTTAACTTTTTGACTTGAGTATAAGACATAAGACATAAGACAACATCTGATTCTATAGAGAGGATATCAATCTTTGGAGAAAGTCCACTCGTTGACAACTGAAGGCTAAAAGGGTCCCAAACCAGACACTGTTTTATGGCAAAGGGCCACAAGCTAAATGGGGACATCAACTCCTGATTTACACTGTGAATTTTAAAGCTTCTCATGTGTTTTTATATCAAACTTAATATGAAGACCCTATAGTAAGTGTCAAATAAATGCAGTGGAGTAACGTTTAATATTAATGACGCTATAGCTTAGTTTCCCACTGAAAAGTAGCTGCTTTGGGAGTAGTATGTAGCAACCTTGCATAAAATGGAAATACTCACTTGGCTAAAGTAGAAGTAGCTGTGAAGTATACTCACGTACAGTGCTAAGGGACAAAACGTAACAACATGTAAGTGGGCTCACCTCGACTCCAGTTACTCCGGGGCAGCAGTCTGACAGCAGACCGGACCCAGGAGCTGGTTGAGGGCAACATAACTGCTGGTCGTTGAGGACACCGACCTCTTACAGCATGTCGTCCCACTGCACACATGAGACACAGTCAGCGAAGTGCAGAGTTGTCCACTTACAAAAGATATTTACGGAGACACGTAGCAGTATGTTGTTGACACTTACCAGAGTTAAAATCTTCTCAGACAACTGTTAAATTTCTCTTTAATAGACAGTCAGCCGAGCTAGCTTGCTGCCCCCATATTTGCTAGCAGCATTCATTCGTGGTCCAGAGGCGATTACTGCCCTGAGTTTTGCTTCCCAGGCAGAGATTCTTAATCCCGCCTCCTCAACAGCGATTGGCAGACACACACCTTCCTCTGTATGGTCTTAAAGAGCTACATTTGATTAGGAAAGAAACATTATGTTCATATTTCAATTTCTGGGGTGAATTTGTTGTAACTGTATGGGGTGAAGAACTCAAGAAACGTAAAGATAAATCAGTTCAAAAAGATTTACAAAAATGTGTTTTTAAGAGTTAGAGGAAGAACAGGGACAGAACATGATCTTATAAAAATGATCTTATGAAATATAACACACCGTTGCATGTGGATTAAACTATTCAATAACATATAACCATTTGCTTCCTATCCTCAGTGGGGCTCCCAAGGGGCCCTGACCCTTTTGGTGGCTACCCCAAGTTTATCTGTTGCACCTTCTTCAAAGCATTTTTGGGGCCTCCCTGCACCTTCTTAGCAAAAACAAGCTCATAAAACGTTATTATTCAAACAGTTAGCAGGGCATTTGCGAGGGGAGCCGCTGCAGGCATGGTGTTTCAGCAGGACAGTGTATGTATGTCGGATTGTTTGATAATAAAAAAAAGTACAGGAACCATGCTTTTGGAAATGATGGAATATGTCACCCAGTGCAACAATGTGGCTCATTGATTTGTTTTTAATATTATTTGAAAAGCATTGAAGCTCTGTGATACAGAGGAATAACATACGTCTTTAGATAACACAAAATACAATCTATATGATTAATTTATCATTGGTTTTCCTATTTTTCAGGAGATATTTATAATATGAAAAGTATAGTTTAGGATACACCACCAGACTTTTCCTTTTTGACCAAGAGCCACAAGCCCTTAGTAATGTAGCCTGACTTGGTCCAGTGGCAGCTCATGATTGGCAGAAGCTGTCTAGTGAGTACCTGTATGAGGGGCCACCTGAAAGCCCGCACTCAGGGAAAATACATGCTGGCACAACGGAGGAGAGTGACAGCTCGATTTGTGTTCCCTGAATTTGGGCTCGCAGGGAGCTCTGTCTTTACACGTAACAGCAAGCCCCACCAATGACATGCTTATGTGACATGCTTGTGTGCCACAGGTCATGCAAGCACAGGCATTTTAAAGGGTTAATTCTATTTTTTTTTTCATGCCACACATACGTGCATGACTACAAATCACAATGTGCTTACTTGAAATTGTATGACAAGTGGTGTCATGCAGCCATGTAACCGTCATTCTATGTGATTATACTGACTTTTAAAGGTTGAAAAAGGTTTTCAAAATTGCACTTTTTATTGAGAGACAATATAGGACTTGACACTATACAATGTTCACCACTTAATCGTTTGAAATCAGCCACTACAGCTTCTATAACGCCTGGGTGTCCGCCTGACAGGCCAAACCCAGGGCATCAAATCCTCTCCAATGCCCTGTCGGTCTGTCCGGCACCTCGCCTGAATGAAAACACAGGAGCGTCGCCACTACTGGAGTAGCTGTGTTGTGGTGATTTAAAAAAAAAAAAAAGACTGCTGCAACCTCACTCTGCAGTTGTTCTACTTTGCTGTCAAAGGTGTGCGTCTTCGATCAGGTGCGTTTCCACTCGCGTTTTAAAATGCACTGGCTGTAGAAACGAAGTGTTCATCTTGAAGTTGAACACGGCCCGTGTTGCAGCTAGCTAACGACGTTATCATGCGTCAAACCGCTACCGCGTCACGGAGGATTGTCATTTCTAGAAACTTCTGGTTTGCGACCATCATATGAATAGCGATTAATGCTAGCTGTGGACGGTTGCCTCCTTGCTAGTTTATTAATTGAACATATTGTTGAATTTACGTGGCGTGAACAAAGTGAGGCTCGTCAGCGCACGCTCATTCAATGCCTGCACGTTAGCTTACATAGCCTTCGCTGTCATTAGCAGCTGAGCACGTAAACAGCAGTCTTGGCTAATAAGTTTGTGCTTTCTCCTCGCTGGTTTTCCCCACATGCAGCGCGCTGAGTGCTGGGCGTGACAGAGCAGTATGGACCCTCGAAAGGTTACAGAGTTGAAGGCCTTCGTGCAGATGTGCGAGTCCAATCCCCAGATCCTGCACCTGCCAGAGATGAGCTTCTTCCGGACCTGGCTGCATGGGTCAGTACGCCTCGGAGCTTAGCCCCAGTGAAGCCTGACCTAGGATTGGACTGCACAAGTATCTTGATTACTACTGAGTATTTATTCTCTAATTATGTCACAACAGTAGTTAGATAAACTCTCAAACACACTGCAGGCTTACCACGTGCCTACTCCCGTTAGTCCTGCCCACCTTCGAGATAAAACAATGGACCCCACTCTGTGTGTGTGTGTGTGTGTGTGTGTGTGTGTGTGTGTGTGTTCGGTGTGTGTGTGTGTGTGTGTGTGTGTGTTCGGTGTGTGTGAATATCATGTATTAAAAAAAATTCACCAAACAATTCATTTTCAGTTAGGTTGATCATTTAGTTATAAATAAATAGTCGATCAGAGTAATCAGAATATTAACATTAGTTTCTGTGCTGTTTGACAAAGTGATTTGAGATATCACCTCGCTCTCTGGGCCTCATTTGCAGGAATCATACACCCAACGATTAATCGAGTAATAACCATGACCCTGTATACACATGTTAACATTGTAATAAATACTGATGTCAATAATTTGTGATGTAAAAAGTACATTTTCAGGGAAATCAATCAGAGAAAAAGCTGTTTCACTGAATAAAACACATTTGATATGTGTTTTGGCCCTCCTTGTATTCTCACTGATTTGATCTCCATCGTTTTTTTATTTCAGCATGGGTGCAACAATCCCTGCCCCTCCCAGCTCAAAGGGTTCATGCCAGGTAACGCATCAAAATTGTCATGTTTACTTTTGATGATTTGATATTCATTTTTTTCTGTATTTCATTTCCTAATTGGGCCTTGAGTCACATTCTGATAATTGTTCATTATTCAAGAGGAAAATATAAGAAAATATTTGGAGATGAATTGTTTGCAGCTGAGAAGTTACCTGTAAGTTTTTACACATGTCACATGATGTAACAGAGCGATCTTTCACTTGTAGGGTGGCTGTCCTTGTGGCCCTTCACCTACATCTGCATCAGCTCCACCTCCTGAGCCGGAGGCTCCCGGGCTGTCTGAGAGTGAGGAGAGTGAAATAGGTACTGTATGCCCATCTCAGCCTATGACACAGTGTTTCTCTGATCACAGCTATAGATGTGATTCCTGTTAAGAGACTAGATCTACCATTACCTGTTTAAGCATGTTTTTCTACAGCCTGTGGTTCACATGCACATATGGGACAAGTTTTATAAACTCATGTAAACATTTAACATAAAATGTGTGCGAACGTGTAGAATTGCCAATTAAAGTATCAATATTTCTAGATATATATCCATTTGTTAATCGTATACTCAAAAGAAGGGAAACCAGCCTTAGCTGCAACATACTGGTTGAATTAAAGCATATTTTGTGATAAGAATTAAATGAGAAGCTTCACCAAATTTAAGTAAAATGGTCTACCTATGTTGCTTGAAGAGTAATAGATATGGATTGTGCGTCATCTGTCTTTTCAGAAATCGACAACGATGGAGTGATCGAGCCAGACACTGATGAACCACAGGAAATGGGAGATTTTGAAAATATTGAGGTAAAATGTCTATATTATCGATGAATGAATAATGCACACATATACTCATTCAAACCATTTTTAAAAAATGTTTCAAGGAATTTCCATGCCTGGAATAACGAGCTAAGCTGTTTCCACTTCAGACAGGATTTGTTTGAACTGTCCTTTTTTTTCCTCAGATCACAGAGGAGATGATGGATCAGGCCGATGAGAAGAAGATGGATGCCATCAATGCTCTAGGGGAAGGTCGGTTGATATTCTGTTCACAAACTGAAAAGTGCATGCGGACACAGTTTGTATATGAATTAGGTTATTAGGAAGATACTCAAAATGACTGTTTTCACGTTTTTTTTTCCTGTACAGGCGACCTGCAGAAAGCTCTGGATCTTTTTACTGAAGCCATCAAGCTGAACCCTTGCCTCGCCATCCTATACGCCAAGAGGGCAAGGTGAGAAACCTCAGTGCTGTTCATTCAGTTACTCATGACAACGCATTACAGTGTTACCTTTAAAAAAAAAAAAGTGAAGTACATTGAGGGGCTTTTGGTGTCTCTCTGCTTTTATAATTATTCTTTTGTTATGGATGACTGTGAGTGTAATCGCTTGTGCTTTTCTTGTTAGTGTCTTCATCCAGATGCAGAAACCCAACGCAGCCATCAGAGACTGCGACAGAGCCATCAGCATCAACCCAGACTCTGCACAGCCCTACAAGTGGAGGGGAAAAGCTCACAAGTACATATCTATTTAAGAGATCTTCCACAGAGGCACATGGTTTCTAATGTTTTAAGTAAACAAGCACCTGACTTGGAGCTGCACCTTTTACACATGCGTGACATAACCAAACCCTCAGTGTAAACACTCACAAGTGTAACACACATCATTTTGTTTGGCAACTGGCCTTTTAATATTTCATCAGCTGACGGCCTGGGTGTATTGTGTCAGAACTGTAGGACTAGATTCTCACAAAGCGATTGCCGACAAATGTTCGATCGTGGCTGAAGCTTGTTTTTCTTTCACTGCCATTGTAAAACATGGGAGCGGCACAGATGGACGACATGTCTGTGCTTTTATTTTGTTATTTCTGTTCTGTTATTTTGAAATCACAGACTGGCACAAATTACAGCCAAAATTTTAGTAAATTCATCTTACAATATAATGTTGCGATGCGGTTAAAGGGTACAACGAAACATATGTTAGAAGACGGCTGACTTGAACTAATGAAGCCAAGATTGTCAGTGAATTGATGCAGGTCTTTCTATGTGCCATCATGCTGCTTATGCCATCTGGTTAGTACTCTGATGATACTATATTTTGTGTGTGTGTGCTGCTGCAGGCTGCTGGGCCACTGGGAGGAGGCAGCCAAGGACTTGGCCACCGCCTGTAAACTGGACTATGACGAAGCTGCCAGTGAGATGCTGAAAGAGGTCCAGCCTAAGGTATGATACTAGATAGGGAATAAAGAACACTTTTTTAAAAATGTATTTGTAGTAACTGTAATACAGATGTTATTTTGATGTATTTCAAGCACAGAATAGAGGAGTTGTTACTTGTGATGTCTTTTGGTGTTAACACAATCCCAACACACAAACTGTTTGTTTGATCAGGGGAGGGAATCACAGATGAAGCTCCCAGCTCTTGAGTTTGTGGTATCTGTGGTCATTCATGATATGATTCCCTGCTTCTTACCAGGCTAAGAAAATCATGGAGCACAGACGCAAATACGAGCGCAAAAGAGAAGAGAAGGAGATCAAGGAGAGACAAGAGCGGATAAAGAAAGCCAGAGAGGAGCACGCGCGGGCTCAGAGGGTGAGTTGCTGACGGGGTTTCCTATTTCAGGCAGAAATATACAATAGTGGGCTCTTGAAGTTGGACCATTATGAAGTATTATGAACTTACAAAATAATGGAATTCTCTTTGGATTTATAGTAACATTACTATAAACATAACATAACATTGGATTAGCCAGAATGCTAACATTTGCAGCATGTAAGAGCAGAAAAAAACACACTGTTCAATCAATTTCTTACACATTTGGTTGTATGTTTTTGGTTGTCTAAAAAAATCTCTAAAAAAAAGAAAAAAGACACCCAAACCTTTTAATGTAGAGTATCACTCATGCACACCTTCAACATGTGAAGACATCAAATGCTCATCAGACTTGCCGTGCAATTAGCAATTATGGTTGCTACGCTAGGATTGGAATTAAGAAAAATGGGTTTAGTCAATGGTCAGTGGTTTCCTAATTTTCCACCTTGGACTATGAACAAATCCAGCAGCAGGCTATGTCTCTCTGCATCGTCGAGCTTTCAAAACAACAGTAGAAACCCGCCATAACTCCTGAATGCGTCAAGCATTTGTAGACTTCTAAGCCATTCCTCTGTTTGTCAGCAGGAGGAGGAAGCACGACAGTCTGAAGGAGGATTCTTCCCAGGTAGGAGCACGGAAACAAGCCCATTCTTTGCATGATTTTATGAGACCAACCCACCAGATGTTATTATGAGAGAGACTACAGCTAATTAGCCTCACTGTTGTTCTGCAGGTGCAGCCGGGTTCCCAGGCGGCGCCCCCGCCGGCATGCCCGGTCTGGGAGATTTCCTGAAGGATCCTGAGCTGCTCAATGCCATGAAGGTGATTTTACTGCTCACCATTATTCCTCTGCATCCCATCACGTCTACAGCTATGTCCCATGTCTTGGATCATACACATGTTTAAATCACTTTCTTGCTGAGGGTAAATACGATGCTACAGCCAGGTGATGGTTAAAGTAACTTTTAGCATAAAGCCTGGAAAGGAGGGTAGCATGGCTGCGTTTAAAGGTAACTGAAGCTCCTCTAAAGCTTGCTAATACAAAACTGAAGTCAAATACGCTTTAAACACTATGAAAGCTCCTTGAAGAGTCGGTTTATTCAGACATACAGTATTTCACATGTAACAGGTTGTCTGTCTTTTTGAGAGTTCAGGACAACAAATCCCAAATCATCATCCCCACTTACTCCGGGGGAGGAGGGTGATGAGGGGACAGTCATGTTTTAATTCCACACACCAGAGAGCATGTTTGAGCCTTTGGCAGCGGCATATCGAGATGGACTTAGATGCATTATCCTGCTGTTTGCTCAAAGAGATTAAAAAAGCGAGAGAGGGGAAGGTCGTTTCTACACAGAGCAGCCAGGGTGCTCTCACAGCCAGCGCGCCCTGAGAGGCAAACTCGGTACGCTCCAGCTGTTTTCTCCCCAGAGGACAACAGTGTTTTGCTGGGTAGAAACCTGTGTATCACTGCCACTCAGCCTGGCTAACTGGGATGTCACTCATGTTCATTTCGTCAGTGTTATTACTGTCAGCGTCTGGTTTAAAGACAAATGTAGACCTCTAGGTTTTTAAAGCCGGGAGGAGGATGGACTGTCCCACAATCTGTGATCACATTTTATCCAAATTTCTCATGCACCCATGACAGAGAAATTAGTCATCAAAATTTACATTTGGAACAGATGGAAAGGGTGAGTGGGTTATGTAAAAATAGAAAATGCATTTTACTGATGTACTAATAGATGGTAGAACACTGAACACTGCTCTGTTATAGGTATTTAATAACATTTATATAAGATAAATCTCTAGAACATTCAATATTGACTAAAAAAGCGACAATTGAAGTAAGTTTTAGAATCTTCACCTTTTTGTGAAATTGATGAATTGCCTCAGGTGACGTGACTTGACTGGGTCATCTCTGCTTGTGTCTAGCTGCCTGAGGCTACGTTAGCTACTTCTAGCATAACAAACTGTCGGTGGCTGAGTTGCATTTTGGTGAATGTAGGTGCCAGGTTTTGAAAAAGACCAACAAAAGATGCCATCTTCATGTTGTTGCTCAGCTCTGCGTCAGTTTGGTAAAGCAGTGGTTTTGTTTTTTTCGTTTTTTTTGCTTGGTAGATCACTTATATTCAGTAATAAAGGAAGCAAACCATAAAGAAAAAGAAAACCTGAGCTGGCCCAATAAAATGAATACAACCAAAAGAGCACTCATAAGTCAGAGTTTGAACATGTCCAGCTGACTAATGAAGGAAGAATAGAAATAAACCTCAATCTGAGCTGCTCTACTCTTGCCTGTCTAAAACCAGAAATAACTTTATTGCATTTCAGTAGGTATATATAGAAGAACTAAAGCTTTCTCTCTCCTCAATGCAACTATTCCAGTGAGAAGGAAAATCAAAATCACAAATGAAAAGAAAGTCAATGCCACCAACAAGTTAAAAATATACTAGAGAAAAAGTAAACCATGAAGATGGTTCACTTTTTGTAAACACCTTCAAACATTTTCATTTAATAGATCCATCCATGGCCTTAAAATCAATAACATTTATGCTATTAACTGGTTTAACCGTATCTCCTTTACTAATCCAAGTTACTTTTTTACTAAAGTACATCAAGAGCAAACTACTGGAGAAAATTATCTTGAGAGCCCTAAAATGTTTCAAGGAGACATTATGCTAATTTTCAGGTTCATTATTTTACTGTGGGTGACTACTAGAATAGGTTTATATGCTTTAAATGCTAAAAAATGTCAGTTTTCTGCTACAGCAGCACTGTATTCCCTCTCTGAGACTCTGTTTTAGTTTCTGTCTCCTTAAGACCCCCTCCCAAACACCCAGTCTGCTCTGATTGGTCAGCTCACACACAACTGAGCCAGCACAGCTCAGCATGTCTCTGGTTGATTCTGTCGTGTTTTCAGTTTCCAGTTGGCTTCACTTCTGTTGTGATTATAAGCATAGTTTGTGCAAAGGTTTGACACGGTGACTAAGTCACGGAATTAAAGGCGGAACTACTGACGAGACGTTTGTGACACGTGTTTACTGTGGGAGATTTTTTTTAACAGGAATAACACTTTTTAAAGTAGATTTACTTAGAAGTACTCAGTACTTACTTGTACTTTTGCTAGCAAAAGCAGCCAAAAAGCTTGGAGACAAGACCGGACAAGGAGCAAGTGAACAAAGGGACGGGCCAGTTGGATCACCTAAATGTGAAAGTGACTGTGAAAAACTGTTAACCTTTGCCCACGCATCCCGGGAAAGGAACAAAAAAAAATTCCATGACACTGTGTCTTTTAAAGCTGATGTGGACATGCACTTCATGAGTGAAGGTTGACCATATTAATCTGTGTCTAACTCCAGGACCCCGAGGTGATGGCTGCCTTCCAGGATGTGGCTCAGAACCCAGCCAACATCGCCAAGTATCAGAACAACCCCAAAATCATGGCCCTCGTCACCAAGCTGAGCGCCAAATTTGGAGCACCACCACAGCCGTAGACCGAAAAAAGGACCAAAGCCGAGAGGAGAGGGGAGTGGATGCGTGGTGGAGAGCCACAACGCAGATCAAACAGGGGGAGCGGGTGGCGGGTGACATTGGTGTGATGTAGAGAAAGCGTGGCGAGTTCTTTTTTTAAATGTTCTAAATCAGCCTGTTAGCACTGTTAGCAATGTCTCAACAAAACCAACCCAATGGTTAGGGGTCAGGTGTGACAGCCACTCCTGACCGGTCTCAGCTGGGACTTCACTTAACTACAGGTTGACATTTGTTAACCTGCATCTGGAAACGCTAAACTGGGAGCTCATGCATTACGACACTAGCTCAGAAACGTTTGTACAGCCATTTAATACATGGTAATGTTCTAGCTACCGGCGTTTTCTTTCTCCGAGCAGAGCCGATCGCTCACACACAACTTTCAGTACCTTTTTGTTAACAGATCTATTATTAAAGATGCAAAAAAGTTACTGATCTTGATGTCTATGTTGGTTAAAAAAAAATGATCCACAATAATAAAACCTCTGTTGCTGCAAAACAGGTCTGACACGAGGTTTTTGTTTGTTTTGCATTGCATCTTGTACAGCTAGACGGTTTTGCAGAACGACAACATGCACAAACACTGTTTGAATTTAGCAATCTCAATTGAAGACCTTCTTGTACTCACCAAACCGGTTCATCGAGATCGGATGATGTCTGAATTTACACAAACTCCTGGATAGATATGGTGCCTACACTAAAAGTTAAGGAGTGTTGAGACTATTTTCATTCAATATCATGTACAAGTTCCAGATTCTTCATCAACGTTGGAAGTAACTGTGACTGTATGTAATTTGTAGTCATTTACATGTATTAATCTGTTGTTTTTTTTTATTGCCAATATATGAGCGGATTTTAATGTGAAAATGATACTTTGCCCTTTCAGTTGGTTATACAAGCCTGTGGACAATTTAAGGTGATTAATGCTGCTGGTCTGAGTTCTTCTGTGAAGGAAGGGTCAGATTTTGTGTGAGCGCCTCGTCTCAGTGTCTCTCCCTGCTTGCTAACAGAGCAACAGTAGTGAGTGGTAGTTCTAACTGGAGTCAGCTAACAAACTAATCAAGTGCTGGAGACCCTTTTAAAAAAACCAGCACATATTTGATAGATTATTCCATTATAGAGCTGCAACTAACTATTATTTTCATTAGCAATCAGCTGATCCCCCCCCTCCCTCCATCATTTGCTCAGTTAAATCAAAACAGTTAAAAATGTGCATCATAATTACACAAAGCCTGAGCTTTGTCAAATTACTTTTTGTTTGAGCACTTTGAATATGTCTAGGTTTTTCGGCACAGAACAAATAAAAGAAGCAAATATTCCGAATTTGGATTTAGGTGAATTTAGGAAATTATTCAAATACTTTGCGAAATGACGTTAATCCATTATCAAACTTTACTTTGCTAGAAGGAATCATAGTATATTTCTGGTTGTAGCTCTAATCAGGTTATCATATTCAACTAGCACTGTTTTGAGCAGGTACTCTGAATATACGAGTGAGCACCTACAGGTGCTGCAGCACAATTCAGGCCCAGAGGGAGAGTGGGTCACCAGGCCACTTAATCCTCCCAGGGCATCTGTGTGTCAGCCAGAGGATTACTGCTCTGTAACACATGCTCAGTCCTGGCTCTCATGGAGTCGGTCTGAATCACTGCAGAAGAGCTGATCTGACGGGGCAAATTCTTCTCACTGAAAAAAGCCCTTTGTCCACCAAAATGCTATTTAGCCATCATCCAAGTGGTGAAAGTGAATGTTGAACAACGGTTTTTCATTCAGTACGGTTTCTGGCTTTCAAAAATCAGCACACTGAACCATCAGAAACCCTACAACCAGAAGAAGTACAACATCAGTTTTGTGACAACGTTTCGTTTTATTTGTGTACTTACAATATACTAAAACAAAGACATGGGTGTAAAATAACGAGGATTACAGGTGGGAGGGAACAGAAGCAGTTAGGGTGACTCTTGAAGTAGCCAAGAAAAAGGTCAACAATAATACAGCTAGTGTCCATATCTGTAAAGAGATGACAGAGAGAGAGAGACATACTGTCAATACAGCACAATGCATTTCAACACATATTCACAACTTGTCACTATCTAAGGCAATGAATGAGCACCCAAAGTAAGAATTATTGAACTGTTACAATAATACACAGACATGCATGCGTACAACACTGCGAAGTACGGATACTCACTTCTGAAACTCCCACTCCCTGTTGTCAAGAGGGCACACCTGTCTGGTTTTCAGCCAGCGAGAGATACAGTGGAAATGGAAGGCATGCTGAGGGAGAGAAAAATGAAAACAGGGTACCAAGACACGTGAATACATGCACCATACACCTGAGCACAAACAGTAATCGTTCAATGTAACATTCTTCATAATAACCAGTTTTTTCCAAAACAAAATGTGACATTTGTCTTCTTTTACTCTATTGTTAGGAGTTTGTTTGTGTCATTAATGTTTCTAAGTACAGGAAAAATTACCACCTTTATTAAGTGAAATTGCAATATTGTAAGCAGTAATCACACTTGCTCTCTTGCATACAACTTATTAATATTCCTGGGCTTTTCTTCTGCAAGTCAAAGGCTACTTACACATGTGTCACTTTAAGCAGTTTCCTGCATTTTTATAACAGATTTGCATCAATTAGCATATTTACTGACACATTCCTTGAAGACCCCTGCGGTCTTCATGCTACCAAAACAGCTGACTTGTCAAAATGGTGCACAATTCTTTGTAGAGAGGTTCTATCACTTGTCTTATAGTAAACAGTTATGGTGTGTTTCGATAAATTGTTGGTTTAACATGTGGATTTTTTTTTTGTTATTCACACTGGCTTAAAACAAACATTTCCTTCAGCTCATACCTGTACAATGCAAGCTTAATAATAAAAGTCATCTGATCATGACAGAGTTTTGCGTAAGTTTCTAGACACAAATGAAGCAGAAATTATGATTTTAGATCAGAACATGAATGTTTTTTGAGAAACCGAAACATAAGTATCTTACAGTTTACAGGCCAACAGAACCACAATAGATGGCATTTAACTGTGATATTACAATGTGAATATGTCATTTGAACAAGATCTATTAACTGTACTTTCATCAAAAACTTACTTTATACTTGGAAACAATATGTGCATATGTTTTCTATAGAACTATAGAATAGAACATTAATGTTTAGTCTAAAGGAAAATTAATCAAAAGATAATATTTGATTTTCATTTTGGATATCTCTACCTCTTAAATTTTGTTTGTGACACTTATTACATTAAAAGTTGCATTTTAAAAACCATTCCAGACGCAAAGTCCATGCTTCCTGGAATACTACATAGACTTTGTGAAAAGCTGTCACTTGGAACTATTTAGCTATGTTTGAAAATAAAAATTAAAAATTGTACAGCACAGCGACAGACCTGATGCATATTCAATCTGAAAGCATGAGAGGTAGAACAACATGTCTCCTTGAAGAGTTGTGCAATGGGCTTTGAGGTATATTTTCTCTAGTGTGGTGGGTGTTTTCAGAGGTGCTGCACAATCAGCACCAACATGCATTTAACTCCTGCTCTATTAAAAACACAGTGCTCACAATGGACAACAGGGTGTTCGACACACCACTGTTCCGATTTAAATAAAGGTCTTGCTATGTATTGTCAGGACTGAACGTGCCCCGATCACCTGATCAGTGATGATTAGAAGCAGGTTATGGACACTCACATTGCAGACACCCCAGGCCACAGTGCACTCTTCAGAGGTTGCAGAAGCTTGGTTAGCCTGGCACTCTATACCTGAGGAGGGAGAGATGTGTCAATGCAGGTTTTCACAAAACAGGCTGATAAAATTATGTTTGATGAAAGTCAGTTTGAGCCTTAGAAGTCATTGAAGTGAACTCACAGAGATCCATGATGTGGTTCCTACAGATAGCACAGTTATCCACCACAATGTCCCAGGCCCACAGCGCCACAGCATTCCACTGGGGGGGAAATCAAAATCACAAACAAACATTACTTGACTGACACTTTCACTGCAGCTCGTCTTATTGACACTGAGGAGAAAGGAAATGACAGATTACTTAATCAGGGCTTGACAAGTCAATTTTATTTACCAGGTTACATTTTTATTTAACAAGCTATAGTCTTGTTTGAGAAGCACGCCACATAACGTTACTGTGGAAGCAGCAAGTAATCCAAAGAAATAATGAGTACACATTTTAATAAGAGTTAAATAATCTCATGAGATTATTAAAATACTTATACATAAAGATGATGATATAACACAGTCATAGCTAGCTATATCAATTGACAATCATATCATTTAATGTGGGATTCCCAAAAGTACTTAGTGGTCATTTGGTGCCTTTAGCGTAGTTGGCACAAAGTCAATGATATTTATGTTAGGCTGACCGAACATTCTGAAATGAAATTTGGAAACGTGTTGTTTTCATAGTCTGACCAGTAACTGTATCGTTTTGACTCACTGTGGGGGCTTTCAATCCTGGGGAATGGAGTTTGGCTAGGCTAATTTAGCTCGTAGAGTAACGTAACGAGCGTTGCTGTTAGCGGTTATGGTTTTATGTTAGCATTAGCACGGGGTTTTAATTGATTAATCCGTGCGTTGGGGCTGGAGCTCCTAGTCACGCCACCGTAAGTTATTGTTCTTAAATAGCTAGCTCTAAACTGGTCCCAAAAAGAGAAGTGCAAATTCATTCCCTGTATGAGGAAGGCTAACAGCAAGCTAACTTACCTAGCGTAAGCTGTTCATAAGCTAGGCTACAGTGAGTTAGCGCTAACGTCACAATGCTAGCTACTTAATGGCATTGAGCCGTGTTAACCTAACTGTCATTTTGGGTTGCTGACCGACCAAACAGTTTCTTTACGCCACGAAAATGTATTAATTTAGACTTCCATACCTTCTTAACTTCAAATCGCTTCTTGCTGGCTCCACTGTTTGTGCCGCTCGGCGTATCAACATCCATAGCTGCTGCCATCTTGAAAGGAGAAGTTTGGCGTGACAAAGTAGTTACCCGGAAGAAACACAGCCATTTCCGTTGCTGTACTCTGTTGGGGTGTCGATACGAGATTCTAGTCGTTTGAGTAATGTGATAATTATGGATATCACCTAGTTATGTTATGTTTAGAGAGCCATATTGTATCTCCATTAGTATTAGGGGAGAAGTTAATTAAAAAGGAAAAAAGAAAACCATAGACAGGTTCCACCGAGATTTGAACTCGGATCGCTGGATTCAGAGTCCAGAGTGCTAACCATTACACCATGGAACCCCCGTGACAGAGCGCCAAATCAAACTCGGTTTAAATACCTGAGGGTAAACAGGTACGACACAACGCACACATTGTCTTGTGCAACTTGTTATGCATCCAAACAGCATATGACAGACAGGCTGCGTATGATCTTGTTTCGTTGCAGCACTCAGTTAAATATAAAACACAAAAGAATGACCAGACATCATAGGTATTCTGTTGAAATGTCTATGTATGAATGTTCCATATTTTTTTTTGTGATCAAATTTTTATTAGGATTGAAGGACAACAATCATCATTCAACAGCACATAAATAAAGTAATTACCGTATATAAACAAGTGCATAACCATGTACACACACACACAGATACACACAAACATGCCGAGTAATAGTGATAAAGTGAAAACAAAAAGAAATAAATAATAAATAAATAAAAATAAAGATATGACTGAAAATAAATA
>CAEMYA010000047.1:173307-195955 GCA_903131615.1 Diplodus sargus | reverse complement strand
AGTTTCATGAGACTCAAATATATTTTTTTCTTTCAAATAGCCCCTTTAAAGATGGTGGTTGTACTTTCTAACCATAATCTCAATAATGCAACATGAATATCTGCCTAAGGATTTAGCAGGTAATTGGCTCTGTACTCAGACTGCTTGTTTCCTTTATTTCAATTTTTATTTTTATTTTTTTTGCTTTGCTGTGGTTATTATGCTTCAGTGGGAAGGAGTGCATGTAAATGTGACACTGTTATTATCTGAAGCACTTTATTCATATGACAACATCAGACTGTAATAACAAACCCACTCATATGATTGCTGGACTAACTGTTTCTTTATTTATTAAAACGTCTTCTTGTTCTTTGTCACTTTTGGTGCCACAGGTTTCCTCGGAGGCCTTTTCATGGTTGCTTTGGGTAATTTAGCTTTGGGCTTCACAGGCTTAGCTTTGAGTCCAGGAACCTTCGAGAGGCTGGGTTTGGGTTTCTTTACTTTTTGAGGTTTGAGGGCCACAACAACCTTTTCGCCTGGAGGTGAGATGCTCTCCGGGCAGGACGTGAAGACATGGACGTCCCTGACGTTCTGACCTCTGAGCTCAGGGGGGTGCCCACAGTTGGCGATCACCTCCAAACTTACATTCTCCATCCACCTGAGAGACGGAGACAAAGAGCAGCCATTCAAATAATTATTGTCAATAATGTAGCTTTTAACAACCCATCTCCAAATGATTTGTATAACCCCAGACTGTGCTGACCTGCGCAGCGGCAGCAGAGCACAGTCACACATCAGGGGGTTGTCCTGCAGGTCGACCACCTCCAGGCCAGTGAGTGGTCTCAGGTCAGGAAGCTCCTCCAGCTGGTTCCCTCTCACAGTCAGAGCTCTCAGCCCCGGGCCCAGCCCTGCCAGAGCATCCCTGGACATCTGCAGTGAATAATATTATATTAATCCAGTAATTAATTTCACATACCGTGACATCCACACTACACCTTGACAGCCTGATGTGCGGACAGTTGTTGTCTTTGTTAGAATCAAATGCTGTATTGTTTGCAAGCAGTAATTGTACCTTCTCTATTCCCATCTGATCCATGTAAAGCCTCTTCAGACTTTGGGATACGGTCTGGAATGCGTTTGGTCCGACCCAGCGAATTGTATTCTGAGAAAGGCTGAGCTCCTCCAGGTTAGGGGCTTCGGACAGAGCGTGGCTCGGCATCTCCGTAAGCTGATTTGAATCCAGGTGAAGTGTAACTAAGTAAGCGGAGTCCAGGGCACCTTTGGCAATAGAAGTTATGGTGTTATTGGTCAAGTAAAGTTCCCGAAGATTCGGTGTTACAGAGGGCAGCAAACCACTGGGTTCTAGTTTGGAGATGGCATTTCGCTCCAGGTGTAACACAGACAGACTTGGTAAGAGCGCCAGAGCTAGAGGAGAGACACAATCACACAGAAGACGTTTAGGTTGTTTAGTTTTCACTTGTTTTTTTAAATGCAAATATACCTGTCAATTTATGAACATACCACCAGACTTGACCAACAACTGACCTGATCTAGGGAACTGTGCCAGTCGGTTCCCTTCCAGGTGAAGGTAGGTGAGCTCGGGGGCTCCGGCAAAAGTTTCAGGATCCAGTGATGTGAGGTCATTGTCGGAAAGATACAAATAAAGCAGGTTTTTCATCCCCCGAAAGGCGCCGCCTTCGACTTCGTGGATTTTACAGAACTCCAGGTGAAGAGAAACTACTTGGCTGGTGCCTGGGAAGCTGTTGGCAGGGAGGTGGTGGAAGTGGTTGCTGCGGAGGTCAAGAAGCTGCGTCTTGGCGGGGAAGCCTCGTGGGACTTTGGTGTGACCCCGACCCTCACATGTGGCGTGCTGGGCTTCAATCTGGGGAGAGGATTGTAATATACATCAGACCGGAAGATTACAAACCTTACATTGGAAGGAAAAACAAGTATTGAGATGTATTAATCAAATTTTATGTAATTTTTGGCAAATTAAACACAAAATATATTTTAAGTTGATATACCCAAATCATATGTTGCATATGAGCAACATTAGTGTTCATTTGAAGTTCTGTTTATGGAAACCTGATGAGTGTAAGTCAGACATCCACTCTCCTTTTAACTGTTTTTTTGGTCTCCTCTATCTCCTATTTTCACCAGCTAGTTGCCACATTACTATGAGCAATTTTAGAGCTTTTTTTGGTTAAAAGAGCTGCGGAGGAAATGGATCCAATTAGAGAGATTTGAGTGAACCAAAACAACCAAATTGGGGGCTGGAAAACCAAAACAGTGAGGTAAAAGACACTAAAAAAGTACAAAGAGCTTAGAGGTCTAACAGAACTGCAGCTAAGCATCTGTCTTTCATCACTACAAATGACCTCACAGTTATGATGTCACAATGCATTTGGCCTCTGACCTTTTGGATATCAAATAGCACAACTTCATCATTCTACACTCTTATCATTGATTCGTGAACAGGTAGGGCAGCCTTTTAAACCTTAAAGTGGATATAATTTCCTCTACAGACTTTTCTTTTCCACCTATTATCAAAACTTGTGTGATGGTTTTTCCTGTATATCTTTGATATTCTCCAATATGGACAATTCATGTAACTTTTTAAAATCTGACCTGAAAAGATTTTCTTTTTGCTGCAATTTTCTTGAAAGCAGCTAATTTTGGAGCTGGACTGCCACTTTTCAGTAGTGGTACTGGACCAAATCTGTCCTATACAGCAGAAATATTGTTTCTGTCACTGTCTCCACAGAGAACACTTACATCACAGTCACAGCTAACTGGACACTTGACTTTTGGCTTGGGTTTAGCAGTGGGTGGGGCGCTTCCTGCGCTCTCGTCGTCCTTGTCAAACTCATCCTTCAGCGCCTCCCCTCGGCTGCGGCAGCGCAGATCCAGAGGAGCCACGGCCTGCAGCGGCTCCTCTGAGAGGTGAGGAGGTCCAACACAGGCTCCCAGCAGCTTCACTCCACCCGCACTCGCCCACTGCCTCAGTGGCCGCATGTAGCAGTTACAGTACACCGGGTTGCCTTGAGGTAAAATGAGTGATGATCAGGACGTATCAAAGATGACACAGGGTTCGTATTTGTATGAATGAAACGGGTCAGAAAGCAGCTGTACCAGTCAGGTTGAGGCTCTTCAACTCCTTGGGGCCTGAGAGGGGCTCCAGGTAACGAAGCTGATTGTGGCCGAGGTCCAAGTGGGAGAGGAGGGGGGCGCCGGACAGAGCCTGACCTGACAGGTCCTGAAGGGACATGTGGTCGAGGTAAAGGTGTGTAAGCTTCGCCATGGAGATGGATTCTTCCCCAAGGTAGATCATGGGGTTGTGACTCATATCCAGGCGCGTGACCTCACGTAGTCTTTACAGAGAGGAAAGAGTAAAGTAAAAAGATGAAGAATATGTGCGAGCTACGACAAGTTCACTGTTGGTAACGTTTCATTATGTGTTCATGGTAAAATGAAGAAACGTGTCAGCACTCAGATTGTCCCACCTGTTCATGGTCTGGGTGGGGAAAAACTGCAGCTCATTGTGGTCCAGGCTGAGGCGGGAGAGGGTGAACAGTCCGGTGAACGCCTCAGGGGCCAAGTTGTTCAGGGAGTTGTAGCTGAGACGAAGCCACTTGATGTTGTTCAGACCCTGGAGGAGGAGTCAGACTGTCGTGGAATCATATCGCCAAACAAAATCATGATTGGTGAAGTGTGTGTGTAGCAGCAGCTGAATTTAAGTACCTGGAAGGCCATGTTGGGGATGTAGACCAGCTGGTTGTGAGTGAGGGCCAGCATGTTGAGGAAACCCAGCTGTGTGAAGGCTCCAGGCTGGATCTCCTCCACACGGTTGTGGTCCAGAAGCAGCTCCTTCAAGGAGGAGAGGCCGTCAAACGACTCCTGCAACAGTCGGGTCAGAGTTGGGGTGGGAAGTAAGAATGAGATAACCTCATATCTCCAAATTGATTCAAGGGTAAAAAAAAATGGTATTTAAAAGTAACAGCATTGCAGTTTTTGGACCAAATGTGAAAACCATCAACTCTTCCTTCATTGTTGCAGTTCTGGCCTTCCCACTTACCTGGTATAGGATATCAATTTTGTTGTAAGCCAGGTTTAGGGAGACCACACGGCCCAGGGTCCGGAAAGCGCCCTCCTTCACTCGGATGATGTTGCATCGCTGCAGGTTGAGGTGTGTGAGGTAGGGCGTGTGGATGAACGCCCCCTTGGGCAGCTCCTTCAGGTTGTTATTCCTCAGATCGAGTTTTATCGTAATCTGTTGCAGCAATGAAAAAAGTAAGATGCATCAAATCAAATCAATTTTTATTTATATAGCCCAAAATCACAATCACATTGTCTCAGTGGGCTTTACAGTCTGTACAGTGAACAACATCCTCTGTCCTTAGACCCTCGATTCGAGTGAGGAAAAACTTCACATGTTGATGGAAAAAAAAACCTTTTAACAGGGTAAAAAAAACAATGGAAGAAACCTCAGGAAGAGCCACAGAGGAGGGATCCCTCTTCCAGGACGGACAGACATGCAATAGATGTTGCGTGTACAGGAAGAGCAGCAATCACAGTTTACAGGTTACATCAACAGAGGTGAAACACAATGCAGGGACAGGACAGTAAATCAGGAGGATTCCCTTTGCAGGAATCATATCTTTCTGATAAAGGTATCCTACAGTGTGTAGCTCTACAGGAGTGTGGATGACATGCAGGAGGTTTTGAAGAAAGTGAGCGTACATTTCCTTTTGGATGGATGAAGATTCAAATCTAAGAAATATCTGGAATGCACCCAATAGTCAACAGTGGCCATTCAAACCTTCTTCCTCAAACAGTTGTGTGAGGTGAGAGGGAGGCACGACGCTTTACATTTGAATTCCTCACCTCATCTATAGTCGGGGGAATCTCCGTCAAGCTCTTGCCAACGCAGGAGACGGTGAGTTTGGAGCTGTCACAGATGCACACTTTGGGACATTTGCCTGCTTCAACTGGTAAAGTGAGTGCTAATGTCAGCAAGATGACCGCAGCAGAGAAGAAATGCATCTGCGAGAGTGAAACATGTTAGAAATATGACATGAACCAGTCAGAGCTGCACTCAGAAGTTATCACCGTTCAGCAAATAAGTAATAACGCACAAACTTCACTGAAACTGTCTGCTTACAGAACAGACAAATTACTGAGTGAGCTACTTGTGATTATTTACTGACAACTTGTTGTACTTATTTTCTTGAATTTAGTTTTCCACTGCGACATAAACCAAATCTGAACAAGTGCAATTTTTCTTTTTACATTAATATTTTAAAGTAAAAAATAGAAAAAACTTTATTGTCGATTGGTGCTCAAATACCATATTTATTTCCATAATAGCTCAAATCTGAACAAACACATGGAAGCTCACCAGGTGAAAAACTGCACCAAGAAAGAATTTAAATCCAACCTCAAAAACAAACTGAAAGGGGAAAAACAATTAAGAAGACTTACCTTTAAGCAGAATGTCACAGCTTGCAGTTTATATTGCAATCTGCCCGTTTAGGCTTTAGTTATCTGCCGGCGACTGTTTATTTCACTCTGACTGTGTCCAGCAGTCAGTCTGTAGTCCAGCTGGCTAACAAACAAGGCTTTGGGAAATTCTTCTGCAGGACCCCTGATCCCTGCACCCCCTCACTGCAAATTAACACCTTGGCTTTACATTTTCTGACCGGTCAGAGGCTCAAACACAAGGAGCAGCAAGCAACTGGACTTGTCTGTAGAACGGATTTGCATTTGCTGATTTATGTCAGAGATAAACGCACCATTTTTTCTATTAATTATTCAACCCCCAGTGTCACAAAGCAAGACCAATGACTTAGAAAATTAATTGGGATTTTCTTCCTTGAAACCACCTCTTATGAGCAGGACCAGAAAAGAAAGATGAAATGCAGATGAATATTCTTGTAACATAACCTCTTCAAAGTGTGAATGAATTGTTTCAAGAAAATGCAGTGAGAAGACTGTGAAAGACATCCACCAATCAAATCAGCTTTATTTTCCCAACACAAATCTGAAAACACTCCATCTTGTGCCTTATGAAAGGCAGGAAATACATGTATTTAATCCCTTTTGATTGTTCTATTGTACTTTATTTGATAATATCTATCAGTCAATACATATTTTAACAGCTTTGTTTGACCATATCATCAAGCTTAATAAACATTCAATATAAAACAACATAATATCAAAGGTAGATATGAAATACAGAATGTACAATAGCTGATTGTTTGAGCCCAGATCAGTCCTGGTCAGAGCTTTTCTAGTTAAAGTGTAATCTGTGCCTCAACCAATCAGGTGTCCCTAACACACAGATCTTAGGTTGTGTGGGGAATGAGGCCTTTCTTACTCACCAAAATATATAGAGCATTAAAAACCAATTCTTCAGTGCTGTGCTGTGGTTATATGAATGTACATGAAGCACTTCAGCTAGTCCACATCATAAAAGCATAGTCTACTTCAAAACACAAAGCATTCAAATCCAGAGTCCAGACAGAGGTGTGCTGCTGAGCTTGTGAGGGGACAGCGGTGACACAGTGAAATGGTTCCGTTCGTCTCGAGTGCTGCTCGGCCTCTTTTGTTTCAAACATGAGTTCATTTGTGCTGGTTTCCAAAAGGTCCATCAGTGTAGTCAAAGTCCATTCTGTGTGTGTGTGTGTGTGTGTGTGTGTGTGTGTGTGTGTGTGTGTGTGTGTGTGTGTGTGTGTGTGTGTGTGTGTGTGTGTGTGTGTCCACAGTCCTCAACCCTCAGACCTGACTCTCTGCAGTGTTGACTGGAGGTTGTTTCTGGCATTGCCACATGAATCCAGTGCCTTGTTGTTTCTGTAAATGAGAACACACAGTGAGAGTCGAGCCTATAGACGGACAGGGTGTCTACAGGCATCACGCATTTATGACCTTTTAAAGATATTTTAACTAAATCATCTTTTTTTTCTTGGGGTATCCAAGCATGGCAGGTAAGTACAAAGGTAAGCAGTATGCTGTAGGTTTGTGTTGGAATATTTTCAGTGGTAGGTTTAAAGATTTGGGCAATCATAAATGTGGACTATCACACACTATCACTCATTTGGACAAAAAGATTTAGAAAAATAAAAGCCTCAAAGTTAAGACATCTAAGAATTTTCACGGACCTGCAGACACCCTGTACACGCACCCACATCGAGCAGTGATGGGGAAAGTTCAATTCTTGACCGATTTCTTCATTTTTTTTTGTTGGCACAGATACATTAGATCGCTGTTCTGTGGTATTTCTGACAAAGTAGCTCCTCAACATGTGTTTGCTGGCCCCAGATTCTTGGTAGCTGCTCTGTGAAACTACACAGGTTTAAGGATAAATACATTCCTTTGCGTTAATTAATGTCAAAGGGAATGACATTAAATATGTGTCTTAAGTGTGAACCCACCATGACATCATCCATCAGTTTGTGGACTACCATTATGAATCCTTGAGTTTGACTTTACCGTGGCGTCTTCTTAGTTATTTGGAGACAGAAGTGACCATATTGAGATGAGAAGTCGGTGCAGGGGAGGATACTCATTGCTGCGGTCCTATCCTGATTGAAAGAGACTTGTCCAACAAAAGGTAGCCTCACTGTAAAGTATACCCTGTTTATCATCTATTTTACTCTAAATGGGACCATAATTTAAAAAAAATTAACACTAGTGATTGAGAGCATAACCTCATTAAGAAACTGTATACTATCAATCATGTGAGAAGTAGGGACATTTTCTGATAAGCTCACATACAACTGGACTTCTTTTTCAAACCAGTGTAGTTGCCCCCTGCTGGCCATTATAAAAAATGCAGGTTTCAGGCACTTCCTTCTTGGTTTCACTTTTCAGATCTCGAAGCGCTGTCCACTATTAATATAGCCTATGAATTGACCATTGAAACCGAGAAGTCAAATTACACAAAGTTAATAAACCAACTCCATCACAAAATGAGCCATCACCAGAGTCTGTCCACCACCTTTACTATATGCACCAAGTGCAAAAACATTTACGCATGTGCTTCATCCCTGAAGATGGGACGTTAATCATCAAATTCTGTACCTGCAAGATGTTTGCTGATTCGCTCATTCTGTCACGTCCTTACCGGGACATGAAGGCTTGCAGCACAGCCACGTTCTCTTTGGGGAAGTAGTCCTGTTGAACAACGTGCTCCAAGCTGTGGAGGTGGCCGGGAACCACCAGCACAGGCTTCACCTTGTCCTCACTCTGAGCAACCAAGAGGACAGGATAGAGGGATGGACAAAAAAGAAAGGAGTGAAATGTAGAAAAGAGAAGTGTGAAGGTGAAGAAAGACATGTTTCCATACTGTAGCAAACGTTGCTGAATATGTGCAGATTAATTGTACCTTGATAAGTCCGAGCAGCACTAACAATGATGATACAAAGTTGTAGCCTTGGAAGGAAGGAGTGGAGAAAGCTTTCCTGAGAAGGGCATCTGTGAGGAAAAAACACAACAATTTATTACAAACCTATATTCAAGCAGTGTCAACAAAAAAGAAAATAATGTGGAAATGTGTCTCCTGTTAGACTCTTAATGAGTCAAACAATCTATTCAGCATCTCTCAACACATGTTGGTGTTTCCGTAACAGTGGAGTGGAGATTATAAAAATTATTACAAATTACAAGCCATAGCTTTCATAGACAATTAAGCAAATCAAGTGTGTTTTTATCAGATGGATAGTGAAAGAGATATATGAAGAAACAGGATGATAAATGAGGTGTTTATAGGTAAAGGAATATTTCAACAAGCCTAGTGTATATGTTAACACATATCGAGATTTCCTCCTCATTAGTCAAGCACTCCTGTCATCAAATCAACAAATGCAGACCGAACGTGTCTCACCGATGCTGTTCAACACCGCATTCTTAACCTCGTTATTCTCCTCCTTGTACACAGATGCAATCTTGAGGAAGGCTTCAGCTGTTTTTGCAGCATCCGACACATCCACCTTGACACAGAGAAGCGAGGAAACACTTATTGATGGCCACTCTGCATTACACGTTATTAAACTGACACACCTTCTGTTCATCTGCATCAAGTGAACACACAGGATACATGTTAGCATCGAGACATCTATTGTTGCCTCTCATAAACACAATGATGTTTACCTGCTGCTCGATCAGTAACGCTCTCTTGTCTCCCAGTTTCATCAGTTTGTCTGGAGATGGAAAGCTGAGGAAGGAGGATACGTCTGGTGGCCGGGGTGCTGATACAGGGGTGGACAGCTATGATGGTAAAGAGGAGACAAAAGAGAGTCAACTAACTTCCATCATATTGTTTATCACGTATTTCCTTGTTCTTATTGGATTGTTGCTCATTTTGTGTGCTTCTTACGTTGATAAAAATAAATAAATCGCAACACCAAAAACACATATTTACAAAAGAAGCTGGTGCAGCATTTAGATTGCATTTCTTGCCACATATTCAGAGTAGTCTGATGTTGCTAAATATGCTGCTAATTAATGGGAAAGTGAAAATAAAAAGTATATAGTATTTTAGACTGTGTATTCGGGGGAATTTAAACTTCACTCAGCTCATACATGCACAGGTAATTAATGACTGCTGTAATCATCACACAGTTCTCTGACCTTGGTGCCACTGCTTTCTTCTTCCTCCTCCTCTTCCTCTTCCTCCTCTATTTCCTCCTCATCCACGTCCTCTTCATCCTCCTCCTCATCTTCGTCCTCGTCCTCGTCGTCATCCTCTGGCTCCCCCTCATCGTCACTGAGGAATAATAAAAACACAGCTCATTACATGAGATGATATGCATCTTTTGAATCTGACAAATGCTTCTTTCCCTGGTGCCAAAGGCAAAAGTTGGGGATAGTATCTGTTGCTTTGTTTACATATTGCCTCTGTTGAGTTTCCAAGTAGGCTGAGCCAAAAATAGGAGCTAGAGTTCAAACACTGCACACAGAGAATCGTGACTTGTGCTACACGCAGCAACCGGGGTCGCCTTATTGTCTGCGTTCTGAAAGGTCAGCAGGTTCTGTATTACCCAACACACCGGGTTTGTAAGTAGCTTGCAAATTCCATCTGATTTTTTCCCCTTTCTGCATAAAAGATCCCTGCTCTTGCTTTAATCTCTGGCACGTTAACAGCGCTAAATTAAGCAATGTTTGAATTTATGTCATGACAATGCAAGGGTAGAATTTGCATCAGTAATGTCATATTCATGTTGTGGATGAGTTAAATCCAAAAGCCCTGTCTTGTTGTTGTATTTTCTTGTCTATCTTCTTGTTTTAAAAGCCTCAATTCCCTAAAAGCACGTCATTGAAAAATGAGGGGGTGACATGGTTCAGTGTTTTGCACCGTCACCTCGCATGAGGAAGATTCTGGGTCAGAACAAGAATTTTCCATGTGAAGTTCTCTTATCTTTGTTTCAGCTTACTCTTACAGTCCACACACAAACACACAGACCAGAGACTCTACACAGTTGTGTGTTTTAACTGTGCCATATACTAGGATCCTGTCCTGCTTCTCACCCAATGTAAACTGGGATAGAGCCCAGGCCCGCGATGACCAATAACAGAATAGATGAGTACAGAGTTAGAGCAGCCTGAAAACATTTTATACACCACAGGATTTTGAGCACAACGTGATTACCTGAGTGATCCTAGAAGCTCAGCCATGTTCATGCCCTCCATGGAGTCTTTCAGAGCTTTGCAGCCATCTTCTCCTAGTTGGTTACCTGAAAACCATATTTTTTCATTTTAAAGTTTTGTCGGGGAGGACACATTAAACAACAAGAAAATGTCTTACTACAACAAATGAAGCACTATAGAGGAGGAATAAAGATGAAAAATCATCTGTTCTTTTAAAAACATTGATAAAAAAAACTTGTATTTTTAGAAAACATGGCAGCTACTTGCACCTTAGTGGAAACCAAAATCCTCTACATTTTTATGCTACTGGGAAATAAAATTCATATGAAAAGGTAGAGGTGTGTGGATCGGGGTTTCTACCATTTAGGTCCAGTTTCTCCAGCTGGCTCTTGTTTTTTACTGCGCTTGCTACAACGAGAGCAGCTTCTTCTGTTATCTCGCCAAACGACAGATTGAGTTCCTGTTAAACAAAACAGAAAATTTAGTAAGAAGAGAAGGACATTTCAAAGGGAAAGCCAAGAAAAGGAGAAGGAAATAAAGACTTTTCAAAATAAAATTAGCAAGGGTCAGCGGTACACTGTACTTCTCCCTTACCTTGAGAATTGGTAGTCCCTCCGATACACTTTCTGCAATGGCTATAGCTCCGGCTGGCCGCACCAGACAGTCTCCAAAGTTTATCACCTGGATGCTGCGTAGGTGTTTCAGAGCCTGTGAAGGACAAATTAGTGGATGAGGAATTTCTTTTAAGAAAGGCAACAATTCTGGCTGAATTTTACATTTTGCACCCTTGCCAAAAATAAAGTCCATTTCAACATGGATACAAAATACGTATATATTCTAATTCCTTATTTATCACACTCAAAGCTTGGCATATCTCTGTTTTACATTAACAATATCAATTTATAGGGTGTAAACTAAAAAGGGAAAGGTGTTTTGGAGTTTGTTCTTCTGCCAACAATGACAAAAAAAAAAAAACACCATGTATTTATTTCAACAACAGTAATGCTGCCAATGTCTGACGTCGGTGTACCTGAGCCATGGCGATGGCCCCCTTCTCAGTGAAGGTGTTGTCATTGAGGTTGAGGATGCGGAGACTTGTGTTGTGCTGCATGGCCGTGGCCAGTGCTGTCACACCAGGGTGATTGATGCCATTCTGGGGCATGTGAACCTCCTCCAGACTGCCTATCAACTGGAAAAACAAACTGTTACTGTACAATTACTCTAACACACAGAGAACTGTAAAACAGACTCCTACATTTTTTTTTACAAACTATGGTGAAGCAGTCGAAATACTGACAAAATGAGCTGGATGGTTATAAAGTGGTCTGAAATCAGTATTTGAAGTTAATTATGCAAAGTGCTCCAGGAAGACAAGCTGTAGAATAATCACTCGCAGTGACAATGTGTAATGTAATTCGTCATCTAAGTAGACTTGGCTGTTTCCCCAGATCACTCTGTCAGTCTACATTAAAGTCTTCAGTCAGTTCTGTACCTGGAAGGCTTGAGCGAGGGCAGTGGCTCCATCGTTCTCCAGCCGGTTCCTCCCTGCAACAAACACCTTCAGGCTGAGGGGGGAGCCATCTGCGCTGGATTTTCTATGGCACTGGGTCAATGAAGCCGCCAAGATCTGAGGAGTCCACAAACAGAGAGGTGTTCAAGTCTGCATCAACACTGATACTTAGTAAGACACAAAGCACTTATACACACTTGTCAATTACATGTCTTTCCCCCTTTTTATTCCTGTAGATATTTTTAAGAACCATTTTGGTTTTGGAAAATTATTTTCTTTTCAGCTGCTCTCGATATATCAAAAACGTTGAAAATGATTTATTTCAAATCCAGCAGTTAATCAACTAATCAAACAGTTATGGAAGAGAGGGAAATATAAAATACACTGATTACTGTGAATTAAATAAAATGTGTTCAAAGCAAGAACGATGTTTTCCCTACATCATCAGCCTGTTCACTGTTGTATTTGACAGCTTTCACTGGTTACACATCAACTGACACTTTGGCTGCATTTATATCTTTCACTTTAACTGATGTGCGTCTGTTCCATGCAGGTTTCAGCTCATCATCTATGAATAACAACAAACTGACATTGTGTCTCTGGTTAGGGTTATGTACTGTACAGCCACTGTTTTCTTACAGGGGTTTGTACTTCAACAGGCACATTTAGCTCAATTTATCAGCTACACTTCAACTGACATTTTAAGTCCTTTTAGAGGTTAAACTGAATCTTAGACTCAGTCATCTCTTTTGCTTCAACTTTATTCAGTTCATTCATACCTTTTAGCACTTCCATTTAAGTTGCTAATTATTTAAAGACTCAAACTACCTAAAAAGCAAGCACATGTATACTGTCTTCAGAAAATGTTGCCTTATTAGGAATAGGTACACCATAATAATTCAGGGTTAGGGTTAGTGCAGTCCTACACAACAGTCCTGCCACAACATCTTTAAATCAACTCACAATATTCTGCAACAGGTATCCCATTATATCCCAATACAGGGTGGCAGAATATAAACTCCTCTGAATATGATGTAGTCCAGTACAACACCCGCCCCCCCAACTATGACCTGAATGGTAAAACATATTACTGAATGAATACCTGTGTGAATCAACAAAAATGCAAAATTATGAGCATCATAAAGCCTATATGTCATCACCAAACCTTGTAGAGGGAGACAAGAAGCATTCCTGTGATTTACCTTCCCCCCTCCGATGCCCATGCCACAGTTGTTGAGCCGTAGCTCTTGCAACGTGTAGCAGGCGGTGCTCTTGAGCAGCTTCTCGATTCCCTTCACCCCATCTGGTCCAAAAGCATTGTCGCTGAGGTCCAAAACAGTTAGCCTGGCACCCGCCAGCATCAGAGCATCTCCTAGTGAATTCTACAACACAAGAGACAAAATAAATATCAAGATGAGAAGGGGCAGTGCACTGAAACAAAGACAAGAGACACAGTTACAATGCTTTGCAATAATTCAGACATAGAACGTATGCAGTATTTCAACTAGAAGCCTAAACTTGTGACAGTTCTGTTAATGAAGAAGTGCATTACCAGGGCTGGAGGGATCTCAGAGCGCAGGCGACCTGTGAACATGTCGCTCCAATAACAGCGCTGGAGGAGAGAGTATAAAAACACAGTGTTAATGTAAGACAAGAGACAATTCTAATTTCTTCTATCCTAAAATATCTAAAGAACAATTTGAATCACTCATTTTCACTGTATTTTACTGTACAATTTATTAGAGCTGAAAAAAACCCAACAACAAATATTTAAAGGGATAATTCTTTTTTTTATACAATTACCCACTAGCACCTAGCAAAAAATTCCAAACATTCCCTTGGTTTTTGAGTTTTGGTTGGAAAAAATAAGGCAATCTATTCACATCACCTTGGCTTTAAGAAAATTATGATGGTATGTTGGACTTTGCTCTGACATGTTATCTCATAAGTCAGTTTATATGGTGGTTGATTGCAGTAAGAGTATCAAAACTGTTATGAACGTGACCGCAGGGCTGAAAAGGAGAACTACGAAAAACCTCAAGAGTTAACAAACCACTTACCATGAACTCGCTCTTTGTCTCAAGGGCCTTGGCGATGGCCCGTGCTGCCTCCACGCCGACAGTGTTTCCCTCCAACCTCAGAGCTTGCAAACCCTCGAAGTCCTGGATCTCCTTCACCATTTCCTCAACTGCAGAGGGGACACAGGTTCAGAATGGGAATGGGGACAGTAATTTAAATTAACAGGGTGTAAGAATGAGCAAGGTTTCTGGGACTCCTACAGAACTCCCAGGGACACTCACCTGATTGGGCGTCATCCAGCTTTCTCCCCTGGCCTTTGTAGCTAAGCTCTCCATCTTCCACTCCAGTCTTGGCCAGAGAGTCGGCCAACTGTGCAACAAGGTCCGTCGCCATCGTTACACCTGAGGGCAAACACATGATTCACTTTATATTCCGCTTCATGGTAATTCTGGTGCCTGCGACAAGCTGCATCCTTGAGTTTGTTTCCTCTCTTTCAAAGGGAGCACCTATTACAAACAAAGTACACTTACAACTTAACAGAGGTCATTTAAACTCCAAAACATACCGTTGAGTGTGACCGTCCTGGCTTTAACTGCCTCGCTTTTTCTGGAGCGTTAAGTCCACCTTTATCAGCAGAGAAACTGCTGAAGGTGTTGTTTTCACTGAGGGACAATCCACCCTAAAACAGTATTTACTTCAGCTGCACTGTAGCTTATATTTAGTATATGGACGTGTACGTCTCTTTTTATGCTCAACAGTATACAGATGACAAGTTAAAGATTTGTATTTAACGTTGGGCAAATCCTGGCGCTCATCTGTACACACTGACTTAGTGAAACCAACAATGCTGAAAACTTCAACAAAATGAGATGATATTCAAGTCAGTCACTATTTTATTTCAGTCTCCATTCCGAGTCCAAAACATTACATCATGGTCCATCAACACGCGAAGACAGTCGTTGGTTTTATGCGCGGTGACTTTACGAACTACATTCGCCAAAGTTGTTTTGGTGTAGATTTCCCTGTGTCAGCAGCCGGGGGCTAGCATTAGCCGAGTGCTGCTAACGTTATGCTAACACACCCACAAACAGCAGCACTGGCTGATGCCAGTGGAGCCATTGTTGACACCGGACTGTTCAGTAACGTATCACGGCCTTAGTGGATGGTAAACAAACGTAGTCTAGAGGTTAACGTTATATGATTAGAAAACAGGACATTCAGTCAGCTAGCTAGCAGGGCAAGTGTGACAGAGCATGGCTCTTTACTCGGCCTCTCCGGTCGGTCATCGGAAAACAAGTGGCTACCAACGCTGCTGTTAGTCCTGTCCGCCGTTCACGTTCGTTATTACAGAAAGTCTCACCCATTATTTAGTCTAAGCCCAACAGAAATGAACATACGCATTACCTCAACACCGCTGTGCTGATTGAATACAGTCCAGGGACACACTCCTCCCGCTCGCTCCTGACGTTCAAAACCATCCAGCGCACTACCCGACTTGAGGACCACAGCGCTGGGAGACAAGGGACTTGTAGTTCAATCAGACTACAACTGTGCGTTCAGACGCTTCTCCAAACCACTCCCCGTCTGGAATGGATTGTACCTAAGTCTATTTACGTACCTTATATTCTTAAATATAAATAAGGTACTACTTGAGTATTTTCATTCATGCCACTTTCTACTTTGACTTGACTACATTTGAATGTACTCCGTTACAATTGGGCTATTAAGCAGCTTTGGTTACTTGTCAATTTACAAATCAAGATGTTTGCATCCAAACATAGAAAACGCTTATAAATATATTTTGTTAATCACTGATTCCTTCGCGTTTATATAAGTATACATTTAAATGTACGTATACTGACTACTTCAGCCTGGCCATTTATCAGATCCGATATCAAGCTTTTCGCTTATCGCAAAATAAATTAATCTAAAACTGGCTCAGCAGCATGTAACCTGCAAAGTAACCCGTGATTTAAGTTATCAAGTAGTGGGGTCAAAAGTAAGCTACTTTATTTGCCACCTTAATGAAAATACTCGAGTAAAGTACCAGCACCTCAACACTGTAGTCAAGTAAATGCACTTCGTTACATGTCATGCAGCTCATATACAGTATAGTTGTGTTTTAAAAAAAATCATATATATTGTAAACCCGACCCTGTTCTACCTACTCCGCGACGCTAGATGGCGCTGCGCACCTGAAGGTTTGTACACAGTCCGCGAGCGGACAGCGAGGAGGCAGAAGAAGAGCGCAGCCGCTGGCTCAGAGATGGAGCTGCTGGGAATCGAAACTTAACTGGGAGCACTGAAGTCAGAAGCCAGTGCGGGTTTCCTCTTCCTCGGCTCGCTGTTCGTCAGCGTCAGGAGGACCTCTCGGCTGAAGAGAGTTTTTCTCCTCTTTCCCTTCTTCAGACTCCAAATGACACGCTTTTAAACTTTGCCTCGGTTCAATGAACTTCCTCAGTTCATCAGGTAGGTGTGTCTGAAGTTGGCCCAGTCGCGCCATGACAGCCGGGGGAACGTGAGGGGTCAGGCAAGGGGGACTGCATGCTTGAAGTTTGTGCAATTAATGAATGCTAAATGAACGAGAGCACAGGCCCAGTGAGTGTCTTTGTGTTGGAGAGGTGGGTGGTTGTTGATGTCTACTTCTGGGGGAAGTGGGCGGAGAGGCACTGTCTGTTTAAACATCAGTCAGTCGTTGCTCCTGAGCTTCTTTTTTTTGTTGCCTTCCTTTCAGATAACGAGCCATGGACCCTGACAGACAGAAACGCAAGAAAGAGATAAGCAAGTCTCTGAAATTTATACAGTGAGATGCTTTTTGTTGTTTCTATTTGAGGGCATCCATGAAAATGAAACCTACCGTGTCCCTGAATGACTCACATCCTTGATAACTAAGCTGTCTGACGACTTTTCTAAGCATGTCTACATCTTTTCTTCTAGGTCTTCTCTGGCTTATCCAGAGCCTGAAGGCTACCAGGTACCAGCTGTTATTACAAGCACAGTGTTGTGTCTGTCTCTTCTCTCTTGGACTGCTGTTGCTTTCCGTTTTGTTTCCCCTCTTCAACCCCCTCTGTCTGTTCTCTCTTGACATCCCTCTGATCATTCCCGGCTGCATGTAAAATCAAAGGCTTGGCACCTTTTTTCACATGTTTTGCCCATTTTCTTCATGATTGGTGTGGAGTCGCTGTCATCATTCATTCTGTACTGATCCAAAGTGATCCCTTTGTCAGGTGTGGGAGACAAAATCCACGTTCTTCTTCTGTGCAAAAAATGTATTTTGAAGTTTAGCAAAAAAGTAATGTGAGGTACTGGCACTCTTATATAGCCCACTCGTTATTATTCCAAAGTTCTTTGTCCAAACACTGTACGCTACGGAGAAAACAGTCCCGGTAAACACCAAGAGATAATTTGATACTCAGAAGAATATAAAGGCAACTGCTTTTAGCCACTATATGGTTGATGTCTTGACAATTCGACAATGTGATGGATAGACATTTATGGTTTATTAATAACGTACTTAATGGGGAAAAAAAAGTCAAACATTTGCTGGTTCCAGCTTCTTCGATGTAAGGATAAAGAGTAAAACAATTGTCAAGACATCAACATTTTTAACATTTTAGAAACATTGACATTAATCTCTGATAATGTCAGTGATAATGAAAAATGACAAAACCACATCTTCTGCCCCCCTCAGGATGACGTAATCCCTTTGGTGATCCCAGAACGTTTTAGTGCAGTGCCACCATCCGATCCACAAATTAAAATTGTGGCCGTGGGGGGATATTGGGGGGCATTCAGGGGGCGGTGTTCCTCAGATTTTGAAACATTAATTCAATAGTTTCTCCTCCTCATGAGGCTGTCATTAGTGCGCTGTGAGAGGGGCGGGCAGCTCTCTCAGCCTGCAGGCACACAGACAAAACCCTGCTCCGATGACAGTGCGCTCAAACAGATCACTAAAACAGATGCAGCCAATGTTCGTTGTCTCAAATGCAACAAGTCCTCTGCCTGTGCGGGCCGGAACACAAGAAATCTTTCTGAAGATCTAGTGAAGGTGCTTCATTTGTGGACGGGCGGAGAAAGGCCCACACTACAGAGCTGGAATTTCATCTCTCGTTTCCTCATCCCCTCGTGTGTGTCACGCTAACTACATGGATTAGTGACGAAGAGTTACCATTAGATTGTTTAGCTTTAGATACGGTACAGTCACACATTCAGTCAGAAATGGCTGTCGGTGATTCACTGTTCTAGTTTCAGAGTGCTCAGAGCATCCTCTGTATGGAAAATTGAAAAAGCAAATTTAAAATGTGAAACGTTAATGTCGGCTCTGGTGAGCGAATGAAAGAAGTAAAATTTAAAAGCAAAAGCTGAAATGTAAAAGTTCAAGCTGAAAGCATTTGTAAGGATGAAATTGTAAATGGCAAAGGAAGCAAGACAAGGGAAACAGTATGAGAATCAAAGTGGGTTGTAAACATTTTTGGTCAGTCAAAACATCTGCTGGACTGACCTTGGAACAGTTCTGCTTTGAATCCATTAACGGCCCCCTGTCTTACTTCCTTTTCTAATCAGCTGGCAGGTCACTGTGACCCAGCCAGTGTCCCATTTGGCAACCCCAGTGACGGTTTTAAACATATTTTCCTTTTTCCCACACATTTTTGTCCCATATGTGTTGGCTTAACATATCCCATCAGACCACACACTCATATATTACCCTTGGGAAATATCTTAGCAAAAGTCAATTTGGCAACTTCTACATATTGATTGGTTGATTCTAAATATTACATTTTGATTATCACATTTGTGTGTCTCCACTTTCACAGAGAAAAGGCTCCTCAGCTGCACTTTGACCATTTTGTAGTTCTATCCCTGTTTTATTACGGCTCAGACCCGTGCTTCAGTCAACTATATATTATGCCTGTCGGCCATCTTATGGAATCATTCTGTTTCATACACACACCTGCAGAGAAGCTCTCCCCCTTGCTTTAACTTTTAGATGTCCAACACAGTTTCACAAAGCGATGAACAGGGTGAAAGTTTACAGCGACTTCAATGTCTTTCAACATAATGCAGCATGTGGATAGTGCATTGAGATGGACTTAAAAGATTTCCAGAGTTTGAGTCGTATGTGATGCACAGAACTGGAAAACCTGAGAATATAAGTGACCACAGTGGTGTCTGACATGGGCAACGTAGAGAGAGGGCTATTAAGTCACTGTGCTGCAATTTGTTCAACATTTTGTCTGCATCCTGTCATGATTTGCAACTTTTTAAAAGTTTCTTATTCTGAGAAACTATTATTTGCTTTCGTTAAAGCAAAAACTACATAATTCTCCTTTCCTCCACCCCCTCCTGCTCGTGGATGTCGTGGTTTGTTTGAAATCATTGTGCTTACTGTCCTTGCCCATGTCTACGGTTTCTATGCAGAGAATAAAAAAATCATTCTTGGAGCGCAAAAAAAAATGACAGGGGTTGCACAGGGCAGATAAGAATCACACTTTTTTGGGATACACAAGCATCATCTTACTCCCATCTTTTTCCTCCTCCCAGGACTTCCTGACCCAGTTGGTATGCAACCTCCTCGAGGAGGGCAACGCCTTGTTCAGGGAAGGAGAGTGGGAGCAGGCGGTGAGAGAATTCACTGAAGGCTTGAATGTCTCACGCTACGCCACAGCAGAGGATCTCTCCATCCCAGAGGTTTTGCTGGAGAGCCTGTATGTCAACCGGGCTGCTGCCTACCACAGCATGGTGAGGTGCATTTAGTCCTGTGTGTTTCTGTCTGTGCGCAAATGTTTCAGGCTGGAGAGATTCGTGATAATACTTTCACACCCAAACCTGATGTGTGAGTCAATTAGTGGTGACGCCAGATAAAACGGATCAACCCACAGTGACTGCTGGTTAAAGTCATTCTTCAGCCTCCTTTTAAAAAGGTCATATTGATAACATTTTTGTGTTGAATCTTAAAAAAAAACAAAACATCTCCAGAGCTTGTAGAAAGGTGCAGAAGTCTTTTCATTAAGAACATTGCTATGATTATGAATTAATGATTTTAAAGGGTTTGTGTCTGACAGTGGATTCCAGCTTCTAATAAGGTTTGTCAGCCAATTGTTTCAACAGTATCAAGAGTCTTGGTTGTTGCCAGTTTGTGGGGAAACAAGACATAAAAATCGCTGAGATCTTTAGTATTCAGTTAGCTAGCTAGTGTCAGCCATGTTAGGTATTGCAACAAACTGGCGACCACTTGAGGAGGCAGTTGATTGGAACAACAGCTGTGTTTTTGACCTGAATGCACTGGTAGGGGAAGCTTGAATGCTACATTTATATTGTGATATGGGCATAATGTTAATGCTGCATTACAGTAAATTGGTGTAATTTACTGAACTAACCAGATTGTTCAACTTGTTTTAATACATGCCTTTACCCACCTACTCATTGTATCAACATTACTGATGATTATTGATCAGATATCTCATTGCGTTACTATTTTGTGGAAGTACCAATAGTCATCTCTACAATATTGCTGCAGGATCGATATTACGCAGATCAAAAATATAGTGATATTTGATTTTGTCGCCCAGTCCTAGCATTTATGACGCGCTTTTGGAAGATTTAAAAATTTTTATGTGTATATATTGTATATTGTGATATGGCCTAAAATTATTTTGAGATTATTTTAAGGCCATACTGCCCTACGGAAGCCGAGAACGGCAATGGATTTTTCTTTTTTTAATGCACTGTTATCTCGTGATAACGACTTATTATCTGGTTATCTCGATATAACAAAGGTTGTTTTCTGGTGATATCGAATTAATTTATTTAATTATCTACATATAACAAAGATTCTTTTCTTGTGATAACGAATTAATTAATAATGTGTTCCGTAATATTAAATTAATTACTAAACGTTTAATTGCGTTTCACATTACATTGCTAAGTTAACGTTAGCCTACATTTACGTTACCTTAGCTGAAGCAGCCAGATAGATAGGAGTTTGTCAGCCTCTCATCTGCTAACTGGTAACGTTAGCCCCTAAACAAACCCAGTCAAGTAAACAAACTAACGTGAAGTGTCACTTACCGGTAGGCTACAGCTACAACCAGTGGCTATGGAAGCGGTTCGTGGCAGCCCTTGTACGTTGAAATCAAGATGAACACATTATTAATTAATTCGTTATGATGAGAAAATAATCTTTGTTATATGGAGATAACAAAATAAATTAATTCGTTATCACAAGAAAACAACCTTTGTTATAACGAAATAATAAGTCGCTATCACGAGATAACAGTGTATTAAAAAAATGGCCGTTCTCGGCTTCCTCACTGCCCAACCACAACTGAATTGTCAATAACATATTTAACTTTGAATCTGCATATCCACTGCATGCCAGCGGTTAGTCTGCTATAGCTTGTGCAACATTTTAAAAACTCAATCAGAAATATTTTTCAATATATTCATTAAATTTTTATGATTAAAAAATCAGCCCAGTTGAAAACATAAGCCTGTTGTACCACTGATATAATAATGGCATAGTGAAACACGCTGACAACACACTGTCTAATGTTAGTCTTCATATTAACAGACTGTCTACCAGTTTGCGATCTCAGGTTTCGTTCTTCTGTTGTCCATTTTTTCTGTGTGTTATCCTTTTGTTGTGCCTCTCCATTTGGGGTTGCCTTTTTATTTAGGCTCCTGGGGGTTTTTTGCGGCGAGATTTCAAGAGATCTCCCCACCAAAGTGCTGTTTCACAGAGCACATACTTGAGGGACTGCATGAACGATGTAAGAGAGGATCATGGCCTTCACCAGTATGATAAGAGTTGTGGGGAGGTCAAAGCATATTTGGGAGAACTCAGGAGTAAATCTTACATAAAATACAGGATTATAATTCATACTGATATAACACTTTATAAAGAACACATGACCATTACGTATTCTGTCACAGTTAAATACATTTTCCATCACATGAAAAAAAAAAAAAGTGGAGAGAGTCAGTTCAATATTAAAATATGAAAATCAAATACTGAGTTTTAACCACAGCATAGTTAGCAAATATGCCTAAAAGCAAATCTCAGATCCATTGCACTGCTGAATTTTAAAAATCTAATCTTAATGTTTTTTTTAATGCTAATGTTGGTAATGAAAGGGAAAAAAAAATACCCTTTTCATTTCAAAACACAGTGCAGTTAGCTGAAATGATAAAATAATGGGATTCAAACTTATGATGGTGTCTAGAATGTGATGGAAAAAATTGATCACTGCAGGAGAAACTGCAATTCAAAATAGAGTGATTGTACAAATATGTTTCCAGCGCTATGAATTGATCACATTGGACTAAATAAAAGAACTAAAAACTTAGTACAAGTTTCATTTTTCTACAAAAGAGGCTTTTCTGTCCTCACTACCCCTCACTGAGCTTTAAAGCTGCCTCTAAAGACAACAGCGGTTTGATTCACAACCTCTAAAGGAACTTGACCTGCAATAAATCATGTAGGTGTGTTTATCTTTA
>CAEMYA010000047.1:154638-173146 GCA_903131615.1 Diplodus sargus | reverse complement strand
CTAAGCTCATGTGAATGCCAACAGAAATGGATCACTCTTTAAACATCAGTTGGTGGTGGCTGGGTCCAAAAATGAATTTCTATATGCTGAGTTAACATACGCTAACGTTGCTATTTGTTAGAGACGTTGGTATATGTCTAGGGCTGCAGCTATCGAATATTTTTAGAATCGAGTATTCTACCGATTATCCCATTGATTAATCGAGTAATCTAATAAAAAATAATTTTGCATTGTTAAACAACAGTACCAAATAATGCATAATGAGAATGACAGGCCTGTTAAATCGACCAAGCTATCGGCTTTAATTCCTGAAAAATAAAACATAGAGGTATTTATTCCAACTATTCCGAACACGGGAGGTGGAGGGGTGGTGGTGGAAAGGAGTTATTTGGTGAAGGCTGTTACTCTCTTGCAATTTCACACGACTTAGTTTCCACATCTTAACATGATATGCAGTCATACTGACGTCAGGCTACAGCCTCTACAAATACCATATGTTCTAACTAGCGATGGAAGGCTCCTTTAAATTAGCTAACATCAATGTTTACATTGTGTCGGCGACGCTTGGTGAACAGGTGTTTAACAGCTGGATGCTTTTGGTTCAGATGTTGAATCATTGTTGACGTGCTGTTGTGGTACGCCAGTTTTGCTTTGCAGTAGACAAGTTGCACTTGGTTATCTTCTTTTTTTAAGTGTGAAATTATCCCAAACTTTGGACATTCTCTGACTTTTACAGACGGCTTCTTGGCTCTCGACCATCGCGCCAACTCAATTCTGAACGTAATGATGTGTGTCCGCAATAACAGTCCGTGTGGAAAAATGATCCCTGAGCTAAGGCCACATAAAGCGGGTGATAGGAATGAAACGAAGCTTCGAGGCAGAGATTTTGCTCCGACCATTTTTTGTAATCGAATTACTCGAGTTACTCGAGTAATCATTGCAGCTCTATATATGTCCACATACAGAAGCTTAGTAGTCAATTAAGATGGTGAGCATGGTAAACATAGTAACTGATCCATGTTTACACTGTAAACGAGCATGTGAGCATGCCAGTGTTAGCAATTAGCTTTACCATCTCACACTCAGTTGCTGCTAGCCTGTCTATTGACTGTTCAAAACCAAAAATGTTATGTCCTATCTCTGAGTAGATTGAACAAAATAAAAGATGAGATAAATTGTTTTTGTGGATCAGTTCCAGGATGGTAACTACATGATAAATGTCACTGACCTGTAGCTTGTGCTGTGGATTCATTCTTATCCTTCTCTGTTTAACAGGACAAACAGGTGAATGAGCTCGCACAGGAGCTCGCTGTCCATCTGGGACTAAAGAATCGGAAACCTTATGTCAGCACAAAGGTCAGTAAAATGATTGTTTACATGCTGCTCTTTGAGGAAAAACAAATTACATGTATTTATGCTGGAGAATTTTCTCAGCCTTCTGTTCTGTCTTGGTCTGATAGGATGCAGTCAAGAGGTCGGCTTGGATAAAGTCTGATATATCATGATGGCGACATATACTTATAATGACTTGTCAAATATACCGTAGTTGAATAAAACAATAATTTTTGCTTATCATGTGAATTAAATACTTTTATAATGGTCAAGGTATGTTATCACAGTGACCCTGTAAATTACATATTTTATGCAATGGGCTAGAAGCATCCAGAGATATTAAAGAAATGGTTAACATGCTATCTACGCTAAAGACAATTCTCTTGCAGTTGACTTATTTCTGTGATCTGACCATACTGCAAAACTCTAAAGCAGACGCTGTTCAGATTTGTCCTTATTAGGCCCTCAGTTTGTTACCTTTTCTTTTCCAGGAGCACACACTCATCACTGGAGATGTTGCCAATGGAAACATGACTGCCGAAGCCATCGAGGTAAGTTCCACATTATGTCAATCAATATTTCAGACACTCTTCTCAGAAATTTGATTTGATTTGTGCTTGATTATCCTACAAATGTTTTTTTTTTCCCTCTCACTTCCAGGTGCCTGGTGCTCATTTAGGAAATGGTATGAATCCTCTGAGTGGGCTTGCACCAGGTGTGAATTCTGAATTTATTTTCACTAATAAACAATACAGGCAACATGTGTGTTCACATTGCACATCTTCAAAATTCTTGAAATATTTGTACAAAATTGATCACAAGTAAAATATAAATAGATCCTTTCCTGCTTCAGTCCGCTTTCCTAGCATTCCTCAGTCCTCCGTTCCTTCCACAACTCCTGTCTCCTCCACAGTTCCTGACATAGTGGACACTTTGGAGGACTCTGAGCTGATGGGAGATGACTTGGACAGCCTGCTTGACTGCTTACCTAATGAGCAGGAGCCAAACGAGGTAAAATCGGCAGTTGTCCCTGAAAACCAGCAAACTTACTCTTTTTGATGAAGATTGATTGAAGGTGTCCTTGGTTGTCGAGGATTACTCAACTGGAGGGTCTGGAAGAGCATGTAATATTGCATATTACTTTGAAATGTTGGAAGCTCCAACAACTCTCTCTATTTTTAGATCTGGCTTCTTTGCCAAACAGCGTCATGTTTAGGAGTGATTGAAAATGAAACCTAGAAAAGAAATACTATAAGCAAAGATCATGAAACAGATAATGTGCTGACCACTTCAGTATTCACTCTTTTTAGCTCTAAGTCGGTCTCTTGTCGAGCTATATGTATCAGTCTCTTCACCAGCAAGTCATTGACACTGTCTGTCTGCTGTTGGTTGCTGGTCTGGTTGTGCACAATGGGCTCATTAGATCTTTCCCACTGAAAGCAGCTGCCTGTTACAGCCAGACATAATGCATATGAGAGTGTGTAAGATCTAAAACAAAAACAATAACAAACTAAATGTAAAAAATATTGGTTAGTGCAGCTTTTGTCATAAATCTATCTAAATAAATATTTATGTAGTTGTAGATTCTTATATTAAGTTAATTACCTGAATGGAGCTGCAACTAATTATCGTTTTCAATATTGATTATTCTGCTTATATTTTTGCCGTTAATCAACAATCACTTAGTATAAAGTGTCAAAAAATCTGAAAAATGCTCATCAAAGTTTCCCCGGAGTCCCTAGTTACGTCTTAGATTGCTCCATTTGTCCAACCAACAGTCCAGACTCCTCTTCATTTACTGTCTTCTCGATGATGAACAGCTAATTGACTAATCGTTGCTGCTCTGAAATCTGAAACGTTGGTACTGGCCAGCTATTGTTAGCCAACATCCTTCAAATCCATCAAATTGAATTAATAAATTGAGGCACTTTGTTCACAGTTGTTTAGATTGTGTCTCATCTAATGTTTTGTAATGAATCTTCACTCAAGTTTCCCTCTCCGTGTTTCCCAGGCCCACAGCCAGGCGGCATTCGCAGTCCCCAGCAGGACACCCACCTCCACACACTCAGTCCCTTCTGTCCTGCCGCCCCCAACGCCCCAGCTGCCCCCTGCCTTCTTCAGCTCGGCCGTCAACCAACTCAACTCCCTGGACTCGTTTTCAGGTGGCGGGCTCAGCACCTCGACTCTAACACTGGATACTTTAGACGACCTCTCTGGAATTGGAGGTGGCGCAGGCGCTCCAAATGTAGGACCGCCCTCCGTTGCGCTGGATACTCTGGATGGCCTTGATTCCCTTGATGACTTCTCGGATTCGACTCCGAGTGCTGCTGCTGCTGCCCTGAATGAATCCAAAGCAGAACTGGAGCCAGGGGAAAAGTCCCTTGATGATCTGCTTGATGAACTCAGTCCCCTGGAGACTGCCCCTGATCCAGGGGGTCTGAGTTGTGATGTCCCTAAACTCTGTGTGGAAGCTGTAGACCAGCTCGACTCCCTTGATGCCTTGGACTCTTTCCCCTCAGTGGATGGTGTTGTGGCAGCTTTGCCAGCAGTCTCCATTGGAGGAACAGGCCTGGACTCGCTCTCCGATTTCAGCTCTGGTAATTGAGATTTATTGGTGACTTATATGACTGGCAGAGTAGGAGGTCTGTTCTGTTTAGGTGCCATAACAGCTGATGGATGAAAAAAATCTGTAAATAAGAAAACAATGCAATGTCAACTGTGAGGAGGGCGGGACACACTTTGAACATGTCATGACTCGTCTACAAAGTTAATAGACGAGAAAGGTTTGATACAGGTTCAGTGGGAAAAAAAGAATAAACAGAACACAACTTAAAGGTTGTGCACGTTGCTGTTGAGTGTAAATGTCAGTCGCATCTCATGGTGAGGTTGCACATTTTAAACAACTGAACACCTCTTGTCCTAACTCCCTTCCACCCCACACACATGGTTACCACTAAAACCACCATAGAACATGAAACGGCCTCTCTCTAGAGCTAGTGTTCAGTTTGTCAATTCTGGTACAACATGCCAGTGCAGTATGCCTTTTACAGTTATAAAAGGCTCATTCAAGGGTAACAGATGATTAAACACTAATGAAAACACAATATTATATATTGTTTTCCATTTGTCCCCCTAAATCCTACACACTGCACCCTCTAAATAAGTGCTACCTTTTGTCAACACCGCACAAACATGTACATGTTCCAGCCTGTTTAGTGAAAAGTGTGTTCGCGTAACAGTTCCACATAATTTGTCTTTTGTTTTCTGTCATTTGTTTCCTCAGGTGTCAAAGGCTCTCAGGGTGCTGCAGCTCCCGTCATTCGATCTCCAAAGAATAACTACAAAGTAAGACTGATTATCTGACTCAGGTTACCTGCTCTATTTTTATCCGTTGTGGTTCGCATTGACTGAATTATTATTCTTACCGTGACAACAAAGGAGAAGAACAATCCAGTGCAGGTGGCAGTCACCAATCCCCTGTCCTCCACCCATGAGTTCCTGGAGGCCTGCTCTGCCTGTTTCCCTAGGAAAGGTACGTTAACAGTCCAGCCCTGTGTCAAACTAACAGTGTAAAATCATTACAGTCCTTCTGCTGGTTTTTATATTCCCTGTTTGAACATGTCATAATACCTTCTCATCTGCATCCAAAAGCCCTTCTTTTATACTTTGCTGAAAGGGCAAAAAGAAAAAATCTGTTTATAATACATTGGTGGAGATAAAAACTTTGTTTTTTTTTTCCTATTGAATATCTTTTTATATATCGTTTTCAGGTAAAGGGATATTTACTTTTGTTCACAAGCCGGACCTGGTCCACAACTGTGATGGAGACATTCTGTTATGCAGACGAAAGGCAGATCATCCTGCGGAGTGGACTAGAGTGCGGACCATTCCCGAAATGACTTCCTTCAAAGGGCCTTTTGTACTTTGCAAGGGTAAGTATCCCAAAATGAAATGGATCTTTTGTATCGGGGTGTCTTGTGGTGGATTGTTTGTTGGTGTTCAGCAATGATTGCTCGTTATCGTAGTTAAACTGATTTATCATTGCAGCATACTGCGTTTTGTTTTGTGTGCCTTTGTGATCCAAAATGACTTCATCGCAGTACGTTTGCAAAAATCACTGTTATCTGTTGTCAAATCCAAACAAACAAACACATACTTAATGTTGTTGATGACAAAGACATTCAGGGTAACAGTCATATCAGTCACTTGAAGCAACTTTAATTAACACTTAATGAGGGAACTTGTAATACAATTGAGTGACTATTGTAACTTTGTGTATGTCACACATGGACGTGGTTGTATTTTCTTATACATGCAGAGCTGCTGAAGTCTGGGGATCTTGGTCTGTGTAAGTACGGAGAGAATTGCACATTTGCCTTCAACCAGCTGGAGATCGATGTTTGGACGGAAGAGAGGAAGAGGACGCTGGACAGAAACCTGCTGTTTGAAACAGCAGCTGACAGACTGGACCCTGTAAACCGCATCATACGCCTTCTACAGGAACACAAGGGTACCTTCATGTTCCTCTGTCAGGTTAGTGCACTTGTACAGATTATACAATATTATTATCATGTTATGTTTTTTTTATTGATTAAGGTTTTGTTGTACAAGTTTTTTGCTATGCTTATACATTTCTGTTCTTGTGTCCTATAATATTTTTTTGGACATGTTGTTATGCATCCGTGGTGGACGGAAATAGAAAAGACCAATAAAGAAGTGAATGGATAGAAAGGAAACTGGAAAAATTGATAACTGTACATATGCCGGTACAACCTTTATTATTCAAGTATCAGATGTATATCAATTAATGTATGTGGTAATTCACAATATATACAGATAGATAATATAAATAACAATTGAAAAGAATACATACATAATTAAATGCTTAAGAAATATGTTATTATGTATAAATGTTGTTTTTTTATCAGGGTTAATTACATTATTTACAAATGCACACATATATATTTCTCTATTTCTACATTTTTTCATGTATTTAGTTCTGTGTTTCTACTTTTCATATATTTTTTTCTACCAGAACAAGATATGTGTGTTTACTCTCAGTTATACCGTGTATTACAAACACTGGAAACCTAAGAAGTACCAGGATCCAGTGTTTGTTCTGTTCTTCAGGCGTGCATGTTACACTGTGACACAGTTACACTGCACTAATCTTCACATGCCTGTCAGTCTTATGAACATTTACACAGCATTTTGTGTATCATAATAGTTCTATTCATTCATATTCAGTCAACAAGACGGTCATCTTCTTCATCTCCAAATTTGTGGGTTGATCGTGGTTAATTTCCATCATCAGGATAATCACGAATGTGATCACGGATGTGACTTGAAAAAAAGCTGTCCAGCACAATATGTTACATTCCAGCATTGTTTTCTTGATTTATTTTGAAATGTGTCTTTGAGCCATTCCACATTTCTAAGACTCGGCTTGCCCATTGTATACCAAACCAAAGACAAACAGGGAGATGAGGTTCCTACCATTTATTTTTTGGTCACAAAAAAATATGCTTCTTAACAAAATGTAAGGTAGCCTGATTCCGGTGTGTATTTAGTGCCATTTAAGAGTTATAAGCTTGTTTTGTGATCACAAAATAATATCCTGAATTGCCATTATTTTGGCCAGGATAATCAGTACATGACATTTTCATATCGTCTCATATAGTCTAGTATCAGTCTTTCTTTGTGTCTGTCTCTGTTGCATGTTGTTTTTAGGAATGCTATGACAGTAAACCTAGAATCATCAGTAAGCGCTTCAAAGACAACAACACCATCTGCTCTAACTTGGATGCTCTCCACAACTTCGATGCCAATAAGTGAGCGTGTTTGCAATATACGTGTAAAACTCACATGCTTACTTTATAACTCTTGTGTCTTTCTGTCTCTCATAAAAAAAACCACTTGCCTCTGTGCCCTTCAGGTGCCTAGCGTTTGTGGTGAGGAGCTGCAGTGTGAACTACAGTAAGGTTCGTCCACTGAGCGTCCTGTGCCACTTGGATTTGTGCCGCAAAGCCATCCGGTATGGCTGCCAGAGAGAGGACAGCTGCCTCTTTGCCCACTCCGTCATAGAGCTCAAAACCTGGAAGGTGCAGCGAGACACAGGTGCAGTCTATCAGTTAGTTAGAGTGGTGATAGGAGCGTCACGAGTGTTTGAATCTTACTTGTTAACTATTAACCCTATTAATAGCAGTAGCTTAAAGTGTTTCTTTAAAACTGACTGGCTCCTGTATTCATGTGTGTGATTGTGTTTACAGGTATCAGCCCTGATGAAATTGTGAAAGTATCCACAAATTATTCCAACAAGAATGAGCAAAACTCAAGCAAACAGAAAGGAAATAGAGTAAGAAACTATTTTAAAAGATTTCTTAGCACTTGTATGATGTTATTGAAATAACATAATGTTTCTCTGGTGCATAAACCGACATATCACAGCTGCTGGTCAGATTGTCCAGAATTCTTTATGTTTACTCTGTGTTCCAGCAACCAGAATGTTAATGTGTAATTTCACGAGAATCTGTGCATTTATTGGTGAACTTGAACTTCTCATTACATATTGAACAGTTGTCTTCTGGAGGTGGCGGGAGCAAACCAGGAGGAGGGGTTGGGAAGAGTCTGGGCATGAAGATGAAGTTTGCCTGTGCGCAGTGCTGGCGGGACCGACTGATCAGCGAACCAGACAAAGCCCTCAAGTACTGCAATGCCAAGGCCAGGCACACGTGAGTAAAAAGAATACATTTGTACGATTTCTACGCAAGTCTAGAAAACGATGGACTCCATATTTGTCTTGTGATTAAAGAAAGGAATTTATAAACGTGGTCATGGCATTCAGTATTATCAAATATCTTGCTATATATCAAAACACAGATTTTTCAGCCTGCCTGAATTAAAGTTAAAAAAACGGTAAATCATAGTTGGCTAAATTTAGCCATTATTTTCAGCTTCTGTCCTCCTTCTTGTGTCGTGATGCTCAGGTGGACTAAAGACAGATGGTTGCTGCTGGTCAAGTCGTCGGAGCGAAGTAAATGGGTTCAGGTCCGGCCGCTCCCACATGCCAAGAACTTCCCTCTGTATTATGATGTATGTGTGCTTTAATACAAGCTGTTACAGAGGATGAGTCTTCCTCGATGTCTCTGTCATTTCTTTATGTTCACTCTGTTGTGTATTTTGTGCTTCCGAAAATGAAATTTGTAAGTTTGCGTGTTTGTGGTGATTACAGTGTATCTTGAAAGATTGCACTGCATGATTTCTCCTCACAGATGTGCACCCAGATTTTGAAGAAAGGGAAATGTAACTACTCCGGGGTATGCACCTTTGCTCACAGCCAAGAGGAGAGAGACATGTGGATGTACATGAAGAATAATGACTGTGAGTGGCTTTTTACATTTTTTTGAAGCATTTTTGAAAGAGCACAGAGCAGCATCTCATTTTATTTATTTATATATATATATATATATATATATATATATATATATATATATATATACCCAAAAGTATTTGCCTCACATCTGAACTTGTGAAAAATAACAAATAACAACCTAGGCAATTGAATATGAGTCAGACCTTCGTGTAAAAGCATAATTACCACAACATGAAACATTGCTTGTAGAATCACCAGGGTCTCTACACATGAACACGAGCATTGAGAACATTGTTTGTGTACACAGAGTTTACTAAAAAGACAGTTTTTGGACAACTCACGTATGTAGCTGCATCTCCGGTGCGCCACCGTCATGGCAGACAAAAAGTGTCGACCTAACAGGAAGGAGAGACACTTTTTGTCCCATTCTTAATCCATAGGGTTCAATATGTCAGTCCACCATTTGCAGCTATAACAGCTTCAACTCTTCTGGGAAGGCTTTCCACAAGGTTTAGGAGTGTTTATGGGAATTTTTGACCATTCTCCTAGAAGTGCACTGTGAGGTCACACACTGATGGTGGACGGGGAAGGCCTGGCTCTCAGTCTCCGCTCTAATTCATCCCAAAGGTGTTCTGAGGTCAGGACTCTGTGGAGGCCATCAAGTTCATCCACACCAAACTCTTTCCTCCATGTCTTTATGGAACTTGCTTTGTGCACTGGTGCACAGTCATGTTGGAACAGGAAGGGGCCATCCCCAAACTGTTCCCTTAAAGTTGGGAGCATGGAATTGTCCAACATCTCTTGGTTTGCTGCAGCATTCAGAGTTCCTTTCACTGGAACTAAGGGGCCAAGCCCAGCTCCTGAAAAACAACCCCACACCATAATCCCCCCTCCGCCAAACTTTACACTTTGCACAATGCAGTCAGACAGGTACCGTTCTCCTGGCACCCACCAAACCCAGACTCATCCATCAGATTGCCAGATGGAGAAGCGCAATTTGTCACTCCAGAAAACACGTCTCCACTGCTCTAGAGTCCAGTGTCTGCGTGCTTCACACCACTGCATCCGACGCTTTGCATTGCACTTGCTGATGTATGGCTTGGATGCAGCTGCTCAGTGGAAACCCATCCCATGAAGCTCTCTACACACTGTTCTTGAGCTAATCTGAAGGCCACATGAAGTTTGGAGGTCTGTAGCGATTGACTCCGCAGAAAGTTGGCGTCCTCTGCGCACTATGCGCCTCAGCATCCGCTGACCCCGCTCCGTCATTTTACGTGGCCTACAGCTTCGTGGCTGAGTTGCTGTCGTTCCCAATTGCTTCAGTGGTAACTTTGTTACCACTGACAGTTGATTGTGGAATATATAGGAGCAAGAAAATTTCACGACCACACAGGCGGCATCCTATCACAGTACCATACTGGAATTCATTGAGCTCCTGAGAGCGACCCATTCTTTCACAAATGTTTGTAGAAACAGTCTTCATGCCTAGGTGCTGGCTTTTATACAGCTGTGGCCATGGAAGTGACTGCAACACCTGATTTCAATTATTTGAATGGGTGAGGGAATACTTTTGGCAATATAGTGTATATATGTCCCATCTGCTTACACCTCGATTTTGTTGTCTGACTTGCCTCACTGAATATCCTCAAATTGATAACAGATTTGTATTTGTGATGTAGTGCGGGACATGCAGCAGATATATGATAGGTGGCTGACTGATTTCACAAAGGCCCAAAACCACCAACCAGATGGAGCCATGCTCAACCAACCTGTCCCGGAGGAGAAATCCATCATCATGCCAACTGACTATGCCGAACAAATGGTGGGTTTGCATTTGTTTTCAAGATCAGCAAAGTCAAAGAGCAAAAAGGCTTCATAGGTACCAAATTTAAACACTGAAATGTGTGTCGAAGCTTACGTTGCTCTTTCCTTTTTATATTTTAGAGTGGCTTTCACTGCCGTCTGTGTGGTAGGCACAGTAACAGTGAGCGGCAGTGGCAGCAGCACATCTCCAGTGAGAAGCACAAGGACCGAGTGTTCAGCTGCGAGGGAGAAGATAAAGCTCTGACGTGGACCTACCGTTTCCCTGGCGCATGCTTTGAACTCTGCCCTAAGTAAGACCTTTTCCTGGATTATGGATGTTTGCCATGAGAACTTTGTAAGAATATGTCAGTGCTGTGTTTACAGCTTGTTTTAATGCCCTCCAGTGGTCGAAAAATAAATGATATATGTTCTAAGGTCTTTTTAAGTGAGTTGCTAGAATTAGCATTTCTGTTACATAATGGAGAACTAAGATATTTGGTTCAAAACAAATAGTGAACACTTTCTTTTTAATTTGGATTAAAAATGAAAAATATCAGAACTGAAGAAACGTTTTGCTTGCATGTTAATGTTCAACAGGTTAGATGGTGGCTGTCCTGACGGTGTGAGCTGCGACTACGCCCACAGTCCAGAGGAGTTGCACGAGTGGACTGAGAGACGTGATTTCCTGCGACAGAAGCTGGCCAAAGCCAGGGAAGACATGCTCATCATGCCCGATGAGGTCGATTTTGGGATGTACAACTTCCTACTGCAGGACTGAGAAGATGTTTGTCAGCCATTTGCCATTCGTGACTTTGTCAGCCATTTGTAATTGCCAAAGTAGATTTCAAAACCAAAATCAGGAGTTGACAGGATTGAACTAAAAGTTAGCAGAATTTTTCCAATAGATCAAGTGAAATAAGAAGCAGTTGTATTTGAATTCCTAAACATGCCATATACTATACATGTCTTATCAGCTAAAACATCTGTAATAAAGTAGTTGATGCTGCAAAAGTAAGGCCCATGTTGGTGCCACAAACACACGTAGTTCATCACTGAATATTCAATACATTTAACCATACAGCATACATACACCCTTTTGTTGGCTCTGACCCATGTGACACTCACTTTAGTGCATTCATTCCACATTTAACAAAGTGAGAGGATGATTAAAAGCCTTACCTGTACAGTAAAACATTCACCATTGATTTCTGAATGTTTTAACCTTTTTAAGTCAAATAAAAACTGTCACGCTCAGTTCTGACGTGTACTAAAGCCAAGCCATATGTGTTTTGTGATATGATTCTACTTTTAATGTTGAGCATATATATGTCTCATTGTGGTTCATATGATTTTCACCATGAGAGGAGCGTGTTGCCATATTGGCCAAAGTATTTTATTATGAGATACGTAGTTTTGTTCATTGTTTAATGAGAATGCTACCAAGTGAGGCACTGTTTCTCCAGTTAGACCTGTGAACCATGTGAAGGGTTGAAAGCGAATACTCGCGAAAAGGGTAATAAAACTCAGTGTTGTTAAAGTGGTAATGCACCTGTTCCTGTTTGTGAATGAAAGAGTGTGCGACATACTGTATGTTTGGAAAAAGGAAATAAAGACTATAACAGTAACAGTGTATAATAACAGTAATGAGAGTAATGGGAGTCACAGATATATGTAGGTTTGAAGTTTTGTCTTTCCATATTATGTTAACAGTATTCAAATGTTACTTGGGTACATATCTAAAGTTCTTAGTATTTCCATTTATTTTTATTGTTTTAATACACTACAGCTCAGCAGGACATGTTGTACTTTTACTCCACCAAACCTATTGACAGCTATTGTGACACAAAGCAGTTCAAATTAGCTCAATCTCAACCATCTGCAGTGGTGAAACATGACCGATATGAAACTAATTTAAATCTAAGTCTGAAAACACTAATACTTCATCCACGGCTGTAGATTAACGCACTCATCATTGCACCTTTTCAGTGCACTACTCAAACACGTCACTAGATGGCGCGGCGCTTGGCTGGATCCGGCCTCGAGCCTCCTCCGACAAGCACGTGCAGCCGTGCGTGGAGGGAAATGTGCTCGGCTGAACAGGGTTGTTGTTGTGGGCATCATTCGTTATAGCCCGCCCCCTGCTCTCTCATTGGCTCTTCGGTGTGACTGACAGGCGCGTGCTCCGCTGCCATCGACTGCACATGATCCAGGGGGCGTGGCTCCGTGTTCCCATTGTATTACAAGTTGTTTGGACACATGGAGGCGCCCCCGTGATGGTGTGACCTGCTGCAAAGTTGTTTAAAAGTGACTGGAGTCAGGAGCTGACAGCGCACTCACACTCACTTGTTCGAGCGTTTCTCTCTCATTCTCTGGTACTGACAGTAGGTAGCTTCACAGGTACTTCATCATGTCAACAACAGCTAACCAAATCTTCTTTGAGGATAAGAGCGACGTTCCTGATCTCCTCAAGTCCCTGGCAGACTATCCCTTCTCCTTCCCTGTCTTTGATGACACCGGTAAGAGTATTTTTTTTAAAAATGCTTAAGAGGCTTAAAACGTGTGTTGCACTTGTTCATATAAGAGGTAAATAGTGTGAATTTGTATAGATTCAACTACCCATAAGTATGTAAAGTAGCTAAATCTTAAAAATCTACCATCTCCAATAATAATAATCCATCATATACTTTGAGTTTTCTGACCATGTCCATGCTCTCACTTTTGATACTTTGAATTTGTTTTATTGTTAAAACTACTCAAGAAAAAGTTAGTAACGCAGTACTTTTTCATCAGGGTATTGCTGCCATCTTTATTCAAGTAAAATATCCCAGTACTTCTTCCACATTAGGTGCCATGTTATTACAACTAGTTACAACATTATTACAACGTGATTAAATTCCTCTCATACATGCCTTGCCTCATCATCTTTGCATTGATTGCTGCAGTGAACCTGATCATGGTTGCATTATGAAGTGAGGGTCTGGGCCTATGTGGGCTTAATGTGTCCAGCTGCTTCGATCACAATCTTTGTGCACAAGTGATTAAACACAGTGAACTGCATCATGTCAGCAAACTGTCTGTGCAGTTTCTCCATACAGTAACAACACAGCAGCCTGCTGATGCAACTACGCTGAAACATCCTTCACTCAGGGTTTCATCACACCATTAGCTTCTTTGTGCACTCAGTTCGGCACATATACTTTAAAGTTTACTTTTTTGGGCGTGCTTTGGGCATTTTAGTCATTTTTCAATAGTTGTCAGTGGATATGGACCAGAAACACGAGGAGAGAGGACATGTAAGGAAAGGCCTCCGCGTTGAATTGAACCAGATATGTTGGGATCACATGTTCAGGTAACTGAGAGGTTGGTCGCGCCTGGTTTTTATGTGTCGCCACATGCATCTCAAGTGACCACCTGTGATCAGATCTCATTTCCCTGCTCAGTAGGCAAATCAGTAAGTACATAACTGGGACAAACAGACACAATGTTTTACACGGCCAGAAAAAACAACTTAATTTATAACATTTGCCAAATTAACAAGAAGGCCAAATAATGAATAGCCTGTTGAAGACAGTGTTACACTGAATTTATAACATTTCTCCTAAATCGACAACTCACACAATTGCACGTTTTTTAAAAGGAGTCAGGGGTTTTTACTGCGGGTGACAAAGTATTATACTGTGTTTGTAGAATTGGACATGTTGACTGTCAGTAAAATGTCTTCTTACAAACTTTAGACATGAATAGCTAACACGCCGGTACTGCGTGGTGCAACAAAGTGATACTTTTTACATGGAACGAAACAACGTAATGTATTGCCTTTAATGCAGAATTTACAAGAAGCCACTGTTGATTTGGAATTTGCCATATCAATTTTGCAAACTTTCTCAGCAAATGTTCTCCACTCTCAACAACTCTCAGAACTGCATGCCTGGGAGTATTGTAGTTGCTGGTTCAGTGGTTAAATCAGTTGACACAGCCAGTGCGTTCACAAACAACCACTGCTTACCTTGGCAGGGTTAGGGTTAGCCCAAACATGTCATTTGCATACAGTGGACCAAATGGATATCAGCTTCCGGACTATGAGAATCCATTTAGCTTGTTGTGACTTTTTGTTGTTTCTCAGTAGATGTCAGTTGAAAAGGTGGTCATTCTGGGTGAACCAGGACACGACCATATGTGGCCACCTCTGAATGTGGTCCGGGCGATGCGTCTTTGGTAGGCCTACTTAGGGTATTCCACTTTTGATCAGAACACAAAAGTGCCGTGTTAGTGACAGGTTTAAACTGCATATGATAAGACTTTTACATCCAAGTAACACTGGATATATTAGTGTTACCAAAGTCCTTCTAGGCAATAGTAAGTACAGTACCATAATACAGTACTAGTAGTAGTAATAGTAAGTGAAAGTACTAGTACAATAGTAGAACGTCTCTGGTGTTACCTTCCTTCTATGCTCTACTATGTTGTCAATATATTTTATCATTGAGATAAAAATTGAAAATAGATGTTGTGCCCTTTTGAATTTCCTGTTGTTGACTTAATTTGCCTGTCAACGACTGGCAGGCAAATGACACATTTGGACATTTCTGTAGAATCACATCAAAAGGCCCTTCAGCAGGGTGGCTGTTTTCAAGGGTTTGGACAGACACTGGGTCCACTCACCTTGATCCCAGTAGACAATGCTGGGGTTGTTGTAAAAAACACAAGCTCAAACAATTCATTATTTTTAATTTAATTTTATCATCTTGGGCAACCAACATTGATCCATTTGCTGCCATATCTGGTGTTTGTGCCGAGACTTGAATTAATATTCCAAGCACACACTGTGCAGCCTTTTTGTAATACATTTCACAATATAATTAAACCCAGTGCAGATTTCAATGTATCTGCATGTTTCAAAATAAAAGACTGGCATGACTTAATTCAATATGAAAATTGTGACATCTCATGTCTGGGCTGCTTAAGACAGTAAATATAATGTTTTCATGAGCGTTAGAGGTGCTCCTTCTTAAACAAGGCCAGTGGATGTTTGTATGTTTTGCACTGTTCGAACAGCAGACTGGATCCCAAAGCTTTTCTTGTTTTTGTGTTTTTTGAATGATATTAAGCAAGTCTTAAAGAATGTTGACTTTGAGGACTGTAAAGTGTTTAAACAAGTTCAGGTCAGGTATCGCACATTATTGAGAAAAGTATGTTGTTATTGCGCTGTGCACACAGCCAGACTGACCTAGTTACCCCGGCCACATGACACTTGGTGATTATTCACCCTGACAAAGGGGGAGTCTCAAGCTTTGCATCAGCTCTATGCTACACAGAAAGTCTAAGCAAGTTGGGAGTGAGACCATCTGAAGTTCTTCAGGGGAAAAACAGTCAGTATTGAGAAAAGAAAAAAAAATTCCAAACCAGTTTGAAATCCATCTTTGCAGATATCGCACACATTTCTGTTTGTGATCTGCAACAAAAACATGTTGAGTACAAATGATTCCTTGTATACCAACTGCAAAAAAAGTCTAAAGTATGTCAATGTGGCATCAGACATAGTTTGAGTGATTACTCTGATAATACTGCACAACCAAAAAACATTGTTCAATGTGTCAGAGTGCAGACATGTCAACTGGATTGCAGTATGAAAACACTGGAATCGAAAAAAAGGTAATCCTTAGTCCTGCAGTGCAGCATTTACTCAGCAATTTCGAATTCCCTGCCTAGCTTTAGAGTACTTCAGTAATGTTGATAAGCACCATGGTTAAAGCCAGTGGTCGTTGTTTCTTTAGATAGTAGCAACATTTAGACCAGGATTAAAGGAGACATAATTAACAGAAAATGTAATTGACCAGTAGAATACTCAGGAAATATTAGAGTTTGGTTGAGGCGAGACAAAAAATAGTTGTGTGTGGTACTGATGAGGGAGTAATTTGGATTCATGACTCATGAGTGTTTCTAAATTCCTGAGTTTATTTGTAACAGGATGTCTGGTTGGCACAGTATTCTTTTAACATAATGGGTGCACTACCATGTAACAAGACTGAATCAAAAGGGAAGTTTGCATCTCACTTTATGTATTTGCCATTCCTCTACAGTCTAAATGATCAAGTCATGGTAAAATTGTTTTAGAAAATCATTACATGGTCTAAAACGTGATTGCTATGTTATATGGTTGTGCGTGAGGGGAATTCAAAAGCTGTAAAGGTAGTGGACTTGTCTCTGTGCATTGAACTAATCATGTCGGCAGTGTGAACAGAAGCCTACATCAGTCTCATCTTCAGTCTCCTGTCCGTGTTGAGGCTCCTGCAGCAGGGCTCTAACTGGCTCCCTCTCGCAGTTACAGCAGGCAGAATGCACTTTGTTTACCGTGTGGTTACTGTGGTGAACTTGGATAAAAACACACATTAGTGGTGAAGGCTGGGTGTTGGGCGGTTTGAACATTGTGTTCCTGAACCCAAACATCCTGCTGAAGACAGCGAAAGAGCCTCGCGCACTCACAGTCGCGTGCAATGTAGCGAAGGCGTGCACGGAAACGTGAAAATTACTCCTTTGTTGTGGCACCGCGAGCGTCTGATGTCGAAGATATACTTCGTTAAAGTTTGCGGTTGCATGAAATGATTAATGGCACATTGAGTTAAAACATATGTTTACAAAAATAAGTTTGTATTTCCGAGGGTACATTAACATTTAGTTGTGAAACTGACCTCGTCGAATCATTCTAGATTTATTAGGAAATATAATGAAAATATTATGATATTCATGATATATATATATATATATATATATATATATATATATATATTACCCTCTGGTAAACAACGTATACTCTGTTACATCTGGGTCCCGTGCCAGCTGTTCGGACGATGAGCGCGTGCCCGCTTCAGCTCGCCTTGGCACGCACGTGAGGTGTTGAAACCACGCCCCCAGACAGATTGTACTTTCACGTGAGTAGTGTGGGGGCGGGGGGCACGTGTTTGGCCACGAGTAACTTGTGCTGGATGGGATGCGTGCGACTCAAGTCTTCGCCCGAGCACACTGCGTTGTGTTTTTAGGGTGTATCCAGAGTTATGGGGCTTCAGATGTGCCATTAATCGCAGGTGATAAAGTTATGTTTAAATGTGTGATGTGGTATTTTAAAGAAGAAGATCATCTACATCCTCTCTCTGCAGTTTGGAAGCACGAGCTCTGCCATTACCCACTGAAGATATAAATATGCGGTGTGAAAAAGACTGTATGTTCTTATGCGGTCCACGTTCCGCACTTAAATAGTCCGTCTCCATATGGATAATATGCGGCCAATGAGCAGTCGGTAAACTACTACCGGGACACAGCGTCCGTGTACTCTCTGCATGCACAGCCACGGCGATAAACATTCACAGGGACATTACTGGTAACCAATCAGCAGCGACCATTCCAGGAGTGGGCGTGGCACGCGACTCATGAATATCCAACAAGCGCGCTCGGTGGGCGAGTAGAACAGGAGCTCTGTGTAGTGTTGTTGTAGTGTCCAAACGCGTTGATATCGATAAAACAGGCCTGGAAGCAGCAGTAGTGCTGAAACACGCTCCGTTTGTTTGTGTTGTTTCCTGCTGGAGGAGGCAGCTCTCGGTAACGTTACCGGTACAACATCGCCCCGGTCTGCTCGGAGTCTGACGGGAACAATGCCTGGCAAAGCCGTGGTGACAGTGGCGCTCCAGCCCAGCGGTGACGACGCTACGGCGGCTCCGCAGAAGTCCTTCCCTTTTGTTTTAAAGAAAATCATGGACATTCCGCCTCCTAACATCCTGGAGGAAGGCGACGACGGTAAGAGCAAAACGCTAAAACGAGCCTTCCGCTTTGTTTCTGCCGTGTGAATCAGCTGTGAGTTTGTCAGCTTTTTGGTCGGAAAGCAATACATCCAGTTAAATGCGATTAATCTTCGAGGCTGTGCCGAGCACTGTCCGTTGTGGTCGGATTAAAATGATGGCCGTTGATTCGGACGGACCTGCCGCACGTCGCACAGAGCCAGTCTGATAA
>CAEMYA010000047.1:113883-154219 GCA_903131615.1 Diplodus sargus | reverse complement strand
TCTGCCGCTCTCGAAGCAGCACACACAGACAGGAGACATATTTACAGACGCATACACTGCTCGGCTTCTCATTTAACACATTGGTCTGGTGATAGTTGGTCCCTAATTTGTTGGGGGGTGTTTTAGGGTGCAGGAGTGGAGCAAGCAGCTGTCTTTGTCGTGTTTCTGTGCCTTCCCATGTCTACTTTCCCCGAAGCTTCATTCAGCCCTTTTTATTAAATCTGCAAATCTGCAGTCCAACTTCAAAACTCATCGACGGGCTCTTTAGCTACATATCCTTTTTTTGTTTTTCCAGATGTCACACAACAACCACACCCCCCTTTACCCAACTCTGCCTCCCTCAGCCCGTCGCTTAGCTCTTACACGTGTCTCAGACTGCGCGAAAAGACGTCTGATGTCATGTGAACGCAAGAAGCCTTTCTCTCACTGCAAGAAGTCATATTTTAAACTGCTTTCCCCTCCTGTCTTTAACGCAGAAATAGAGAAGGAGAAGCTGTGCTCATCCGAGGATGTTGTGGAGGGAGGCGGGGCTGGGGCAGCCAGTGCTGGTGCAGGTTCCAGAGGAGGAGGAGGAGGCGGCGGCAGTGGAGGGGTATCAGCCTCCTTGACCCCAGCCATTTGGGAGAAGACCATTCCCTATGATGGAGAGACCTTCCACTTGGAGTACATGGACCTGGATGAGTTCCTCCTGGAGAACGGGATCCCTGTCACCCTGGAGGAGGAGGAGCTGCAGAAGACTTTCGCCTCGGTGATGGGCAAAGGCAAATCCATCCCCAAGGTTACTGCCACAGCTACTACTACTCCTACTACTACTGCTTCTCCTGCTGCTGCCGATGCAGCTTCTGTCTCCGCCTCAGCATCGTCCCCCTCTGTCTCGGCTACCGATCCAGATCCAGAGGAAATGGTGACCGTCACTACATTGCAACCAGCTAAACTAGAGGACGAAGACGAAGAAGAGGAGGAGGAGGATGAGGAGGAGGAGGAAGAAGGACAAGATGAGGAAGGACAAGACGATGACTCTACCTGTGAGGAGGCAACAGCAGAAGTGGAAGTGAAACAAAAGAAAACAGGTGAGGAATTATGATTTTGTATTTATTTACGATATTTCAGATAACACACTGTTTTTTATATTCTTTCTTTTTACCTTTCAAATTCCCCATTACTACTTTTTTTAAATGCAATTCCTGCCACCTACGATTCTTAAATTCTGTATCTATGAGTTGAACACTAGACAGTGAAGTTTGCGGCCTGTCTCAGTCGTGAAGTGAAGTATTAGTTGCCATGGCGATGCCGACCTTGGCTCAACATTAACTAACATTGCAAAACCCTGACCCTTGAGCCCATCCTAGCTTTTATATGTTCAGCACATGGCCAGCATGACCCTCCGTCATCCCTTTAACATGAAAACTAAAAGCAGTTTAGTCAGCAGCTTTGTTGAGAGAGATTGTGTCACCTGTTGACCAAAACTTGAACGTGGTCAGCTACAAGGAAAATCATAATAAATAATAATGCAGATATCCAATTCACAGCCATCAGTGTTAAATCAACTTAATATCAGATCCAATAATCGACCGGTCAGGCCTAAATCCACATTTGCTCTTTCTCTCTGTGCCCGTAGATCGTAACACGCCTTCCCCCATCGACCCGGAAGCCATCGAGGTGGACATCAATTTCCAGCCAGATCCCACAGACCTGGTCCTGTCCAGTGTGCCGGGGGGAGAGCTGTTCAACCCGCGCAAACACAAGTTCTCTGACGAGGAGCTGAAACCGCAGCCTATGATCAAGAAGGCCAAGAAAGTGTTTGTTCCCGATGAGCAGAAGGTAGGATCATTTTATCATACTGTCATCTTATTAATCATATTTGCTTGGTTCATAAAGACACAGAAATTGACATAGCGGCTGTATAATTCTATTTTAATGAAAGGAACATTTCTGATATTTCCCAAAGACCCCTTTACTTCCCTTTGTTAATAATAAAAAACTATTAACAATATAAATAAAACTTCTAAAGGCATGGCTGTTCATTAAACACATTGTGATTACAATTAGTAATCAGTTAAAGGCCGATCAGTGTTCTGGTCAGACCTGGTGAAGTCGAAAGCATCTGCAAACAGAGGGACAGTGGCTTGTGGATTAAAGGTCATAGATGTGGGGGATGTTTTCATGTTAACACAGATTGTGATGATGCTTGGCTCCACCTCTCCCTTTCTGTCTTTTACATTCCCATTCATTGTCATTCCTCCAGGATGACAAATACTGGTGCAGGAGAAAGAAGAACAACGTGGCAGCCAAGCGTTCTCGTGACGCGCGGCGGCTGAAGGAGAACCAGATCACGGTACGCGCCTCCTTCCTGGAGCGGGAGAACGCGGCGCTGCGGCAGCAGGTGTCCGAGCTGCGGAAGGACTGCGGCCGCTGCAAGAACGTCCTCGTCCGGTATGAGGCTAAGTACGGCCCACTGTAAAGAACTCCAAATAAAACCCACAAAGTCAACCTATGAGTCAGAAACGCAGAACTCCCTTCCCCGCAGAATTCAACACAGACACAAACACCAAGGGAATCCATTTGCACTGTTGTCTTCGCTGACCTCCAGTCACTGTGTCAAGCTCCCGAGTTTTGGATACACACTGGCAGGCTTGCAAGGCATGATGGGAGCAGTGGTCACAGGAAGGCCTGTGGAGAGCGCCTGGCTCCTACACTCAGAGAAGGAAGGGGGGATGGTTGCGGATATTCCCGTGGTCAAACACACATGGAAAACATGGCCCGTCTCAAGACGGTCCCAACAAAGTCAGGAAATCTGAAAAGAGCAGACGGGTAGAAAAAGAATTGTAGGCTTTTAAATACTACACAGATGAGTTTTTATCACTGCACAGCTCTTCTTCTTAGTGGACCAAAGCATGAGTCAGTTAGAAGTTGTGTATTTAGAAAGGTGCACACTTGCCGTCCCTCACCTTTCCTTGTGTTGTACGTATGTTAATGTCTGTCGTTTCCTTCAAAAATACTGAGGCTCTGAAGAAGGGTGATGATGAACTCGTGGCCGGGTAGGAGAGGGACAGATGAGTACAGAAATAGAGGAGCAGCAGACAGAGTCACAGTGTTACTTCCAGGCCGAGGAGAAAGGAAGCAAAGCCCTCAGGTCGGCGGAGGAGAAAGGGATGAGTTTGTGGTGCGATTCAGTCACAGTTCTTCCTTCTTATAACCCACATGCACGCCTCTGCGCACACAAACGCTGTTTTTAACAGTTTGTATATATATAGTCATCTCCATGCACCACACGGATATGTGAGTGTATCAGTGTCGACTCCATTTTTGCACTTTTTCTTAAAAAAACAAAACACACACAGAGAACAGATTCTAGTGATGACAGGACACACAGCATAGGAGACACGGTAGCTTGTTAGGGGGGAAAAAAAACATGCATGCCCGACAGTTTCAAGCTACGTAGTTTCCTTTTCTACTAACCTCAGATCAGCTCCCAGAGCCTCACACAAGATTGTGTAAAAGAAGACAGATATCTTTAACATTTGATGATTTTATGGCGAGAGAGAGAGAGTTGTAGTCTTTTTTTTTAATGTTGGTTGCTGTTGAAGGCTTATGACTGATGATCTCCAGGGCCCTCACTGGTGGAGGGGTACGTTCACATGTAGGGATGTTTATTTTACTGCACACTACAGGTAGAGGGCGCTAGAGCCGCTGCCTGCCTGATCATGGTGTAGTGATGGCTGGATTGACTTTTTTTTCATTTTTTAATTTAGGCAGGCCCACAGTTGACTGCTCGTGTAAATAAATGATTGTCTCTTTAGTTCCTGAGACAGGGATTCTGACTGTGTCTTTATTAACCCAATACTATTCCTTATATTTGCCAAATAGTCAATGAGTGCTGTATTTATTCTGATGGTAATAATGCATATGTTGATTGTGATGTACAACAATATGTCAGATAATTCTATTTCCTTTAAGGAACAATACTTCTTATGAAACCAATGCAGGGAATTCAATGGGTAAACTGTGCTTTTGGATGTTTGTTTTAAAAAACAGATTTATATAGTTTTATGGGATTTTTCGTTTTTCTCTATATACATACAATATGTGTCTGAACACACATAGTACAACGCACACTCTTATTTACCTCATCCGACACTTCCTTTTTTGAATTGGTAACAGTTTAGGAGGGCTACAAAGTAGTGTTGGTTGAAACAGAGAGCACACGAAAAAGCCGCTTAGTTCCATTTGGCAAAAACATTGAATCTGAGTAGAAAAAACTGAGTTCTCTTTGCCAAAAGCGGCCGAGTGTGTGTCTGAATTAGTAAATACATTACAGACTGTTATGGGACTTTATATCTCAAGTGTCTTGGGCTGATGCAGATTTTGCGATCGGTCGGCTTGTGCTCATTAATCGCCGTAATCTTGGAAAGAAAATAAATGTGGCAATAATACTCTATGATGTAATGCTCGTTTTATTTCAGTGATGATGTTGTATGTAAAATTGCTATGATGTACTAAATAGAAATGCCCCAAAGTCATTTGTGCTTCCAGTTTTAGATCCTCTGTAGTCCAGGATCCTAATGCATGAAACCCAGTAAACTTGTCTTCTTTTTGTCTTTTCTTTCATATTTTACACCAAGTGTACTTATGTCTGTAAACCATCACTGAAAACTGGATATGTTTTTGGATGGGCAGGTCGATGGCCTATGGTTCACTTCTGACAAAAAGAAAAAGCAGAAAATGTTTTGCTCTGATGTCCGGTGTTTATAACTTGCATAATAGCGCCTCCTATCTTTGTGCAGCCAGTGCTTGACCTTGGGGCGAACATCAGCTGAAAACAGCATCTTTTGATCACTGTGTGGATTGTTTTCTATTTACTGAAGATTGATCTATATCTAGATACACTGGATCAGATGGTGATTTTGTGTTTTCTTGATAAATTCTGTGTCTGTTTCAAATTTCCTGATGCCGTAGTATAACACACGCAGAGTGTTTTATCTTGCATTGACATTCAAACTTAACATTGACTGCATTTTGCTGTTTATACGTAAATGTAGTTGATGAATGCAAACGTTTGGTTACTTTTTAACTAAATTAAAAATGTTGTGCATAAGGCTGAGTTAAGGTACGGGCCAAGCGAGCCTTTCGGAAGACGACAGATCAAGATCGTTTATAGTACTGCATACACTAATGTAGCATTCTTTCTCTCTTTTTTTTGATGCGTAGCACCTCGTGGAACCGACTTGCAACTTGCAAACCAGCTTATTTGACGTCTAGCAGGTCGCAAATTCTCCGGGAACGGAAAAAAATGTTTTGCAGCGGTTTTGATCTGCAGATGTAGATATGTTTGTCGCTGCCTACAGACAAAATGGCTGGTGCAAAAGTGTCGATTGACCGGCCTTTTGACCAATAAACGGTAAAACTGTTTAAAAACCTGCTGTTGGAACACTTTGCTTGCAGGTGGCACAAGCGTAAAATTGCTTTTCTTTACTTTGGATGGTGCAAATTAGCGTCAATATCAGAGGGTCTAAACTTCTGTTTTTTAACCATTGGCTCGGGCTTTGGGTGCTTCGCATCACTGACACTACGTCCTTGTTTACAATTCAAAGTAGCTTCAATACTCCTGGAAAAAATAGTTAAAAGTCTCTATTGAAGACATTTTTAAAGTTTTGTTTGTTTTTGTGGTGTTCTGCTTTGTTTTTCTCTTTTTATATAAACATATGTTGGGTGTTTTTGTATTGTCTAACCATGTATAGGATACATGCAACTGCAGTACCATGTCCTAACTGTATCTTGTATCATGCATATGAAATAAATTGGGATTTAATGACGTGTTGGCTCGTGGTTTGACCTTGCCTGAGCGTTTGACCAGCTGCAGCAGCTCTAATGGGATGCGCACTGGGTTCTGACAGACAAAGACACAATGGGTGACAAAAGGAGCACAGTTAGGGGGACAAATGGAGATGTCTTTCTAATCCTTAACCTCATCCTTGATGTACACATACGCATTTACATGCGAGTCTGTTTTCTGTCTTTGTTGTTTTCCTCTGTCCCTTTGTTGCCTCGGCCCTCCTGCTCATCAGTATTCCAGAGGAGTAGGAGATGTTGCGTAATGATCACATCGACACACTGGGGAGCAGCGTTGCGTAACAGCGGCAGCAGCCTCAAAGACCAGCGGGATGGGTGTGTGTGTGTGTGTGTGCGCGTGTGTTTGGAAGATGGAGAAAGGAAAGAGAGGATGCAAGGGAGGGGCTCTGGGAATCGGGAGGGGGGGGCGGGAGCTAGGAGAGGAGGGAGGATCAGGTGGTTGGAAGGATGGAGGGGAGAGGTGCTGAGGAGGGAGAGGGAGGAGATGGGGCAAACAAGACGGCAAGAGGATGGACGGAGAAAGATGGAGAACGGGGATGCAGTTGAAGACATGTGAGCCGAGGGAGGGAGGGAGAGAGACGGGATGCAGTGAGTGGGCGATGAAGATGTGGAGGAGAGCAGAGGAGAGCCAAGGAGGAGACCAGCCATGCATGTTAATGTCACACCACTACATGTTACTGTATGAGAGCACAGCCCAGCGTGTTCACATGAGCGAGCCAACCTCACAGCTGGCTGCCCCCGACTGAGACACCAGCACAAGACAGACAGACAGACAGACAGACCGACCGAGGGCTGGATGATGAAATATAAAGTAATTTCTGCTGGGATGGGTCCAGCTGAGGTGGGCGGCGAGCAATCTGGCTGCTCACCGTTTGAGAATTTCAGCTCAGCTTTGAATTATTGATCAAACATCACTTGAGTTTGTTTACTGCGATAAGAGGACACATTTCAATCAGAGGCTGTTTTTTTTTTGTTTTTTTTACAGGGACACGCAGATCCACTTTCCATAATCTCTGATCTGCAATGTGTTCCGACGCTGAAGCAGACACTGTGGTGTGCGGAGCTGCCTACATATCTGCATCGTTCTTCACATTTTCAGAGCTCTGCAACAAAACAATGAGGACGACACAATTAGCTTATTTTCCCATGCTTATTTTTGCCAATCTGTTTCTTTTTATTACAAACTTAAAAAAGAATCTGATACAATAAGAAACTGCAGTAGTAACTCCCCCAATTCCCGAGGGGCAGCACAGAAAACAGGTCATTGCATTTCAGTAGTGAAAGATTCATTACACATCTACAGGGTGTACAGATCAGATACAAAATAGGAAAAATAATAAAATACAGGCAGGAGAGAAAGCACTATATTTATACATCATCTGAACTTTTAATTATATCTATTTTTACTCTTAAATGTTAAATTTTGACATAGAAAATAAACTTCTTTTATGACAATGAAATATTCCAAAGTGCAAAATAAAACGCACACATCGATATAAGCAAAGGACATCAGAATACAAAATCCTTGTTTTTCCCTCTTCGTTAATGTTCAACCCTGATTGAAGAATGGCCTGCGTTTAGAGTCGACTGGTGGCGCGTTTCAAACACCAATCTGACCTTACAGTGTAAAACACAAACCACCAGTCACTCTTTCAGATGCGAGGGGGGAACCGGCTTTCACAATAACCATTCCCACCCTCGCATCTCTAACGTCAAGAGTCCGATTTGTTTGAGGAGGAAATTTGACGGCACACCTCGTTTGCACTGGAGAATCTAAAAGAAAATGTGGCGAAGTAAACAAAGAGGAGTCACTTGGCCTTTTTGAACATGCATATGACTAAAGATCTCTAGCGCTGCAGCTATTTTGATGATCAGTCGGAGCAAGTTTTAGAAAAATAAAGAAAGTCAGCATTGTCTGATTCCAGCTTCTTAAATGTGAATATGTTCTGGTTTCTTTACTCCTTTGTGACTGGTCGTGGGAAAAAACAAGACATTTGAAGGCGACACATCGGTCGACATTTTTTAACCACGTTCTGATATTTTGTGGACCGGACAACTGGTTGATTCATCAAAAACAAATTACGTCTACAGATTAATCAGCAATGACAGTAACCGTTAGCTGCAGCCCTAAACATCTCTCCAAAGACTTTTTTCAAGACAAAATAAACTGAGAAGTCCCTCCTCATTTGTTTTTTCCGCAGGCCATCTCAAACAGGGTCGACTAACAACAGATCAGAATCACATTCACAGCACATTCATTTCCTTCATCCTTCCAAACCTGCAATAACACCGTCTTCCTATCGAGAAGATGTATTGGATATATTTTTTTTTTCTCCAGGGTGCAGAGATAGAGGTAGTAACCCCTTGAATCCTTCAGGGTAATTTAAAATTATGGCATTACATTGCACTGGATAGGGGGTGAGTATCTGTGTAAGCAAAGACAGTCCGGGATATGGCTATAGTATCAGGACCAAAGGACCAGGCTGATGAGGGGGGGAGGAAGATAATCCACTGAAAAAAAGAAAAAAAAANAAAAAAAAAAAAAAAAAAAAAAAAAAAAAAAAAGTGAGGTGAGAAAAAGTTAAATCTGATTGGAAATATAATATAAGGAAGGTTAAAGGACATGGTGGTCATATAAATTTGAATATATCTGGATTCACTTTTGAGAGAATTCTTTAGAAAAAGGAATAGTCTTGTTGGCTGCTTAATATGCAGTGAATTCACATAAAAGGGAGGATGATCATTGCACTCAAAAGTGAATCTGAAAAGTAGAGATTTTTGGTTTTTAAATGTACTGCCTACGTCAGACTGCCCTGGGAGCACAGAGAAAAAAGTGATCGGCCATCTTCTCCTACACAAACCCACTGTAAACATTCACATCTTGAACTCCAAATCCAACTTGAAGAATGAATACATTTACCCGTCTTATTAGACAAAATGCTGTACAAGGTACAATACACATTCAATACTTTATTCTGTACATCTTTATTTTTGTCTGGGTTTGCATATATATTCATGTTATTTTCTGAAAAAATAACCTCAGCATGTAAGAAACTAAACAAAGAATCTGAACATAAGAACTTTTTTTATATATATATACACATATTCCTGGACTTGTCATGTCTTACTCATACAAATGTAAGTGACCATTTGCAAAAACCAAAAAAATATAGAAATATTGGAAATAAATTACAAAACAAAACAAAAAATTATAAATGCATCTTTCCCTAACAATCGGAACATTTACAGGCCTCCCCACCCATCCCCTTGAAAAGAAGAAAGAAAGAAAAACTTGCATGCATATGACGAGCCGTCACATTGCAAAACCAGCGTGAGCACAAGTCAAGGGTCCTCGTTTCGTCTCATACAAAAACACTTATGGGTACAAGTCTAGAAAACATTCAAATAAACGGACACGACAGACAGCGTCTCCTCACCAGCGCGTTTCATCTGAATACAAATGAAGCTCCTTTTTGAATCTCTAAAGCGTTTCTTGACCAGACATGACAAGAGAGGGCAAAGGAATGGGTTTAGCTCATGTCTGTGAGCGACACACAGCATCAGGAGCCCAGTAATAAAGTGCTGGACAGCTCGAATGGACATCTGGGGGTTACCCTTTCCCTGTAGTGACAAACCAACAACAGCACGGACTAGGCTAGTCACCAAACCACAGCTACAAACGGCGGACTTCCACGGACCTGACAAGCCGTCAAATAAAGCAACAAGAGCCACACACACCAGTAAAAAACATTCATCTTTGTCCACATCACTGCGACTGGGAAAAGACACGGAGCAACCTGGACTGTATGTCTATCGTGGGTTTTTTTTTTTTCTTCCCTTTTTTCTTTGTTTACAGCCACAGGAGCAGAGATCACTGAGGAATTTCAAGAAGAGCGAGAGAATAGTGTGAGCGTTTGGCTTCAGCACCATTTAAGCTCACCAGAAACGTGCCCTGGGTTTTAAAGTGTCGTTCTCTAAGCCAATACGGGCTGGACGCCACCGGGGCAGCAGAACCCTCGAGCTGATTCTCTCTCCCTCTCCTTCCGTCATCCCTCCGCTCCCATCGCCCTCTCTCCTCTCCATGCAGAGGAAAAAACCTCTCCTTCATAGTCAAAGTCATGCTAAGCCATTTATCACAATCCCTACTGCTTAACTGCTGCATCCCCTCCCCCTCGACTCCTTCCCCGCCTGTTCACCTTCACACACACGCTGCTGACGGGAATTGTGTATACGTGCACATATTTCTGCCTATGTATGCATTGTTTGTCCATTTGAATCCATGTATGAAACCACAGCTCACATCCCCATGTGTATATGTATATATTTATATATTTTTTTAAAGGACAGCACGGCGCAGGGGTTATTATCTTAAAATGCAAAGATCTATTAGTTTTTTTCTCACATTCACCAAGGTTTCCCTGACCTTCCCAGCCGCAGTTTCCCCCTGACAGGTACAATACATTCTACTACATCACTCCCTTAACACCCCAACGCTCCCCTTTCTGCTCCCTCCGCTGCTCCCTTTTTCATGTAAACCCACGTCGTGTACACATTCCAGCTGACGATAAACTGCCTCCAATATACACGGGGTGATAGAAAACAAGAGTCAAATTGTGCCTGTGCACGAGTGCGTTTCAAGGGTAACGGGCCCACCGTACAAACAATGAGTCTCTCGATCACGCTGAGACACAACAAAACAGAACAGGACTCCGCACACAGAGACAGCAGAGCCCCCCTCTCTCTGTATTTGTGGCAAGTAGGGCAGAGCAGATTGCAGAGCAAAGTGCTGAGCTTTCCACAGCCGTCGTTCCCTGCAGGACTTGGCGAGGTCCTTTTTCACAGCATGACAGTGCAGTGCAAAAATGGAGCTATACTGGAGCAGAGTCCATTAAACTCAAAGTCGACAAATAAAAATAACAACAATAATAATAAAGTCCCTCACATTAACGTTCAATGCAAAATAATAAAACGTAAAGAGATTGGCAACGACTCAGTTGAAAGGAACTCACGTCCGCCCCGCGCCCACTCCTGTCATCAAAGCCGACACACAGAACATGACGAGTAACAACGGTGGACACCAGGGCAGGGTGGGGTTGGGGGGTTATGGAGGAAACAAATCGAATCACGTGGACTATTCAGTGTACGTGGTATTTTAAATCTTTGTAGTAAAACTAAATCTTAACTTGTATTAGTATTAGAACAATTTGTTAGAAAAACTGAAAATATCTGGAGCATCACTGTCCCACCTCCCGCTTCGACAATTCTCATCATTACAAATGAAGGCTTAGTTGGCCAGCACAACAGGCTGGAAGGACTGGCTAGGATATTGCAGGTTGTAGCTTCCTAAACCCTCAACGAATGGCGGCTTCTCCATGTAGGGGATTCCTCCATTGCTGCCGATGATGCCCACGCTCTGGGCGGGAGGAGGGCTGGAGAAGGGGTCGAACGACGGATGGGTGTTAACAGTGTGGGGGGGCTGGAATGGGCTGGCGTGAGGCTGCATGGGCTGGGTGTCAGCGTCGAAGTAAAGGGGGCCTGGGGATCCTGGGTAGACAAACTCTTTGGCGTTGGGGGAGAGCTGGCTGGCGATGGGACCCCCGAGGGAGTGCAAGGAGAGGGAGAGGGGCTTGTGCTTGAGTAGCTCCGGTGCCGAGATGGTGGTGGGAGAGCGGGAGAGCATTCTCTGGGCAGGAGGTATGACGACCGCAGAGCTAGCTGCCGATCCAGCACCACTGCACTTCTTCATCTTGGTCGAGCCGAATTTCGTGGCGGCGAAGCTGGCGGTGGTGAAGGTGATGGGCTGAGGACGGGCGGCGGGAAGAGCGGAGGGTGGCTGCTGAGTGGAGAGGTAGGGCAACCCGCCGCTGGGAGGAGAAGGGGTCGAGGTGTTGGAAGAGTGGGCAGCAGCGTCGGTGGGGGTGCTGGAGCTGGGGTAGCTGAAGAGCCCGGGACAGGGCTGGGCGGACATGGGGGTGGGAGAGCTGGAGAGCGACGGCATGAGGGCGGGAGACGCCTGGCTTCCAATTGGCACAAACACCTGAGCATCTGGGTTAAAGCCCAGACTCTTGGCCTCCTCTGCCTCTGGATCTCCTTTACCCTCTCTGATCACACCCTCAGCCCTCTCGCTGTCACAGCCGAGGCCTGGAGGGTCCTCCAGGTACAGAACCTTCACTGCCCCCTTCTCTCCAATCTGGTAGGATACCTCGTAAGGGTCAATCCAAACACTGAGCTCCGCAGGAACATTTGCACGCACTTCCTCTGTGTCCAGTCCGCTTCTCTTGGCGGCCAACTCCACCACGGGGTCCCTCGGTGCTCCCAGGTGGATGCAGCGAAAGGCAGAACCCCTGAGAGGGGCTTCAGGGTACCAGTGACCCTCAAAACGAGACACCAGTATCCTCTCCAGCTCCTCCCCAAACAGGTCAGCTCTACGCCGAGGCAGCTTGTTGTACAGGTAGGACACGATGAAGTTGAGGGCGACCTTAACTTCAAGATGCATGGCTGCACCGGGTCAGCGCCGTCGTGAGAGCAAAGTGATCAAGATGATGCCGAAAGTGAGGCGATGCGACTGTAACAAGGAGTTCTTCCTCTGGCTTATTGTAAAGTGTATGAACCTTTTAGTGTCACCATGGTAAAGGCACCCTGACGCCGGGGGCAGCGGGTCGCAGGCCGTCCTGTCGTCACGAATGTGTGACAATGGTTTCAGGTCCAAGCTGCGGAGAAGAACACAGAAAAAAAAATGTCATTCTACCTGGAAGCAGGAAGATGTGAGGGGAGGTCAAGGACGATGGATTAAAAGCAATAGAGGGGAGACACATGTATCCATCTGTAGACAGTTTATCACTTATCACTTATATTCCATATATCGCCTCAGTTGTACGGGGGCTGAAGATTACCACCAAAATCTTTCAGTTTCTACTTTGTTCGTCCGAACACCAACAGAATATAAACATTCTGAAAATTGCATAGGATTGTTACCTGCAATTCAGAGAATAATGAAAATGAAAAAAAAAAAAAAAAAACTAAACAAAACACAAATTGCATCACAGTCAAAGTGTGCTGCTAATTAATGCACTCGTGTCCACAACAAACTAACTTACAACATCCTGGTGGAAGAGTTCATGTAAACGTATCAGCTAAGTGAACGCTTCTTTATTTGGAGGCACACTCGTTCCTCCATACAGGTTGCGTACACATCGGCAGATCTGAGGCCAGTGTTGGAGTCACTGCTTGATAAGAGCCTGGGGAGTCGACTGTAATGCATTTAGGAACCAAATCAGATTTCTTTCATACAGTACAAATTAAGTATACTTGCTGTTTCACTATATCTACAGACTGATTATTGTTCGTTACGTGGTGAGCAAATGTATTTACAAAACCACTGTTCTCATTCAGCAATCATGCACGTTTCAGGTTTTGGTTTTTATCAGCTGCAGGCTGCACTGATGGATGTGGCAGATGCTGTGTTGTGGGCTGCATAAATCCTTTATAATCTGAATCCGATCCCACAGAGTGCCTCCTGCTTAGCGCTTTAACACAGTCACACAGTCCATTCATCACCAAGCAGAGTCACACGGAGTGAAAGATTACATGCAGGAGAAAAAGAAAAAAGACACACAAAAACACACACACACAAAAAAAAAAAACTCAACAAGTCACACGAAGGAGGAAGTGTAAAATGGCAGGACAGTTAGTCGACTTCACAGAACACCATTTCCCACCATGCAGTGCACGCGATCACCCCCTCCCCTCTTCTAATACGCACACACAAACAATTCACTCACATTCACGTCCCTGCCAGATGGGGATTCGGCAGCTAAGATTAGAAAGACGCCTCCGATTAAAGACAATTCTAATGTTATTACAGATAAAGCTGCACAGGCGGGATGGAGGGCTGGCGGAGTGACGGCTCAAGACGAGATTTACATTCCCCCTATCGCATGAAAAAGGTGACATTGAACAATGAGATGGGGGTTGGCTAGAATGGGCTATAAATAGGGACACATTTTGCATCATCTGGGGTACAAACTCCTCATTGAAAACACGTTATGGGGGCTGTGGAAAAGCACAGGAGAGGCCATCGGTCCATCAGCCATCATCTCTATAAAACCTTGAGTGCACCGACACACACACACACTCACACAGCTAAGCTACCTACAGCATCCACTGCATTCCGTACCTCTCATTATAAAAACACAACAGTGAGATGCACGAGATCCAATGTCATCCAATGACATTAGAGGAGTGGCTCAGTGAATATGTGCAGATGTGTCGCTTCAGGAGAGCCACAAATGGTCTGAGGCAGAAGCAAACATCGTGCAGTTTCAACAAAAACATCAAAATCTTTCACGTCCAGAAAAAACCCCCTCCGCTCTGTTTGTATGCGTGTTCTTCACCTGCAGGTTTGTTACGCAGCTCGAAGGAGCTGTTTTCATTTTCCACAGGGCCTGTTGTTGCAAGTCAGACCAGCAGCAGGATCTATAGGTCTATTTTTGTTTACATGGACTCATTATCAGTGCTGCAGATGTGTGGCACCGTGTGCTGCAAGGCATCCACTACATGTCAGAATCCTCCTGATAGGCAGAGGGTCTGCTCTGCTCTCACAGGAAGCACGGGCTACAACAGATATGAAAGCAAAAAAATTCCCTCGAGCAATATTATAATTGTGGGTTGACAGCAACATATAGAGGGGCCTGCTTCAGCAAGGAGGTCACCACACATGTTACCTCAACACAACAGGACATGAATATCATTGTGATGTTCCCCTATTGAATTGTTTTCTCCCAATTTAAAAAAGGGGTTAGGGTTTAAACAGATATCTATGGATGTGTCTGAACTGAGAATGTTGAAAACCTCCGAGATGCCAAATAATGGGAGGTAAATATGTGGAGCTTGTTGTGTGATGACAAGCTCAGATAATAAAAAGGGGAGCAGGGTCTACCTGGGGATTACTGCCATATGTCAGTCAGGAGGCACTGGGGCAGAAAAGGGACAGTGGTCGAGTTGACATGCGGGTGAAGAATCCCCTCCAAGCCAAAATTGTCGCTGGAAATTTGATTTTAAAAGCTAATTAGGCGGCGAATAGCCCATCGACCGAGTCTGTACACTGAGCACTCGGCACAAACATCCCCCCTCCCTCCCCAACCGGGAAAAAAACAACAAATAAACACGAAAATGACCGTGACAGCTGAGCAGACCTAAGGAGGGTGACCTGAGCTCGTGAATACAGTGCCGAGACAAAAACAAAAGCGGAGTGTCTTTATTTAATGGCTGGAGCCAGCAGCCACAGTCATTCATTACTGTCTGCGCGTTCTTGTCGGACGGAGAAAGCTTCTGGAAAAGACAAACACCAACACACAGCGGCGTGCTCCACGGGGACATTTACATTTAATCAACCCGTTTCATTCACCGGTCGCCATTTAATTGCTCACCTGTCGTCACTGATGCCCCGGCTTGGTTTGTACTCCTGCGTTTTCTGTTTTATTTCCCCGGCGTTGTCTCGTATTTCAAGGCGGACCTGTCGAGTCGCTGGTGCAGATGCTGACCAGAAGATATTTTTCACCTCAGCGTTGTTGCTATTTTCTTTCTCTCTCTCTCTCTTTATTTTTAATCTGCTGCCCTGGTTCGCAGATGGTCTCCCAGTTTGTCTTCAGCTGACACTTTGCATGGAGGGTCCAGAGAAACTTTACTGTTTGACAACCCGGCGTATTTATACAGTGTGACTCGCCCACACGCCCGTGACGGCAGGGACTACTTTCTTCATGTTATAGTAGCCGCTGCTGCTTTATTATGATGTTTTCCATATAACGGTATCCGCGCACCTGCGTTGTTGCTGTCAGCAAATAATGAGTAAAATCCTTATGGAGAATATCCATTTTAATATTAAGCCACATACGGAATTAAATAACAAGATGAATAAACATGTCATCTCGACTCCACACTTCCTGCACAAGATGTCGATTCATAGTCTTCCTCGACAAGCACTGACGCAGAAAATCAGGACGTTATTTTTCATTATATGAGATCCAAATTCACCGAACGGGCTCTAGTTTCATCGGCGGACGGATATTTGTAGTTCCCCACGGTGCTGAACAATTTGCTAAAAATATAAGTGGTGATAGCAACAGAGTCTCTATTGGCTGAGATGGGGGAGGACCCTCAGATTATTGGGCTGCAGCGTCCATTCGGCCGCAGGGCTTGTGGGAAATGAAGTTCTTACCACTACTGTGTGTTAATGAGAATAAGCTATTAAACAATAACACGTGGTTCAGCTGTTTGTTGACTCCAGGTTAACAATGCATTCACTCAATCATGCATTTGTCTTCACTCTATGTGTATAGTATCTTAGGAGTTGCATTATAATCATCATCATCATCATCATCATCATCATTGTCTACATGTTTACAAAATTAATCATCTTGAATTATGTGTATTAAAACACACACATTCCCAGATTTAAAGTTTAAATGATCAAATTGGGTAGCCATAAACATGCCATCTCCTTCTTTCTTTTCTATTTGAATATTCTAACTTTACAAGGTATAAAACAAAAATTATTTCAGGCTTGAGGCATTGACACAGCAGTACAGCAACATCATCATTTCAAAGGATATTTTTGATATAAGCTTGAGTTGAAAATGTCAACGTCTCAGTGGAACACAAAAGTACAAAGTGAGCTGTTGAAAAATGCCCAAACACGTACTTTTGTGCAGCCTTCATCAATAATGTCCTTTACTTAATTTTTTAAAACACCAATAGAGCTTCTCATTTTACATTAAGCTAAAAAGACATACTAATACATTATTCATATATGTATATATATCATATTAGAATAGAACAGAGGAATCACCTGTTCACCTCATCACATTAACAGCAAGACACGTTCAAACATTTTAAAATAATATAGAAGAGGGGCTACATTAAAGCACCCAGGTACTCTTTATTTGGGACTGAAATTAGAAAAAGACAGATTTAAAGTGCTGTGAGCTCATAGCAGACTCGCTTCAAAAGGTAGCTGTCCATACTGATCATGCATGGACAAACTATTTTGTATAGGCTAGGTGTTCTTTATACTGTAGCGCAGGAGACACTGTACATTTTGCATTGGGGCAGCAGCTGAACGCAATGTTTCAAAGGATCTGGTCCTTCAAGAAATTGCCACTCAAGATATTATTATATAATTTGCATTTGCTATTATTTCATGTGTCCTCCAGTGGTACAAGGACTATTGAGAACTTTACTTAAGGAAAGTAAGACACTTTAAGAATGCTCCATCAAAGTCTTGCAATTATTTACTTAAATACAATTACAAAAGTATCCAGTTATAATGTAGGCCTACACATCATTGAGTGTTATTATGGCCTATTACTGGATTAGCATTAGGCTCCTGATGTGTCACTGTGTGACGAGCTTTCTAACGTTGTATCTGGTTGAAGTAGAGCTACTTTTAGCTCTAAGTCTTATCATCTATGTATAAGGCTATCTATTTTATATCATAAGGTTGGGTAATTTAATCATACATTTCATGAGATGATATTATGTTTTGCAGACGTTGTAAAATCTGAAACTGAAAAGTAACTATGTTAAATTACTAGTAAATAAAAATTCACGTGTAAACTTAATTTTCAAAGATTCCAGAGAAAAGGTCTGAGAAGGACTTTAGGAAAGGGGACATTAAAACTACTTTTTATATCTCATCACTGCGTCTTTGAAACAACAACAACAACAACAACAACAACAACAACAACAACAACAATACTAAAAACAGTAGTAGTCGTAGTAGTAATAATAATAATAATAATAATAATAATAATAATAATAATAATAATGAATTTATTTTAAAATACATGAACTTTCAATTAAAGAGTAAAGTAACGGGCTCCTTAAGCCCATGACGTCACATCAAGGCGACAATCATCTTTGTCAGTGAACAAAATGGCGTCTTACTGTTTGACTGTCACTAGGCTGCAGGTAAGAACACGTTATTTTACATTTACAGAGCTGTTAAACGGCCTTGCTGTGGAGTGAATACGTGACAACTGATCTGTTCTGTCGTGTACTAAAGCCGCCGTCGCTTAAGGCGGACCTACACCGGGTTAATGTGGAGGAGAGTGCGCAGCGAGCCGCTGGTAGTCAGGTCACAGTGTCCTCGTTTGACTCCCGATAGCAACGCATTGCAACGGTTATAAACGACGTCTGACCCGACAGCAGGCAATATTGTATCTTTTAATTGTTAAAAACAGCATTAAAGTTAGTCTACACCATCTGAATAATGGATATACACGGCCCTATGCGCCGTGTTGTTTGCAAGGTGATCGCAAGGTTACGAAATAGCCTTAATGCGCACTTAATGACAGTTCACTCCTGACAGCTGAGACTGACTCACAGCGGTGTGTTTGTGGCCTTGTGTAAGGCAGCGGACCAAATCACATGGTAAATGTTTATTTTAAACAGCACAGGGCACATATGTAAACACAATACAATGTGCTGCTCAATATGAATTTAATAGCCATTTTTGATACACCTGATTTTTATGATCCAGATTGTGTCATTGAAGCACATGACTGTAAAAACTGTCATGTCATAAGAAGCGTAGTTAGGGTTGGTGTCTGCTGGATGAGGTCTTGCATTTCTTTATTATTTTTGTCACTGTCCATCTACTTGTTTTTATAGATATTCCAGAATACAAATAGACAAAGAAACTATTCTCACAGATTATGTCCTAAACACACATACTAACATCAACATCTACATCCATTGTTCATTTCAATGAATACCGTATGGTATGGTCTGGTACCCCAAACTCTGCCGTTCAGTACTGTGTCAGTGAGTTACAGTGTCAATCAACATTGTACATTAAGAAGACCAGACTGACCACATGTAGCTTATTTGTGATCACTGGTCATTGCTGGCAAGTTAAGATAAACAATTTCTGGAGCTATGAGAAAGGGTACATTTTTCTTAGTCTTCTGGTCTAATTACACATCTACATTTGTTTCTAGTTAACGTTGCTCCTCTGGTTTATTTTGCCTCAACATACTGCATGTATACATTTGGCAGTCACAATGATCACGATATTCATGATAATCATTTGAAAGCAGCAGGCTATCCTTTGTGTCATTTTGATTTAAAATGTGTGTCAAATTGATTTGTAGATTACAAATACAGGCATCAAGGAGCTGTTATGCTTCCAATAATGATTTTACAAACAGCATGTGTGTACCTGTAGTGCTCATTCATGGTAAACAGTGTAGCAGGGAAATATTGAGTCCATTCAGTGTGTTAGCAACAGTGTAGTGGGTGAGGCTAACCCTTGTAATATGAGCGCTATAAACTTAGACCTAGTTTGTTATGAGCACAGTGATTTTCCACTGAATGTCAACACTGAAGGACTGATATTATGCAAGCAAGTAGAACTGTTTTAAAGATTTTCCCTTGTTAATCATCATCAAGCATCAGACATGTTTAAATTCAACCCTATAATGGCTTCCTTTGCTGGCAGAAGACATCAACTAGTAAAAACTTGATTGATAAGATTTGTTAGATCGAGTCTAATGCTGGCCTTTTGACAGCTTCGTGCAGTATTTGTGTGTTTGATGTATCGTACCACATAATAAAGCTGTACATTGCACACTTGAAGCACATTAAATATATTGAAATATATTTCTATAATGCTTGTATGCAGAGATGAGTTTCAGCCTGTTGTTGTTGTAGCAGGAGGGTTTGGACAGTATTTTGACAGCGTCTTTTCTTTATCAGCACTAACAATATCCTGGAAAAAAAAACAATGTTTTTAAACAGTAGTTTCTTTACTGTGTTTATTGGCTATTTTTGTTACGAAGTGGCTTTTATTAACGTGGCAAGGCCATGATAGAAATGTGTTCTAGTGTTTTTACAAAGGCTGTTGGATGACTTTTGTTGTCAGCTGGTGTAGCTGAAGTACAATGAGACAAAATAAACAGAATAAACAATAAATGATGCCATGTTTTGCTTAAATACTGGGCTTGTAGAGAGACTTAGGGCTTTCAAGGCTTTCTTTCTTAATAGATGGATGTGTTGGACCACACTGACTGGAGTATTTATAACCAAAATTGAGGAGTCTTCTTCTGTATGTCTGTAGACCACATTTTTATTGGTGCCACTTGCAAGGCAGGATAACTATTCTTACATGTGGTCTAATTCTTGCACTATTTATTTTCCTTTCTTTCCTCTGCCTAGTTATTATATTGCTCAAAACCTCATGTGTTAGCCTTAAACTGTAAAATAACATTTGTTTATGGTGTTCCCACTCAAAACGGTATTCTGTTTCCTCTGATCTAGCTGGCCCTTGGAACCGGGGCGAGGCGACTTCATGTCTCTGCAGCCTTCAGCGCCAAGGCCAAGGTGGCCATGAGCCGCTTTGAGCCGGGCACCAGCATTAACTATGGGAAGATGCATGAGAATATCAACATTGTGCGCAGGAGGTTCGCAGTGGCCCTTCTTAAAAATAAACATAAACATATGCAGAGTGCTTGTTGATTACAGTTTGGCTCATGAAGAATGGCTGGTGTTCATTACGGATGCCCAGTAAATCATGTGACCTTTCCAGTGTTCACTTGTCAGGGCCAGCAAAGCCCTGTGAGCTAACTTTGGATGACCTGTTGTTCCCCTCTTACTAAGTTTACCACATGCTGCAATCCAGGAATAGGAATGGCCTTTTGTGTAGCTATTATATGACTATTAGATACATGAACGAATCGTTACTTTTGGTGTTAAATACAGTATATTAGTCAATACAGTATTTTCCAAAAGTGAAACACAGAAGGACACTGCAACAACACTCAAAATAGATAATAGATGTCAGACTTTTTTTTAGCCAAACCAAACCTGTGTATTTGTAGCTACAAACACTCTTTTCACTCATCTACCCAACCAGACTTGGCAGGCCTCTCACTCTGTCGGAGAAGATTGTCTACGGTCACCTGGATGACCCAGCAGGGCAGGATATCGGCCGCGGCCGCACCTATCTGCGCTTGCGTCCAGACCGTGTGGCAATGCAGGATGCTACCGCTCAGATGGCAATGCTTCAGTTCATCAGCAGTGGTCTGCCCAAGGTGGCAGTTCCCTCCACCATCCACTGTGATCATCTGATCGAGGCTCAGATCGGTGGAGTTAAGGACCTTCAGAGGGCTAAGGTGAGAACAGACAGATGGAACATGGATGGAGTATGGCACACTGGTCATCGGTTTAGATTTTTCATTGGCAGATGACGGACAAAAAACTAAACTAAAAAAACAAGCTAGGTATGGATGTGGTTGTGGAGGCAGCAGCCTGAGACATTTATCTTCGAGCACAGTAGACACCAACGTTTGGTTCAAAATCTGACAGTTTGATCAAATTGTCTGTTTAACCAAATGCTTGGAGGTCAGGTTGAATAATGCAAGCAGCCAAGTTTATGTCTTTTATGGTTATGTAAGGAAACTCATGTTATGCAAGCTTTAACTCTTCACTAATTATTCTTAACACAGGAAGTGAATGAGGAAGTGTACAACTTTCTTGCAACTGCTGGTGCCAAATATGGAGTTGGCTTCTGGAAACCAGGATCAGGAATTATCCATCAGGTACAGTTCACTGATTTATAATTTAATAAGGATGCAATACATTTTTAAGCCTATTGAATGAAAAATATTTGCATCTTTATAGATTCTGGACTTTTTCATTGAGGAAAAGCAGATTTAATTTGAAGACTTTTTGACTTGTGATTGAACTTTATGATTGAAGAGCCATATCAGATTATTATTTAACCCAGAATATTTTTGTGTGTCTTTAACTGTTCACTGTTTCTGCTCTTTCTTTGGACAGATCATCCTGGAGAATTATGCTTATCCTGGAGTGATGCTGATTGGTACAGACTCCCACACTCCCAATGGCGGTGGCTTGGGTGCCATCTGTATTGGAGTGGGTGGAGCTGACGCCGTTGATGTCATGGCTGGAATCCCTTGGGAGCTCAAGTGTCCTAATGTTAGTTCTCATCATCTGATATCTTGCAAATGTATTTAAATTTTCGGTTTGACCCAGATTTTAGCCACTAAATGTCTCCATGAAAGTCTCTGTCTGTGTTTTTCCATTTGTTTAAGCCTGTGTGCATTTTTCCATCCAGGTGATTGGAGTGAGGCTGACAGGGAGCCTTTCTGGCTGGACCTCTCCAAAGGATGTCATCCTGAAAGTGGCTGGCATCCTTACTGTGAAGGGTGGCACTGGAGCTATTGTGGAGTATCATGGACCTGGAGTCGACTCCATCTCCTGCACTGGTTAGGATGAGAAATATGGCAAGACTTGAAACACTTGTGAAATACAAGTCCAAGAAAAAACACGACATCTTCAACTACCATGCACATCTTGCTTGAGTAGATGATACATGTGTCACAAAAAAGGAGTATATTTTGCTCTAAGGGTAAAATGACACATTGATTTTTCAGGAATGGCCACTATTTGTAACATGGGTGCTGAGATAGGAGCTACTACATCTGTGTTCCCCTACAACCACCGCATGAAAACATACCTGGATAAGACCGGTCGTGGAGGTCAGTTTCTTACCATTAGTTTTTGTATGTTTAGTCTTTACTTATCATGTTTTAACGCCAACTTTGTCTTTTTCTTAATTCCCTCCCAGAGATCGCCTCTTTGGCTGATCAGTTCCAAGATGACTTGGTCCCAGATAAAGGCTGTGAATACGACCAGCTCATTGAGATTAACCTGAGTGAGGTGAGTCAAAACGCTTCTGGTATTCTCTATGTGATTTACTACATTGCTGTCGGCATGTGTCAAATCCATACTGAATACTAATTATTCACAACAAAATCAACATACACTGCTTTATATGCCAACAGGAAATTCTACAATAAGTCAGAATTCCTTTTTTTGTCCCACAAACGGGAACATTTCTCCATCACAACAGCAATATTGTAATCAACAATATTGATAAGAGGAAATAAACAATATGATTAAAAGGGAAGAAATAGAAATCCTCACATACATTGTATATACAATAAATAATAAATGGGTTTTCCAGTTAGTGCAAAAAAAAAGAAGAGAGAAATGGGTTACGTGTTGAGTTTTTTTATGACATAGTGCACATGTGATGTCTGTTGGGAGCAGTGCTGGTTGTAGTGCTTAGGAATGACAAAGTCAAACCAGAAATGGCAAATTTCATACTCTATTTCTACAAGATCTATCTGAAGCTGTTTCATCATCTAGCACAAATTATTAAAATTTTTCCAGCTGTTAGCAGCTTTTTTATCTCCTGTGTGCATTTAGAATTAAATCAATCAGCAGCACACTCAAAAATGAAACCTACTTTATATGCATAATGTCCAGTTTGAGTATAATTGATTTTGTTGCCTCCCTGGTGGGAATTCACAACATACTGAAAACCTGCCTAGAACTAGGATGTAGACTGGATTTGTGACACACTGGTGAAGGCAAGAAAAATGTATTTGAATAGCACATTTCATAACCAAAGGTAACCTAAAGTAACACAGGAGAAAACATGATAAAAACAATTTAAGCATGTAAAGAAATGCGCATACAATGAAAGCAATAAAAGCAAAGAGGAAAAAGCACCCAAAACAAAAAACAAAAGACAAGCTAACAAAAAAAAACAAAAAACAAATCAAATTGATTAAAAGCAATAGTAGACTGGTATCTCTTTACCTTGGATTTTAAAGTAGTCAGCAGGTGTCAGTGGTATGACTTACCAGATGTTATGAGGCTGACTTTGTTGTCATTGTGTGTGTGTGTGTGTGTGTGCGCGCGCGCGCGTGCACGCACACATACAGTTATAATTAAGTTATGGAGAAGATGCTTTGATTCTAGTTTGGATCTCAGTGCTGCTAAAATATGTAGCTTTGTTAAGGCAAACATTTCAACATAGTAACCTGCTTGTTAAAGCATTGATTAGCTTAATGATTAACTGAGGCACGTTTCAGGCGATTTCTTTTTTTTTCAACCAATCATACATGAAAAAGAAACGCAAATTGTCACATTTAAGAAGCACTTCTCTTTTACTGTCATACTTTTGCTTTGTCTTGTTTTGCATCATGTGGCTATGATGGTGCATGAAGCAGCTTAAGTGCTTATTAGTGTTTCCTCTATTGAAAGTTTCCAGATTTAGAAACTAGTATTTATAGCACACACAACCATGTCCCACATTACCCCTAGTATCACTGTGCTTCATTATACCTTGTTTCCCTCCTCCTTCTCTAACAGCTGAAGCCCCACATCAACGGGCCCTTCACCCCCGACCTGGCCCACCCTGTGTCAGATATTGGGGCTGTCGCTAAGAAGAGCGGCTGGCCCCTGGAGGTTAAAGTTGGTCAGTGACACAGCTGTATTATGTTTCAGTTTTTCTGTATTTTTAATGCTCTGTCTAATGAAACATGATATTTCTTTCTTTGTTCCTACCAGCCATATTATTGACCAGATATGTTCAGATCACATTACAGCCCTGTCATATGATCTTCCAATGTGGCCTACCAGAACTAGTCGCTGATGGAATAAGTAGAATATAATGAGGACATTCAAGATATATAATCACAGACCTGCTCATCTTTTGTGCCTTGTCCTGTTAAGCAATCTTCCTCTTATTTCATTTGCAAGCTGTGTTATTAATGATAGATAAGTACTTCCAATCTGCCACTGTAACTGTATACGTCCTCACTTTAGTTTCCCTGTGCTCAGTTCCCCTCTTACAAACATTGAACTTGTCTCTTGCAGGTCTGATCGGCAGCTGCACTAACTCGAGCTACGAGGACATGGGCAGAGCGGCCTCTCTGGCCAAGCAGGCTCTGGATAAAGGTCTGAAGTGCAAGGCCCAATTCACAGTCACTCCTGGATCTGAACAGATCCGTGCCACTATCGAGAGGGATGGATATGTGAGTCTTCGTTTTACACAAGAGAATTGTACACTTTATAAACTTGTGTTTGTTTGACTGATGCAGGGAAGAATGAATTAAAATTTTTGTTGTCCCACTTTCAGGCCAAGATCCTGAGTGATGTGGGTGGAGTCGTACTGGCCAATGCTTGTGGGCCCTGCATCGGGCAGTGGGATAGGTATGAACCATTTGGAGGGGCTAATAGTGTGACACTGGCAGCAGGCTTGTAGCAGTTGATTAATCTCTTCTGACAACAATTTCTGTCTAGAGCTAAATATCTTGACAACCGCTGGCCAGATTGCCCTGATTTTATTTAGACATTTTCCCAGAGATGATGATGATGGCTTACAACTTTCAGATCAGTATTTCCACTTTACCAACACTGGTTCATTAAAAGGAAGGACAGGAAAGGAAGAGAAGGGAAAATAATTAAATGTCCTTTGAATATATATTGTCCCTAGACTCTCGGATGAACACAAATGTCACTTGGCCAATTTTTCCAATTTCACACTAGAAAAACAATCTAAAGACAAACATTGGCACGAAAGCATGTTCATGCTAACAATAACTATTTACATTTTTGGACATTTGATAAACTTTACTCTACCATCAGGCCAAAATGACACATTTTACATACAATATATCTCATAACGTTATAACAAAGCACATTAAGGCTTTCAAGAGAATGAGCCCTTGTCATTGTAGCCATGGCCTTTCCTGTAGTGAGACTCTAAGAGCAGGAAAACAATGAGTTTGTTGTTCGTTCCAGCGCTTTCATATTGTTAGATGTAATGAGCACTGCAGCCTCTGAGGACCACTGGCAGTGAACTGATTTGTATCAGGTGGCTTACAATATAGAATTACAAAGTAAAGTCTGAAGATTCATTGGAAAACTCCTCTGAGCAACGCAGGTAAAACAAGATGAATAACATGCCTTGTACTCTGACTTTTTACAGGAAGGATGTGAAGAAAGGAGAGAAGAACACTATCGTCACATCCTTCAACAGAAACTTCACTGCCAGGAATGATGCTAACCCTGCTACACATGCTTTTGTCACTTCTCCTGAGGTAATTACTGCATGAATACATCAAAGTATGTGCTTAGCTATTCATAATTACATGGGCATCAATGCTTACAGTGGCTCTTATATGCAGCTCAGTGAATCTTTTGTTGGTATTCTTATGAACAATTTCTGTTTCCTAATGTTGGTGATCTTAATGTACAAATCTAAACTAGGACTGCAACTAATGATTGTTTCCAGCATTGATCTGCTGATTATTTTCTGGATTTATCAATTACTTTTTGGTCTGTAATATAATAGTGAAAAATGTCCATCCCAGTTTTTCAAAGTCCAAGGTTATGTTTTTAAAATGTCTTGTTCTGTCAGTCCATTTTCAGTTTAATATGATATAAAACAGGGAAAAGCATCACAGCTCCTTATCTGAGAATCTGAAATTGGTAAAACAGCTAATTTTAATTTTAGGTGATTATTATTCCTTCAATCAACTAATAGATTAGTCGACTAATTGTTACAAGTCTAATCTAAGCACATTCAACTGCCACTGTTGCCTAATGCCTATTTTCTGATTCAATGTAGATTGTCACCGCCATGGCTATCGCTGGGACCCTCGACTTCAACCCAGAGACTGATTACCTAACTGCACCTAACGGAGAGAAGTTCAAGCTGGAACCCCCCACCGGTGATGAGCTGCCCTCCAGAGACTTTGACCCGGGCCAGGACACCTACCAGCACCCTCCATCTGAGGGACGCTCAGTCAAGGTGATTTTTTTTTTCTGTTTTCTTTTACAATATCTAATCTCGATGGTACTGAGACATATAGACTTATAGTGAGGTGCGCATCTTCCGTCATGATCCAATAAGAGTTTGATCCTGTAGATGAAAGACTAAGCAAGTGTAAACTAACAATGTGATCAGAGCTTCAGAAATGTGTAATGAGTTTAGACAGAAAATGTTTTCTGGTCTTCAAATAAAAATTCAGTTTGATCTGGAAGCTATTTGCCCCAGTGTTGTGAAAAGAGCCTTTGCAGAACCTTTATGTCTAACACTGATTTGATGTTGTTCAGGTGGACGTAAGTCCCTCCAGCAATCGTCTGCAGCTGCTGGAACCCTTCGACAAGTGGCATGGAAAAGACCTGGAGAATATGAGAGTCCTCATCAAGGTGAGTAGGAAACATAAGGAAAGTTGTGGTGGTTATGTAAGTAGTGGAGAACTAGTAGAGCTGAATAGCATCTTAAACGTATCTTCAGACCATTGGGTGACACGTCATATGAAAAGATAAAAAAAAAACCTCCAACACAATGAAATGATGTTACTAAGACCTAAGCCTGGTATAGCTTATTCATCAGATCATCACCCCTTTGATCACCATTAGCTTCCATAAAGTGGTTGTCTTCCTGAGATGCTTATAAATATAACAACCACAATCAGAACAAATTAAAAATCGATTACACTGAACAAGGGCACTTGAACGACACATATATTTAGTGGGAAAGACTGTGGTTGAGGCTGAGATGCACAGACAGGGTAGAGAAGTTGAAAAGTGACTGAAACTCTACTGAATTATATAAATGGCACAGTGTTAAACACACAATATGTATTGTAATGTTGTGAAGTAGCATAGGATTGCTTGTCTCCATTGTTAAAAAGAGCAAGCAGCAAACAGCACTGAATAATTGTGCTCCATCACAAGTGAGCAGCACAAACTAAAGTTAACAAAAGTGGCTCACTACCTACTTTTCTGACTTCCTTCCTCACTCTCTTATATAGCATCTTCCCTCGAAGTTATAGCAACTAGAGAGACAGCTCACCAAAATATATAACATACTGTAGGTCCAGTAGTTGTTTGACATTTTGCCTTTAAGTAGCTATTGTTATATTTAAAGTATATATTTCTTTCTTTATCCTCTGCATCTCCTGCATCTCCTGCACCTTGCTGTTCTTTCGTTTCCTCTGCTGCTGTAGGTAAAGGGAAAGTGCACCACTGACCACATCAGTGCTGCTGGGCCCTGGCTGAAATTCCGCGGCCACCTGGACAACATCTCCAACAATCTGCTGATTGGTGCAGTCAACATCGAGAACGATGCCGTCAACAAGGTCAAGAACCAGCTGACAGGAGAGTACGGAGGTGTCCCCGATGTGGCCCGTCACTACAAGGTGAGTTTAACGATTTTTTTTACATGTCTACTTTAGATTGACTTAAATGGCACATATACCATTATCTATAAACACTCAGCTGCCAGTTTATTAGGTACACCAGTACAAAAGAATTGCTGTCCAGTTCAATAAATCCTACCTTCATGAAGATATTAATTTTTATCATTTTGATGGTTGTAGTTGTAGTTGTGATGCTATCAAACTGTTATTTAGGCCTACTCTTATTGATTAAAAGTGGCAGAACAAAATAACAGAAACACCAGTCTGCTTAATGCAGTGCAATTCAATCAGTGATCAGTTTCAACAAAAACTACACTGTCCTCACCCTGACAGCAGTTTGCATTTGTCCCTTGTCTTGACTGTATAATTCAGGCAAATGGAGAAAGCTGGGTGGTGGTTGGAGATGAGAACTATGGAGAAGGGTCCAGCAGAGAGCACGCTGCCCTCGAGCCACGTCACCTTGGAGGACGTGCCATCATTGTCAAGAGCTTTGCCAGAATCCATGGTGAGTTTCAGGGGAAACAAAAGAAAAAAATCTCAACAGGAACAATCTGGCATCACTGGAAACATGTCATTTTGTTACGCTTAGACTCAAATTGTACAATTATTTTCTTTATGAAAGTTATAGGCAGCAAAGAGAAATGTTAATGTTAATAGTTGTATGCTGATGAAGGTTCACAGTCATCCAGGTGATGGTAATTCTAAGTGCTGTATTGTAGGCAACTGGACGTGTTTCAGTGCCTTGAAGACGTTTCACCTCTCATCCAAGAGGCTGCTTCAGTTCTAACTATCTGGAGGGGATTTGCAGTCTTTTAAACTCTGAGTGGGAGTGTCCTTACAGAGTCATCAAGGACACACATGAGCTCTGAGTTTCAGAGTCGTTAGGGGCACTTCTAGGTTGTTGACTTAACCAGCCTTCATGTGGGTTGCTCGGGCTAGCTGAGCCCAAGTGTGAATGGTTGTAAAGCTGTCAAGGGAGGGAACTCAGTACTGCACTACTGCATTGTAGGTGGGTGATAAGCAGTGTTGCCACAGTTACCTTGAAAAAGTAATCCGATTACTGATTATTGATTACTCCTTTTAAAAGTAACTTAGTTATTTTACTGATTACTTGTTTTTAAAAGTAACTAAGTTATATTACAAGTTACTTCATTAGTTACATTCAGCAGGTGCCTTCAGATGTAAGTGGACAGCAGAGTTTAGTCCTGAGGAGTTTGCCCTCCTGTGTTGTGCCAGTCTTTTATGGAGCAGTTGTTTTGTCTCCCTAATGTATAAATCTGTGCAGTCCTGCCTTCATTGAACAGCATAAACTACATTACTTTGTTTTACTATCTTATTAGTTGTGATTGGGTTCAAAGCAGCTGATGATTATTTAGTCTGGCATGTATACAGTCCTGTCAGCAAACAGATAATAATAATAATAATGCATTTTATTTGAAGGCGCCTTTCAAAGCACTCAAGGAAACCGCACATAACAACAACAGTACAACAAAAGACAGTACAAGTACAGGACAATTTAGTGCAAATAAAATCAGAAAGAGGATGCAGTTACACGGTGCCGTCTCGGCACAGAGTTCAGACTCTGCAGTCCTCATCATATAGGAAGTCAACCGGGCTGGTTTAGGCAGGGCTGAGCTTCCAGGGTGAGAGTAGTGCAATAGATAGGAATAGGGAAGAGTGTGTGCAGGATTCAGATTCCATAGTCCTCACCATACAGGAAGTCAACCGGGCCGGGTTAGGCAGGGCTGAGCTTCCGGGGTGAGAGTTGTGCAGTAGAGTGGGGTAGAGAATGGAAAAGAGGGTGTGCAGGGTTCAGACTCTGCAGTCCTCACCATATAGAAAGTCAAATAGAAAGTCAACCGGGCCGGGTTAGGCAGGGTTGAGCTTCCAGGGTGAGATGTCTCCAGTAACATCTTGGACATTCTCAAAGTGTTTAAGTCCATCACTGATAGTTTGATGTGTATGAAAAAGAGTGACAAATTAAAGGAAAAAACAACAGCGTCTTAGTAAAGGGGTTTGGCCGGCATGTGCTGCCAGAAAAGCTCCAGTGTGCACTAGCAATTATTCTGAAAGTCTCTGAACTGGATGGATGAACAGCATTCTTCCAAAAGACATTCTCTTGTTTGAGAGCTTTTCAACACCTCCGACCAAAACCCCCCTCATGTGTTCAACTGGGTTGAGATCTGGTGTCTGTAAAGGCCATAGCATATGATTCTCATCATTTTCATACTCACATTTGAATCCTTGTGCCTTGTGGATCGAGGCATGGTAATCCTGGAAGAGGCCACTCTGAACAACTTTGTGATGATTTGCAGTGACCCTACCCTGTAAAGTGACGACTTAACCCAAACCCCGCCAGATAAATGCTTCTCACGTACATGGAAGGATCTATATTTGTTATACTTTTCTCCTCCATTTATTTAGATTTTTCCTATAATTTGTCACCTGTCTGCAGGTGGCTGGAAGTGTGTAAGTGGGTAGATGAATGTCTGATCTAAGAATTGTTGAATTCATTTGTGTGAAAAGATTTCCTCTGAAGCTCCAGAAACACAGAAAATAAATGCTGTTTAGTGTAGTTGACACAGTTTACATTACATTAGATTTCCACCTGTATAAATTAAGTCTAAATGGAACATCCAGTTCATTATGAGAACTGGTGCTAATAATAACAACCAGACATACATACTCCTGTGCATTCTTCCCCATGACCTTGTATTGCTGTGTAACAGATACACTCCTGTGAGACAAAGAGCCCCTCTCTGGTTACCTCAGCAAAGTACAGTCAAATATATAATGCAAAGTCTTTGTCAAGCCTCCATGTCTGATATTTACATATTTATTACCCCCCTCCAGAGACTAATCTGAAGAAGCAGGGCCTGCTGCCTCTGACTTTTGCCGACCCCAAGGACTACGACAAAATTCGCCCCGATGACAAGATTTCAATCACCGGGCTGAAGTCCTTTGCTCCCGGCAAGGTGAGCTATATTCTCCTTCTAATGAAACATTGATCTTCAGGACAGCCTCGCTTCTCTAAACATCATATTGAAGAAAAATAAATGATTGACACATGATCTTGTTTGTCTCCTGCGTCCTCCACCAGCCCCTGACAGCCATGATCAAGCACAGCGATGGCAGCCAGGACTCCATCTCGCTCAACCACACCTTCAATGAGACGCAGATTGAGTGGTTCCAGGCTGGCTCCGCCCTCAACAGGATGAAGGAGCTCCAGTAACCGGTGGGAGAGGAGGGAGGCGGGGTCTGTAGGGGCCCTCGAGGGGCCTTGGATTGTGTTAAGAAGGAAGAAGGGGAGAGATGTGGGCCTAGAGAGCGACTTAGTAAAGAGGAAGGGACGATGTGTGTCAAGGAGATAGTAACCAGACTAATGTTGGTTTAAGGACCAGGTTACGGTCAGTGAAAGAAAGAACACACACACACACACAAACACACAAGGTCGCTGTAAAGATGAAAAGCGCACACACACAGACATATGCACAAGCACATCCACGCACACGCACAGACAGGATTACTGTGAAAGCGCGACAGGCAGATATATTGCACTCAATGCACTCAGACAGGCACACATAACCACAGCTTAGCAGTGTGTGTCTCTGTTAAAGGCAGCGTGGTTCATACTGGCAGCACTATTCAGTTTAAAATCAGATTTATCAAGCTTCTCCGTTCATTGACAGTCATCCTGTTGCATTCAGCTGACTGTTTCTTACACAGCTGCACACTCGCCATTGAAAGGGATGATGATTTATTCTTTTTGTGACAGGTGAATTTCTCTAAAGTGAAAGTTGTCACCAAAAGTCATTCGAAGCTTCCCTCTAGAGAAAAAGGCAGGTTGGAAGCAGCAAAGCAGCACTCAGTATACAACTCACTGTATAACATCTTTAATGACTGTATATCTAACGGTATACGAACCTGATTCAGACCTAATTTTATAAACTAAAATAAAATTGAGCTTTTATGACTTTAACTGCAAAATCTACAACAGCACCGGACCATTCCTTTCCTCCATTTCACCTCCCTCATTAATGTTTGTTACTGTAGTTTCCATCCAAACAGCTCAGTAAGCTGACTGAGTTGTTCAACTCACAGGAATGCACTTTTCCTACATTATGTCCAGACCCATCCGTCACCTGAAGAACATGTGTTATCTATAATTATGATTGACCAAATCGTCCGTCATCGTACCGAGCTGCTGAGTTTGTGGCTTTCTGATGCCATTATTAACAAATGTTTCCTCACTTGCTGTAGATTGGAGCCACATTGTAAACTAACTACCACACTCACTTATTGACTGTAAGCGGGGTCACTAACATTCATCAGCCCCAGCACTGTCATGGTGCAACTGCAGCCCACCACCATGTTTTCCCTCAGTCTGAGGTGTTTTCATGCTGTGGTGGTTCACTCCGGTACATTTCAGCCAACACGTGAATCTGTGTTGACTCCCAGCTGCTTGTCCTATGCCTGCCTGCACATTCTCATGTCTTTTTTTGCATGATATAACAAACCCATTGTGAGAAAGTTTCCTGTGGATGTACTTGTCTCCGACTGGGGCAACAAACCACAACACGTACTGCCATTGTGTTAGCGCTAGCCTTGCAGGTTTTTCTTTCCATCTGTGTGCATCTTTGTCGTGTGTGTGTGTGTGGTGTGCGCGCATGTGTTTGTGGTGCATGATTGTTATCAGGCTGACATCAGTCTGTGTTGGCATCTGTCTGTCCCTCTTTGCTCATCCTGTCGCTCTCTTCGCTCTGACCAGGCTGGTTCATGCAGTCCAAACCACAACCTGATATGTCTGGGCAAACAGGCATTTGCAATCAGACGTTGAAGCTGCACTGGGCAAGATTTTTAATGTAAACTACAACTAGACATATAGACACAGGTAATCTTCTGTGCCCATATGAAATTGCAGCATAACAATGTGATAAAACAGCTGTGATCGTACTCTGTCCAGAAAAAGCTCTACACTTCACAGATTGCTTTTTTTTTTCTCTGCGTTCAAGTTTTCCTCACTATCATCTGGAGCTGCCGGTGTGTGAAATTGCCTGGTGTAGCTGTAATGGGAGATGACAGGCTGTGTTTGCCTTTGAGTAGAATGTTATTTCAGGTTGAGGTTTGGTCTGCCATAACACGAGAATGTCTGCTGTCTTCTTGCTCAAACATACGCACAATCTAGTGTCCAGATGCCTGTACACTAGCACTTTGTAGAGTTAGAAAAGTAGTTTTAGCTGTGCTTTGCCACGCTTCCTTCATCCTTTCATCCAAACATTTCACTCCTAAGCATACATCTCTATTGTGTGTGACTCTATAGGACTAACATACAACTTGTAACATTACTGACAAACGAGTTTTCAGACAGTAGAACATTTTGTTTCAAGATCATTCTTGTACTCGCAAATCTTGCCATGATATATACCTAGTATGCGCCACTGAAACAGTGTGGTTATATATTTTTGTGGGCTTAGGGAGCTTAGAGGTCATTGCTTCTGTGTTTTATGTAGGAGTATTGCTTGTCCTCTTCAATTTTCATCATCTTCCAAGTAAATCCGTCACTTCTTCATTCTGCTGTCTAGCAAGTAAAAACCCTTAATAATTACAGTTCCTGAGGTAAATCCCTATGTACTAAAAAGTCACAGTTTGGACCTGTGTGTAAATGATGTGATATAAAGCTGCACTTTGTATAAGGGTGTGTACATAAATAATAAATAATTATTTAGATATATATATATATATTAAAAGAGAGAGCGAGAGAGAGAGAGAAAGAGAGAGAGAGTGAGTAAGACACACTGTGTATGCTGCCTGTCTAAATGAGAGCTGTTAACTATGTGACCTCTTGTAACAGTATTTAAACTGAAACTCCAGTAATGTAATGGTTTCACAAACAAGTTGACATGTCGATTGTGGGTTAAATGAAAGTACAGTTATTGAGCTGTAGCTGTTGGTTGCAGTTGGGCTTTTGACAATGAACACTGATGTGTTACTTTTCAGAAAAAAATACCCAAACTAGTTTAGATTTTGTTCATATTATTTTCAGGGACAGAGATTATTTGAAAGAGCAGCTGTTCTACTTTTAAGACTTCGACATTAATGATTCCATATAGGGGTTATCTATTCATATATCATCAGGTTTGAAGCCCTCATCGAGCCCAGCACTTTGTTGTTCGAACACTCCTCATCAGATATACTGCCAAAGATGCCTAAAGGAAAAAGTGAGATGCAAAGAAATGATGGTTATTGTGTTGGAAAAATGACTCATTATTACTCGACCCTTCATCAAACGATTTGTCCATTATCACCTGGTTATGTACACGGTGTTGTTTGCTACAGCATTCACCAGAATTAATGGTTCTTTTAAAAAAACAAAGTACTGATTCATGTGATCATCCTCTGTCTCCTGTCAGCACATCAAAATAACCACTTGTGAAGCAGTTTGCTTATACTGTCATGTAAGAAAATGCTTTGTTCTCCAGGCATTGAGTTTTAAAACCGCTACTGTAAAGTGACAAATCGAATTATGTTGTGTATGAACGCATGCCTATTGTGTCATTTTGTACTCAGGTGTGCTCTGTTCGGTCAGGCTTCCTCTGATGTGTCTGAAAAATGTAATTTTCAACACGCTTCATTCAAGCAGATGTCCTCTGATAGTGATGATTCCCCTCACACTCCTGTTTCCGCATTAAACTTGATTTTGTAAATGTAGATGATAAATTAATAAAGATTTAATTCTGACGTGACTGTTTTTGTGTTATTTGTTCAGTGATTGTCAGTATGGTTGTGTTACAGTATATGTACAGACTTTTGGCTGCTGACGATGACTTGGCTTGTGGATGCTGCCTATAATTGCTCTTTGTAAACGCAACCCAGCTGCTATCAAGTCTGTGGCATACAGTGTGGACAACAACTCTCTTACATTTATTGTATTATCTGTTTTCTATTTTTATCCGATACTGTTCATTTCATCTCATTAATGCTCAGATATACTTTCAAAACAAACATCAACAGACCAGTCTGAACATCTGACACTATATTCATAAGTATTTATATGTAGATCCTGTGTGTATAGATTACTTTTAGGGCTTATCTGCATCAGTGCTGTATATCCTGTACTTGTCATCTTATTTTCCTTCAGATCAGCGAAAGTACTTTTTCCAGTGTGTTTACACTGCAGTAAAAAGATTACTAATGTGCTGATTTATGTCATGGAATGTGTTATATTCACTTCTATCCCACTTTTGATATGGTGAATAATTAATTCAGATGATTATTCCAGGGAAAAATTCACAAACAAAATGATGTGACTGATTTGTGACTTTGACTATTTTACCTTTTTGTTGTAAATACAGTTTACCAAGTATTATGGTAATAACAATTTGTAAGTTATAGAATTAAAAACTGTATACGTAATGTATAGAAATAAGACAGAAAAATGTAATTAACAAAGAAAGGTGAAAATATTCCACATGACAATTTGAACAGTTATATTTATTTAAACAGTAATGTAAACAAACAGAAGAAACACATATCTATTCTCTCTATGCTAACAAAATGAAACAATAGTTTTAACATACATGTTAAATTCCTATAGAAAGGTTTTGTACCAGAACATGCGCGTGTATGTTCATGATATATTAGATACTGACAAGATATTGTTAAGATCTGTGGAATAATGGAAACCAAATAGCACTTATTGGAAATACAAAGAAAAATCGTTACATACAGTATAACAGCAACGATAGCGCTTTAGGAATGTGCACTGTCCCTTTAAGTTTTGCGACATGTCGTAAAAAAAACTCACTGTCGTAAATGATCACGTGGAGACAACATGGATGCCTCAGAGTCTGCAGGAGAGTATCAGACTGTCAGTGGTGCCTGTCTTTAGTTAGACTGTGAAGAGCTGTTGGTGGTTTTCTCCGCTGTGGAAAAAACAGGAAATGTTGTCCTGAAAACAGACGACAGCTCGCCACTGCTGCCTAGTGTGTGTGTGTGTGTGTGTGTGTGTGTGTGAGAGAGAGTATACATGTGTATGCGTGTGTTTGTGTATGTGTGAGAGTGTGTGTCAGCCCACAGTCTGACAGCAGCAGTCTGCATCATGTTCGTGTTGGTGGAGATGGTCGACACGGTCAGGATCCCTCCGTGGAACTTCCAGAGACAACTGAACGACGCGATAGCAGAGGAGCTGAACAAGAAGCTGGCCAATAAGGTGTGTGTGTGTGTGTGTGTGTGTGTGAGTGAGTGAGTGAGGGGGGAGAGGGAGAGAGAGAGAGAGAGAGGGGGAAAGAGCATGCCAAGTGACAACAAGTCAACTTAGGTTTTATTCATTTAGTCATTATTATTAGTTTAAGTTTATTATTATTTTAACTTCATTGTAATACACGAGAGACCGGAAACAGTCCAGAGCTGCGAGGATTAGTTGATTAATCGATTTGTGAATTATAAGAAAATTAATTGGCAACTTTCTTTGCTAATCGATTAACCGTTTCAGTCTTTTCTAATTTAAAAAAGAATCTTAAATGGAACAATCTGCTGCTTCTCTTTCATTCTCTTTCAAGTGTGATAATTAATAAGCAGTTTTGGGGTTGATGAATGAAAATAATCATTAGGTGGCATTAAAACAATTACAGACGGCTCAGAAATAGAAGTTTAAAACTTAAAAGTTTGTTGTAATTCATTTCATTTATATGATGCGCGGCGCTGGCAGGCAGCCTTCCCAAGTGTAATCTTTACTAAAAGTTATACAGTAGTTTTGAATTTGAGAAGATATGGTGCTATAGTGAGATATTTACAGAATGATAAAGAGTAGTTATGCGATTGTTTTGTTTTTTTCCATTTTACTTGTATAAATAAAAAATGAAAAATTATTCTATGGAGAAATAACAACGCTAGGTAGACTGTAAATGTGAAGCAGCTTCCAGGAACCCTCAGAAACTATTTCATTCAGTCATTCCAGCCAGTCTGCGCTTGCTGACCTGTGACGTGCTCTCGTCCCCTCAGGTGGTCTACAATGTCGGCCTGTGCATCTGCTTGTACGACATCACTAAACTGGACGACTCCTACATATTCCCAGGAGACGGCGCCTCACACACCAAAGGTATGATGGTGAATTAGGGCTGTCATGATATAAGATTTCAGTACCTGACTGCCTTCGCCAAAATAATCACGATATAACATCAACATCTGTTGAAAAAAATGATAGCAATAAAGTCTATCTTCAACTTTGTGTACTTTGCATGTTTTCTCCCTTTTTGCAAATACATGACCCTCAAAATATGAGTGTATAGAGGAGGAGAAAGGGTCTGTAAACATAAACATAAAAAAGTGTACAAAAAGAACAGTTGCTAAAAAAGGCAACCAGATCAAGATCAACTCATTGTCTTACTGGTTTCATTGTCTGATAATGAGCTGAGTTGCTTGTGGTACATCAAGGAAGAAAATATTATGTCAGTAAAGACAATCATTAATGAAACGAATACACAGCGCAGTATGTTGTAAACTTCTATGTATATTTTCAACTTTTAGAGTGTTTATCAACCATTTAGCAAAAAGTCTGGTGTGTGTGTGTGTGTGTGTGTGTGTGTGTGTGTGTGTGTGTGTGTGTGTGTGTGTGTGTGTGTGTGTGTGAGTGTATATAAGGAAACAAGTTAAACTTCCCCACAGCGTGCCTCAGGATATTAAACATATTCTGCCAGCAGCCTGAAGGGCCTCACATGTCTCTGTGCTCACAGCGGACATCATAGACGTACTGTGGTAAACACTGTGCCCTTTCTGTTCCACAGTGACCATGGGCTTCTTCGATGACATCCTCATTCCACCAGAATCACTTCAACAGCCCGCAAAATTGTATCCTGACCAAAATATTCCGATAGATGAAACGAATTGCTGTGATTTCATCTCAACAGTTTTGCATCACATATTAATTGTGTTCTGATCGTGACTGTTGAGGCTTCCTTAGCTACAGTCTCAGTGATGAAGCAGAGCAAGTTTGGCTGTGGGAGTATGAGACGGACGAGGGGGCCCACGACCTCTACATGGACCAAGGAGAGGAGATCCGTTTTCGGGTGACAGATGAAGTTTTTGTGGATACGTCGCCGACCGGCCCGGCCGCTGCAGCGACAGACACGCCGGCCCAGCCGGGACAGTCTACGGCGCCGCCGGCCGAGGGCAGCGGGGAGAAGAAAGAGCCACCGTACACTCTGATTGTAAGCCAATACTCCGTGACTCTCACACACATACATCAACAGGACATCTGCCCAAATGCTTCTCATAAAATGTGAAAACATGATCCGGGAAGTCCAGCACCCCCCACATCTGTTTAACAATATGCGGGGGCTGCTGGTGTGACCTTTTGTGCATAAGATTTGTAAAGGTACGGTAACACCACACAGAAAACCCACAGATTGAAAACAGAAGCCTGACCAAGTGCACTGTCGTTTCAGGGGACCATCTGTGAGCCGGGGCTGGGGCTGCTGTCATGGTGGAACAACTAGCACTGCAGTGGATGAAGAGGACATTTGGTGGTTAGGAACAGATCAACCATCACGACTGATCGAACAGACAGAGGGACGGTCGGCTGGAGACACCGACCCCTGTGATACAGAAGTCAAGACACAAAGCCGAGCTGCTTTCTGAACCAAGAGACTGTTGGTGCTAAGTGGCTGATGTGACCTCTGTCACCTGGAGACCGACTGGGTTTTAAATACTGCCAGTAACATACCTGCTTTATGTTTACGTGGAGAGTTTGATTAATAACGAACATTTACATTCAGTTGTTATATTTGACTTAAGATTCTGACCCCTGATTTAAAAGAAAATGATCAAGTCATTCATTATTTGAATCAGAATGTCATCACCACTTTAGAATGAAAGAAGAGCACAGGTCACAAAAGCTAATTGAAATGGAAGGTGCTGTTTAAAACCAAATGAAAACAGCCTTGGTCAGTACTGAGTCAACGTGGTGCATAATGATGATGTCACTCGTACAGACACTCTTGAGTTTTCAAGTGAGAGAAATTAAGGCTGGTTGACTTTTTTGTGTGATACGATTTGACCTGTGTGTCAGATCTCAGGTGCCTTTGTATCGTCAAGACCCAAACAGAGGTAACATGGTAACAGAGGTGTCAGCGCACACATCCTCAGTTTATTAAACAGCCTTTTAGTATTTAGTGTTTCTGTTTTGTCTCGCAGTAAAAGGACATATCATCTGTGCAAGTGGTTGTAATTTGTGAATTTGTCATTTTGTGTGATTATAGAAAGTAGATTTAAAAAAAAAAAGGATTAGTGACGAACCTTTAAATCCTCCAGCCTGAAGGGCGGTGAAGGACACAGATCTGCTCTCTGCACTCTTACTGATGGTCAGTGTCTTTTTTTGTGCACTTGCGCCAAATGTAAAAAATTTGACTGTAGATTTCAAATATATATTTTCAATGTTAAGCTAATTTTCCTCACGTTTAAGACATAAAATGCTTGTAGGCTATGTAAAAAAAAAAGTTGAATGTTAAATCTGCTGTGAATGCTAAATAAATCTAAATGTTAAATCTTAATGTTAACTATAAATCTTAATGTTGATGCTAAATGCAAGCTAAGACTACATCTTAAGGTTACATGTCACATCTAAATGTGAAATCCAGTTCTGAATGTTGGATCTAAATCTTGTTTTGAAAATCTAAATGTTAATGTTAAACCTTAAATCTAAACGTTACATCTAAACAAAATATCACGTCTACATCTGAATTTTAAATGGAAATGTAAATGTTAAACATTGAATCTAAATTTGAAAATCTAAAGCCAAATGTTAAATGTAAATGTTAAACATTAGTCTAGACATCAAATCTCAATCTGAATGTTGAATGAAAATATAATGTTGAACATTAAATCTAAATGTTAAATCTAAATGTAATTGTTAAATGTTAAATCTACTTGCAGTTCATGTGACATCCACATGGTCAGTTGTTTGTCTCAGTCTCTGTTGTGAAAGTACATGTAGGGGAGTTCTTCAACAACAAAAATAGATGGTTTGCATGTGACCACTGATGCAGAGATATTGCCTACAGAAAGAGATCATTTACCATGAGAATAACTACTGCAGGCTCTGGAGCCATCCGATGGATTTTTCAATGTTGCCCGTGGTTTTTAGTGACGTGTGTGGGCTATTTGATAAAAAGGTAACCCTTTAGAAATCCACTGTAGCTGTGCACACCAGGCACCATTTATAACAGAACAGCCCAGGAGCAGCTGAATGAAGATGAGCAGTATGATGAATACAATTCTGGCAAAGACAAATAATACCTCACTACACTGAGGGTACTGTTCTCCCAGCAGATTACATACATCATAAGGAATGAAGAAGGTCCGCACACACACACACACACACACACACACACACACACACACTCACA
>CAEMYA010000047.1:92220-108373 GCA_903131615.1 Diplodus sargus | reverse complement strand
TTTTTGAGAAAAAAAAAAAGATGTTTTACCTGCACAGCAAAGTTTCCAGAGTTATAAAGGTTGAACAATTAAGTTAACGTTGACAGCTTGTCCATTCACAGAGCTGTTATACTCTGTTTAAACCTGAGTGTCTGCTACACTGAAGGATTTGCTGTGTATATAAAACTGACAATTTTTTCTCATTGTTTGGAGAGGACACATTTGTTTTATTTTATTTTTGTTTTATGTTTTTGTCACGAAAGCGAAAGTGACGGAGGTCAGATTTGAGGTGGGAGGATGACGTGACCGGGAAGAGCTTGTAGGCCTCGTTTTTCCACGGAGATCAGCTGTGTAGGACATGAAAGCGGAAACATAACCGTGGCGCAGATCTGCACAGTGAGGCATGACAGCTGAGAGTCATGATGTCCAAGGAAGGGAGCGACATAGGACAAAAGGCTGGATTCAGTTTTACTTCCCTTCTTTGCAGCTGTTGTGCACTTGTTGACTTCACCAAAGGTTCCAGGATCACATGTTGAGTGCAAGTGTGGGTCAGACGTTATCACGTAACATCTTTGTTGACAACAAGTGGAAAGACGGAAAGAAAGCTTTGAATTCAACAACGAAGTAATGGACATAGACGCAGTTAGTTTAGGGAAAAAGCAAGTCAAAAAGATTTGAATGATTGTTTTGGTGAGTGAAAGAAAGTTGAGAGGGCAGGTCGACAATCCTTTGAGTTGTAAATCACAGCTGGTTTTGCATTAAAAATCTGATTGAATCAAATCAAACAACATCAAATCTATACAATCATAAGACAAGTGTATTACATCATTCTATGTTTGCAGCCCGGACCGGATGTCTCATGACCCTTGAGAGACCCTTATGGTTTTTTTTTGGCCCCGAGTTTGAAAGAAATGACAAAAAGAGGAAGTCCTATTTTGAAATGGAAAGGGGAACCGAAGGCTGGAGTCAGTTAGAAAAAAGCATGAAGGGAGATCAGGACGAAAGCAGGCAGATCACACTCAGCCAAGTATGGACAAAAACATAAAGAAAATATATTTCGCTGTGAAAAATGCATATCCATGTTTTCACTGTCTTGTTTGTGGGTATTTATTTGAATAATTTATTGGATGATTCTTTTCGTTAGATTAGTGTGTGTCCATGGACCAAGATCTATATTTTTTGGGGTAATGGAGTCGAAATTTGCACTTCAGAAAATTGAACCTGCTGCAGACGTCACTGTCAGGTTTCTCTCAAGTTTGACGGCTCCTGTTTTGAAAGCATCAGGAGCCATGAATATGAACCTATTTCTAAATCTCTTTTTCTATAATTAGAAGGAAAAAAAAAACATGTGTCTGTGTGTGATTTATTCAGCGTAGTCTGCGTGACCGCATAGTTGGTGCCAATAGAGATCATCGTCACAGAAATGTTGTTTGTAGCGTATTCGGGTTTTGCTGAGTTATGTACTGTACTGTATGTCATTTTCTATTACGTCTGTTCCATTGAGTCTCTATGCATCTCGTCTCTCTGTCGGTGTCACTGCCTGAATTTGTTCGACATTAAATTCTGTTTGTTTCTGTCACAACAAAGGACACTCTCTTTTGTGGACGAGCCACTGTAGTGGTGATCCACGTTATTACTTCTACTGAGCCTTGAAAGAACAAATAAAACGTTTTATGATTTACAGATCTGATGGAAGTTGCCTGTGTGTGAGACTGAAAGAGGAAGAGGGAAAGCAGTATGAACTCTGGTCGACAGAGACAGACAGTGTCGTTATTTAAAAAAAGGTCACGGCTTTGATTTTGATGGCCAACATGTGGTGTCAAAGCCTGAAAATCAGTCTGAATTTGTTTCACATCATTCACTAATTTCAATACTTTCCTATTCAAACCATCTATGTTTGAATTTCTGAAGGAATCAGAGAGGTGGGCAGAGGTCTGGAAGCAGAATAACCCTGAAACCCCCATTCGCTCACTCACTGCTGAGAGCTGGTTTGGGATGAAGTCATGTGGACCACTAGGGCTGCTAGATGATCAGAGGGATGAGACACAATTAGCAATATGAAGGCAAAAAGAATAAAATAAAGGTGAGATAAATATGGCATGTCACGCCACTTGAGGAAAGCTTGAAACACGTGGCATCCCAGAACCACTGTAGATAGAAACCTAACATATTAAGCATAATTTCCTCACTTTCCTGCATTTGAACGCCTCCTTTTTTCTGTGTATTATCAGCAATAGTGGGATGTTTTGTAATTGTGAGTACAGTTTCTAGGCACTTCATTTTCTTGACAGCTTAAGTTACTGTTTACTTTGGGGGTTACAACAATGAGCACAAAATATAAATCAATTTAAGTTTATGGATTAAGCCAGCAGTATATGAAGCAGACAAAACTTGCTGTGTTCACCAGCTGCAACATGAAGTGATGAACACATTAACTAAGCATCACTGGTTAGAATTCAATCATATAAAATATATTAGTCTGAAATTAGTTCTCAAATAGAATTTCAGATGCAGGACTTTTTATTATAACCAAGTATTTTCTGCGCTGTGGATAACGTTATTACTATAAGATCTGAGTACTTCTTTCACTGCTGATCATCAAGGACCACTCTGTGGAGCCGTTTTCCACGGTTTCCAGTAAATCCCTTTTTTCATAAAAAGCAGAAATGCTTTTGACTGCAACAGACACAGACGATTGTTCCCATATTTACTTAATAAACTTTTAAGGTCTACGCACCTCAAACCAGGTTCTGCCTGAATCACTCCTTTGCAGAGCAGCAGTTTCAATCTAAGCTGTATCATCAATTGCTAAGAAAAGTTTTGCAATTGTGCCTGATAAAAGCAGTCATTCTTACAACGAGGGTACTTTCCCCCCCTTAAAGCTGCCGTTTGTGTCTGGAAAATGTGAGAAGTCTGTTGACTGGAGCATGATCTCTGCAGGATATTGTGAACACTTCACACTGTGTCACTGAGTCTTCTCTGTCCTCTGAGATGAAAGACCAAAACAAGCTTACACAATAATATATAAAAAAGTTTGTTGCTGTATTTGGTGCCGAATATTAATCTTCTTATCTGTTATCGATTGTTAAAAAAGTTAATGCTGGACAATATTCCTCCAGATAATTAACACTGAGGCTATTTGTGGTTCTTATGGTTGCCAAGGCTTGCTGCCAAGCACTGCTGAACAAGATTAAAAGAGACATTGACTCGTTCATAAATTCAAGTTTTAAGAGTCTCACATTTTTTCAGCACTAGTGGTTGGCGACTCCTAGTGGTCAAATTGAGAAGAACACTGTGGCAGACTGAAATGCACGATGGTAACCCAGCAGGAGAATGACAAAACCAATGACAATGGAGTGAGACAATTTCCAAAAAGTTTTATTACAACGAATAGAAGCAAAACATTTTTTTTTTCATCCGTAAGTGGCTGAACGACATGGCCAATCTCACAGTTAGCATCAGTGACCCATTAAAAGCTAATTTTCTGTGCACAAAACTCTTCTCTACAGGATCCTTGTAGTCTCTGAGTTTAAAGGAGTGTTTTCAGTCAGACATGGAACTGCAGCTGATGTATCTTATCTACCAAAACCCTCAGAACTACATTAATAGTCTATTATGTATCTGAACCATGACAGGAGGGTTATGGGGAAATAAAAGTGGCACAAAGTTATCACATTTTCAAAAGTTATTTCTGCTTGAAACCAGCAAAAAAATTAGCAAACAAGAAAACCAAGCAATCAGCGTCAACACATTTAGTCACCCAGTTTACAACGTGCAGGCCATGATACAGCCCGTAAAAATATTTTACATAAAAAGCTGTCATACTGACTGATAAAATTTCATAGAGTGACTTAGTCACAGTAGCTTAACTCACTGGTTAGGATGAATTCATTGAATCAGTAGTGTTCAGTTTGAAATGTGAATCTGATAAATATTCACTTTAACGCATTTAAAGAACCGAGAGTTGCAGGAGCTCTGTGAGGTTAAATCACACGTTTGACATCGACGGGATCACACAGTAAACCAACAATACATCACATCTGGTTCAGAGCTCAGTGCATGATATTAAAACAGCTGGAATGATTCATATATCCTCATATGTAGAAAAGGAAACACCCAAATCATTATCATTAATAAATGCTTCATATCTTATTTCCAAAATGGAAACCTCCCCTGTTAGACCACCTCCGCCCACTCTTATCATCTCCTGCTCCAATGATCAATAAGACAATACCAACGATTTGTTTAAAATTATACCTACATTAGTGCAAAATCTCATTCAATAGCCAACTGATCTGGAGTTTAACTTTCAACATTGCAAAATGTTTGACAATCTCCCTAAGCTTTTTGTTTAACTTTATATGACATGCTTCAGTCAAACTTCCTCTTCTGACACAGTACTTCAAAGTTTCTCAGCTACTGTCCCTTCTTGTAAAAAGCAGCAGGGTTTAATACGGTCAAATCACTCTGCTGATGTGCATTCAAATTTAAAGTAAGCATATCAGTGATGTGGAAAAGAATCAGCTGTGACACCTCTTAGCAGTTCAGTAACACCCAGGGTTTGAGTTGCTTGTTTTCAAGCCGTTCGTGGGTAAAAAGATTGCGGGCAGTTCAGGACATCAGGATTCATGTGGTGGAGCATCAAAAAAAAGCTCCCGGCAGAGCCGGGCCGTGTCCTTCGGGGAGTAGACTGTGAAACCGATGGTCCGCGGGTCGTTGAAAATTTCATAGTCATTTCCTCCCTAAAAGGAGAAGTTACAAACACAGATTAACATCAACTGAATCGATCTTTTTCCATATGATGGCCTTTTGCAATGACTTCATGTCAAGATGTACGTGAACACCCAAGCTGCATGAGCATACTTATTGCTAACAGGTGCATAAAATAAAGCCATGCAATCTTAACTGACAGCTAAGTCATAGGATGCCACCTTTCAAAGGGGGCTACAGGTTGGAATCAAACCTGGGTTGCTGCCGGAATAAAAGCCAGGTCCATAGAAAATGGCTTTCTAAATTTGGTGCAGAAGAACTTCGCAGTTTTACACACGAAACTGTCTCAACAATCAGATCTCAACACTGTGCACAGTTGCCTTTTACACATTTGGCAGCGACAGGAGATTGTTTGTTTCACAGGCATTGACATCTACTGGAATACTCCATTTAGTGAGGCGAGTGATGGGACGTATCTGCATTATGAACAGAGGCATGGAAAACTAAATAAAGTAACGCAGGAAAGAGTACGAAGCATCTACACAATCAAACATTCTGCAGTATGCAGCACCGGGGAGCTGATCGGATAAAATTCAATACATTTTTGGGCCAACTCATTCAAACATTTAGCTTTTCTGGGAAACAACTTCAGGGTAGAAGTGCCTGGATGAAGGAGGTTCTTCACTGTCCTGCACAGAGCCCTGACCGGAACCCCATGAAACCTTTAGGATGAACTGTAACGCCGACAGCGAGCGTCTCCCCCCAATATTATTGGCTGATTTCAATAACAGCAAATCTCTGCAGTCACATTCATAAACCTTGTGGGGGGGGGAAAAGAGGAAGAAGGTTTCTCTCTCAGCACTGCGTCCTGCTCTCCAGTAAACATTCCCTGAGACGAACTTACATCTGAGGTCTCGTTGCCAAAGAAGTAGATGGAGTCCAGGCCTTCCCTCTCCAGCACGTCTAGACACAGCCTCTTGTCCCAGCCCTCTGGAAAAACGTCAAAGCTGATGAGACCACCTAAAACAAACAGGACGACAAACAGGACAAAGTTATCACCATCACCGGCCTGATTATACACACTCATACACATTGTGCAACTTAAATACCTTTGAGAAACACAATGCTGTTTAAACTTTCTGAGATCAGCCAACACAGATTTCCACTTCTCCTCCACACGTTTCTTTTCCAGGTAGGCACCGACAAAGCAGTTTACACACATTTTATGAACCAGTACAGTAAGAACGCTGATGAATACTTTCTTTTTTGCTCTGCCCGTATTTACACTCAAGTCCAGCTCTCCAGAACACACGTTATTTACTCTGTGCAGCAGCTGTGTCTTACAGGGGCTTTTTGAGCTCTTTATCTGGCAGGCTTGTGACTTGTTGAACTTGTTGGCCGAGGGATACGCTGCACTCGGAAAAAGGATGTGTCACAAGAATGGACCAAATAAGACAGGAACAAACAACGCTCAGCGTTTCCCATATTCCATAAATCTAGAGACAACTGTGATATGGATTATGGCTGCAGCTCAAAGAAAGGGTCAGAAGTTGAAAGTGTGTTTTGCAAACAAAAATTATTTTACAGGCCCTTATTTCAAAGGTCACAGTAAAGAGCTCTGTTGTTGCTCAGCTGAGTCCAATGACTTTAGTGACCTTTGAACTGTGAAATGTAGCCGAAAAGTCTCATCCAGTGTTCTCTGCAGCACCTCCCTTTCAGTCGGCTCCCTCTCGCCCCTTCCCCCTTAAATTCTTTTCCCTGCCTTAATTAAAAAGAAGTTTAACGCTGAAGGGTTTAAAGAGCCAGCAACAAAGACAACAGCTGAAGAACGTCCAGCCACTCAGAGAGCTGTCCACTCACACACCCTCCACACGCCTCCATCCCAACCCCATATTATAACATTATAAACACCGCAGTGCTTCAGCCACATCTGTAGCAGCCCATCCCCCACTCTGCTTTATCCACTCCTGAGCAGGGACAACAGCAGGGCTACTATTCTGCTGACCTTACAGACATGCTGTGAATTAGACGCCTTAATAACGACATCTTTCTCTGTGCGACTGTTAACATTTAATAAGGCAAAATCAAAACAGCATATTAGCTTTCCACCTCTGATCACCTGTGTCACGAAAAGCACTGGGTGTTCCTTACATTCTGTACTCTCAGCGCTGGCTCGACAGAGTGTCAGGTTTATTACACCTATTTCAGAGGTGAACAGTATCATCTAAAAGGGCGGCCACGCAGAAGCAGATAAACACTAAGGAGGGCAAACAAATGAATCCCAAACCTCCGGACATATCAGCCCGTTTCCTCGGTGTCAGAGTCAACAGAGTGAAACCTCTGCAAATGGCCCTGATGCTGCTGCTGTTTTCCACCTCAGCAACCTGATCGTGTGTGCACAATGTCCACCATCTGGAAAAAGTCAGATCTACTTTAGGTCAATTACCAGGAGCTAAAAATAATATTTTACAACGGTGTGTTTGTCAAACTTCAGGTAACATGAAAACTGTATGTAAAACTATGTGAAGTCAGTCAGCTGACATGAAATAACTTCACATTTCTCTTATGTGCTACATGCCAAGGATCAGTAACAGGAAGAGTATATGTAAAAAACAAGGCCGCCTGTCTCGTCCGTTTGTTGACAGCTTTCACACGTCATTAGCAGAAGCACACACCTCGCAGAGCACGTAAGCAAACACAAGTCACTTTACTGCTGCACCGTTGCCAGAGAGAGAGAGAGAGAGAGTGGGAACAGTGTGTTTATGTGCGTGCGTGCGTAATAGTTAACTGAGGGCTCCAACGTCCAGCACAAGGTCCTCCACACATCACAGGTGTGAGGTCGAGGGGTCTTATTTAAAACAGAGATAGGAGACAATAGACAGACAGATATGCTGTTAAACTAGTTTCTCATTACACTACCCAAGTTTTTAACATGGGCTTGTCTTTCTTGTTCCTTCTCTGATTCAAAAAATCTAATCAATGTAAACAATGTCCGAACACAAAGCATGTAAGGCCCACGGTTTGGTTCATGACGGTGAACAGATTTTTTTTATGATTTATAAAGTCAAGTTAGTCAAGCAGTTAAAATTTCATTTGACACTTTTAAATCCACTTCAGGAGACAGTTGAACAGAACATCAGGGTTCTAAGGGTTAAACATTTTAAGTTTTCAGGCATGTGGACAAAGAGGCATTCATATTTGTTAGGGAGTGGTTGGGCTACTTTTTCTACTGATACTGATTCCAAAACCTCAACTCTGGGCTCCTGCACACGCTGATCTGCTACAGGGCTCCCGAAACTCCGTAAAAATGTAAATATGTGTACCTCACCTGGGTCAGGTCGGGGGTGGGTAGAAACATGAAACAAGCAATGCACACAAGTAAAATGTGTTTTTGAGCCAACAATCAAATTTTACTACATTTGTAATTTCTACTTTTGTTACAATGAAAACTAAGTAAGCTAGCTAATGTCAGCAATTGTTTATGTGTAATGTTAAAGCTGCTTTAGTTTTAATCTCTAGTTAAAATAAGTGTTCCAACAGTAAGCACTGTTACAGAGTGTTTGGTCAGTAGCCCATGTCTCTCTCTTTTTTGGTATCCATGTCCACTTCATCCAATCAAGATCCCGATAAAGAGGTACACAGACAGAAGGATCCTCCCGTTCTGGTAGCCAAACTGGCTTAGGTGGAACAGGAATAACTACTATTTCCAGTGATCCCAGTGATACTAACAAACAGGCCAAAGGATGAACAAAGCTTGAGGAAAAGAAAGAGACAAAAAGAGAGCTGCCTCGAAAAAAAAGAAAGGAGTCATGCAAATGTGGTGATATAGAGAGGAGGGAGGGGACCGCTAACTGCAAATCGGACAGGAAGTTAGCTGAAAACCACAACGCATACAGCAGCTTTAATTCATGATGTTTTGATTATGACATCAACTTATCTTAGCTAATGGTCTGTCAGGGCTTTAAACTGGTGTGCTTTAGAAAGCAGGTAGCCTAATGGTACGAGGGATATTCACAGGCTGTGCCTCAATTGTGACACAAACAGTGCAAAACTACTGCAGAGATCATCTTGAGAATAATTTATTTGTCTGCCAATGAAGTGAGAACCATTTGAGAGCAGCCAAAGTTAACGTCTGTGGGTTGAATATTACAGGAAGCTTTTTTTTTGCAACAATCCCGTATGTTTTGATAGAGCTTTGGTCTCTTTCACTCATCTGACACATTCATTGAAGCATAGGCTTACTTTGATAAAGAGAGGCTTACGTTTGTTTGGACCCCATTACATATTGGTTACTTACTTAGCATATCAAATGCAGCAGTCACTACAACACTCAGCACTCTGGCTATTTTGGTTTAAGTGTCACATTTGGCAGATATGAAGCATCACTGGTCGGCCATATCACTGTCACATGATTATAAGGCCCTGCCAAATCTGATATTTTGGCTTGTGTCCTAATAAGTTTTTCTGTCCGGCGTTTTCAGCTTTCAACTCTCTCACCTTTGGTGAACCGTAGTCCCTTTCCAGCAAACTCCTCTTTCAGGGCGGCAACAAATTTCTCCCTGATCTTCTCTCTCTGTGGAGAAAGTGGCAAAGTCAGGCAGACAGACCTCACCAGCCTTCTAACTGTACACACAACATGTGTTGATCTAACACTCTGGCTACAGTTGGTTTACACATTATTTTATGTATTAATGTAGCAGATGATCCGGCTCCATAGATGTCTGTAAGTAGGTGAAGGGTTAAACCTCTCCTCCTCTGCTGCTATCTGCTTCCTCCGTACTGCCCGGCTCTGTGAACCATCAATAGACAGCCTGTTAAGCTGTCCTGAAAGCTCAACATTGTCTGACCTCTCTCTGTCTGCTTAATTGAGCACATTACATGAAACAGAGAGACAGAGCGGCGAGAGCCTGTTGTGTAAAGCCATAGTTTGCTTAGCGTGGCTGCTAAATTTGGCTACTGTGCAAAGTTCTTGTAGCCGTTCTTTAGCAAAATTGACAAGATTTCTATACTAACCTTGCTACATGGGTGCAATGTTTTCCCTTTACGCACACTGTGATGTTATCCCATGTGAGATAATCCCTGACTAACACTCACAAACAAAGGCAGTGCAGACAGCAGAAGAGTGATGTGCAAACCCACCTCACAGCCAACATTTAAAGCTGTTATGACACAGTGATAAACGGACACAACCATTCAATTTGTCTTTGTCTTTAATAAACTTAAAGTTAAGTATTTTTACCTTATCAATTTCAGAGAATTCGATTCGCTCCTCCAGTGTGCAACTCCGGCCAATGGGGGAAATGTTAAGCATGCCATTCCTGAACTCGATGAACGTTCCCCTGCAGGAGGGCAGGGACGGATGGTTAAAGAACATGTTGATTGTTGAAAAGACTTAACTGAAGTAAAAACCTGGACTCTGTTTGACATAATAACAAGTCTACAAACATACAAACTGTGCCTGACAGACATGAAGAAGAAGATATATGTTAACACCTACATCTTAGCTTTATTCCTACACGTAACAGTTTTCCCTGCTTCATGCTTCACTTATTTCCCTGAGTAAGGAGAATTGGCATTCCTGCATACCAGGGATGTAGGTCCAAGGAGTGTGTGTCCCCAGGGGGTTTAAGTAACCAGTTTCCTAACAATCTTGTGCATTTGGTCAGAGTTTTACCTTTTCTTTGGCAGCTTGATGAGCCCCATGTAGCTGAGGCAGAAGTTGATCAGGTCCTGCAGCAGTTCCTCCCCGATCTGGTTCTGAATGGCCTGATGGGATGAAAATGTACTTCAGTCATAAACAAAATGATGGACTGAACAAACCTTTTCCATGACAGGAGCCTGAAAGTGATAAAAACAACAAACTTCCTTTTGTATTTCAAAGGAAAGCCCAAAGTCAATGCCAGTGGGAGCTCCTCTCCCCACCAGAAAACTCTGCTCCTGAAGAGCTTGAAAAGCCTTGTCAGTTTGCCCTCACACTATGTCGTAATTTCACACATTTGATTACTTTATCTCTATATTCACAGTAGAAGTGGAGCTAACTGGAAGCTGTTAAAACAGCGTCTCAGACACTGGGGGAATATAGTGCTGCAGCACTGGACAGCATGAGAAAACAGATGTGTTTTTTGAGCATTAAAGCATGTAAGCTTATCAAAGCATTAACCAAAAATAATATTATGATCCTGAAAATGAGCAGATTACTCCTTTAATGCAGTAGCAAAATGCTACTTCTGCACTGGTCAAGTGAACAAAGCTATTTCCGGGTAATAAATGATCTCATTTGCTATATTACATTGCAGGTAAACCTACTTTTCATCACATATAATTTAAAGAATTTATCTTTTATCGCTCAAAATGTGAACCTGAATGTAGCACAAGCATGCAGAATCATGTATTGTTCTCAAGACACAATGTGTTGCATTCCTGCTGTCAGTGTGGCAGGCCGTGAAAAATGTGACCCATGTATCCACTTACGTGTTTTGAGATGAGCTTCCCATTTTTGTACTGCACTGTCCCGTTCTCAGCAAACACATAGTCAAACTTGTGAATCACTGCAAGAAAGAAGACAGGTGAAAAGTGACTAAATGTGCTCACCTGTTCCTTTTAAACCTACACATTCAACTAAAGTAAATTAGCAGTGGCTGCTCCGCCGAGGCCTGAATAGGGATTAATAGGACACCCTGCTATATTTACCTGGAGGCAGATTACAGCGTGTGTAACACTGCTTGAAAAAGGCAAGTTTAATCTGTCTGACCTTCCCACTCACTCTGCCTCGAGTGTTCTCCGCCAGCAACACTGGACAGAGAAAAAGGCTGCCTTACAAAACTGCTGCTTTCATCCATTTGACTTTAATAAAACAGCAGTCGCCTGAAAAAAGCATAAACCAGAAAGCTAATGTTCCTCTAACCTGGTTAAAATGTAAGGAAATGTTACTAGTACTGTTATTACGATTAACCATTGATGAGTTTAAACAAGGTGTAACAGATTTTTAACTGTTGGTGTCATAAAATTGAGCATTTTTTATCAATACAGATGACTGTGATCGTGCACGATGTTGCGGCGACGCGATCAGATCACGAGACGAGAAGCTTCAGCACCATCATGAAGAATGAACAGATTCACCTTTACCACACTTGGCATGGTTATCAAACCACATGGCTCCCTCTTGGCACAATACACCTGCATTCCAGTTTTAGGCTAATATTTACTGATAGACAAGCCTGCCCATGCAGCCGTGTGCCAACTCAGCTGGGCGGCTGCTGGCAGCGCAGGGTGAGAGCCTGAGAGCCAGCGTGCCAGTGTGTTTTGGCAGAGGGTCTGGGAGTCACATGTGAATGAAGTTAACTAAACCGAACCAGTGGAGTCTTCACAACACAAGTTCAGATGTCATCAACGGTTCGATTAAGTGTAGCTTGTGTTATTTTTTTATTTTTTTAACAACAGCTGTGCTGTTGCAAAATCACATTAAGACACCTATGAAGAGCTGACATGCCACAGTTAGTCATCATGACACAGTGAGTAAACCGTCTGCGGTTAAAAGAAGACGACTGCTCACCATCATCCCCCTCGCCGAGCTGCTCTGCTATCTTGGAGTAGTCCGAGCCTCCCACGATGCCGATCTTCACTTTCCTCCGCAGAGTCTGGAAAAACTCATCCAGCTGTGGGTCTATTTTCTGCAAATGATAGGGAAATGTGGTGCATGTTATCACGTTGCGATAACGGTTCGAGCTCCCTCTCACACACTCATGACTGACCACACACATGTATCATCATCATCATCATCATCATCATCACTACTGACTTAATTTGTGTTATTAAAGCATTATTACAGTGAAATTTGGCACATTTATTATTTTGGAACAGACTCCCAGTCACATGTAGAAGAAGAAACGTCTGAGCTGCACCACACAAGGGAAACCACATTATGTAATATCACACACATACACAAAGACACACACATATGCAGTCCAGTTACCCGAGATGAACCCAAGCACTCAATCTCAAGACATAAGGAAGAAAGAAGGAAATAATTACAAAAACACGTAATGATGAAGTAGATGATTAAAACCCTGAACCCTACTTGAATGTCAAACTGACAACCATTCAAAAATCAGCCTGAGATACTGAGACGTTTATTTTTATCTTCCTCCTGAGAATTCAGGGTATATTAATCCAAAAAAAAAGAAAAAGCACTAATTACAGCCCACGTGTGGTGACAGTATCGGGACAGCTTTCATGTGTTTTTGAAGGACACAAATAGGTCACCAGACACCAAAAGACCCATACATTACCAGGTTACATACCACACAGCCCCCCCCACACACACACCCTCCCCTCTCCTGCCCCATGTGTCTTTGCAGCACTGTGTGGGTAAACAGTAACAGCAGAGGGAAATATCTTACAAACATCAAAACAGCGTATGAGGTCAGGGGGACACAGTGTGCTCGCACAGACGCTCTCTGCCGCCCTGACAACAATCTGAGGTTACTTAAGTCAGAGAGGAGCGAGCAGAGCCGGATCTGCAGAGCAGCAGGGGGCTTCAATGAAACAATCAATAACCGATCACGTCGCTGGTATCGGTTATTATTGACTGATTGGATGTATGCTCACCTCTCTCGGTGGTGTCAAAGTACCGTCCACGTCAAAGAGGCAGAGGATGTTTCGGTCCGGGGAGAAGCCCTTCGGTTTCTCCATGTCTTCTTCTTCTTCTTCTTCTTCTCTACGGGTTTCTGCTTCACAGGTCGCTCCTCAGGTCGCGAGTTTCACAGGTCCGTTCTCGTGCAAGCGTAAACGCGTAAAAACTACACGCTCGCGCGAGGCGAAAATGAATCGAATTATTACGCTGTCAGTTCAAGGATTTAAATAAATAATAAATAAAATAGACCTCAAGGTTTAAAGGAATGGAAATGGTCTCTACTCAAACGCGCAAATAGACGCTTGTTCGGCTTCTTCTTCTTTTTCTTCCTCGAGTCGTCAGTCCAGCTGCCTCAGCCCGGTTCGGTTCAGCTCGGCTCAGTGAACCCGCTCTGCTCACACACAAACACGGCGTGCTGAACGTGTCTGGTGTCTTTCGCAACACTGTAACTCACCCGGCAGCCAATCACAGGCGAGGTATGGGCTGTGACGTCTGCAAACGGGCGGGGCGGTTCGATGTGCATGACAGTTAACGTTGAGTTTACATTTACCAAGAAGTGAAATGACGGCGTAGAAACTGCATAACAGCAGGGCGCTGCACACTAATAAATGATAAACACAATGAAAGTTAGGGAATCAAAAATGACAAAAGTGAAAATAAATAACTAGAGATATATTAATATTCATATGCAAATAGAAATGTGTGCAATATTATGAGAGAAATTAGCAAAATGTGCCTTAAAATTGCACGAGACGCCTCCCTCCTTTTGTGTTGGATATCCTGCAACTTTCTGAGTTTACACTGGAGTTACTGCTGGAGACATCTCTTCTTTTCAGATTCAGATTTCAGATTTAACGTTATAGTTGAAGAAATTTTGTAACTTTCATGTTGTTGAGGATGATCCACCACTAAGTAGATCTTGCAGCACACTGTACCTTCTATGTGTGTTTGTCCTAGCACAAATATTTGATTTTTTATAACTGATCATTGTTTTGGTTGTTTCATAATACTATAACTACATGTTGAATTTTGTAACTGCTAATGCTATGCATTAAAAATATAGTTGTTTTACATTTATTGGTCCTGAGCTTTTGACTGATATCAATAACCGATGCTTAGATGTAGAGTTGGAGCAAGTGAGAGGTGCAAAGCTCATAGAGGTTTAACATTCAGCGGTGGAAGACATTGACTAGTTTGTGATGTTTAGAGAACCGTCCAACGTTGTCTGCTATACCAGTCCCACAACAACATCACTGCCCTCTCCTTTATGCAGAAGCACTGATTACTTCCATCTTGATTAACTTACTGAACAAGGTCCCTGTAGAGGGGCAGTTAATGGGACCAAATGATGAAGGACAACCTTTAACTCACAAGATCATCGCCTCAAACAAATTTAGGAAGCTGACATGATCTCATCTTCTGTTAAGAATGCATTGGGAGTGCTGTATTTGATCTTTGTTTTGATTTCCTACTTATGTAAAATTAGATTTGATTAAATTAGATTAGATTCCAACCTAAATTCAAATCACTCACAAACAGACTGTGTCTATCAATAACTATTTCACGACACATTTCCAAGCCCACACAAAGCCGTGTCCTTGCTTGTGAATGACCAGGCTTTTCAAGGACTGCCCCTTTCATACCATATAATGATATTTATCACCTGTTTAGTGAACCTGTTTAGCTGTGGACTGTTCCACACAGGTGTTTTTGGAGCATTCCACAACATTCTCTGTCTTATGTTGCTCTTGTCCCAACTCGTTTGAAACCTGTTACCGGCATCAGATTCAGAGTAAGTATATATTAACAAACATCAGTGAAGCTGAAGAGGTCAAACATTACTGGCATAGTTAAATAAAATTAGATTGGATAAAACTAGATAAAATTAGACTAGGTAGAGATCAGAATAGATTAGATTAGATCAGATTATATTAGATAAAATAAATTGGATACATTTAGATTAGATTAGATGGCTCCATAGTACAACACCAGCCAAATGTTGCAGAATCGAACTGCCATATGTGTCATTTCCCTACATGAGGAATGGAAGTGAAGTAGCACACTCGCTGACTTCTCCACATTTAAAGTGGAATTGTGGCCTATATTTAGTATTATAGTATATTTAGTAGTTGGTAACCATTTTCTAGAAAAAAATCCTCGCAAATCAATTAGTCAATCAAGTCAACACCGTGTTACCCTCATCATCAGTGATACTTAAAAATCTTTGGCCGCATGCGAAATACTTCTACCTAGATGTGACATTGGCAATGTCTGGTGCATTGAACTAAAGAAAAAATTAATTAATGGATTACTTCATTAATTCCTTCATTCACAACACAGGAACATGTATGTAATTTGCTCTCACTTAAAACCAAAACAACCCTTATGGTTCAGAGCCCTTCAGCAGCATGCACATTTTCACTGGTTGTGGCAAATTAAATTTCAGCGAAATCTTCCCTGCAACTTCCCATCTCTCCTTAGCCAGCACAACCACAAGAGGGCAGATTGGGTGAGCGGTGGAGATGGCGCAACTGAGAAGTGGTGTTGTGCTCGCTCATATTATATACATTGTTTGATTAATTTCAGCAGTTTCTAAAATGTAGTGGAGTAAGTAATGTAAAGTTATTGATGACTCAGATCAAATCTACACAATATTGTCCTAAGAACTTTTCATTTCGATGTTTCACTTGGATGGATCTGATTGAAGGGAAGTTTTTCTTATGCCTTGTTTGTTTGTCCCACAGTCACCTGGACTCTTGTATCAGTGTTGGCAGGACCATCAAATTGAATTATTTGATAACATGTGATGAAACAGTCGGGAGGAATTCTTAT
>CAEMYA010000047.1:78492-92095 GCA_903131615.1 Diplodus sargus | reverse complement strand
ACGTTGTATAAAAAAAACTCCCATTTGCAAAAAAATAAAAAAAAACGCAGCGCAACACACGATATCTGCTGGGATGTGAGAGCATGACTTCGGTGAGAAATGTTGGAAATTTAAGGAGGGATTAGATTGTGTATGTAAATGATAAACTGTGCCGTGAAACGGTGCCGCTCAAAAAGATATCTGTCTGGGAATACAAGAACATCTGTGCGCAGTCTGATAATCATCTCCCGATGAATATTTAATTCTCTGCGCAGTAATGCTGCGCCTTCATCCACGGGATCATTATAAGATGACATGCCATGAACATAGTCGCCACCTATATAGCCTAACTTCTAATGTAGGACTACTGACTGATTTTTGCAATGATTTTCTCAAAAAAACAGACGCAGAACTCTATTACGCCAAAACTCGCCCGCTGACTGATGAATGAGGAAATCAAATACCGTGTGTGGCTGAAAGAGGGCGGAGACAGAGTGAAACTCGAGGTTTGCTTAGAAAAACCTGGTCCCGACCAGATTAGTTTCAAAGCGTATGTTACCATGGTAACTGACCGAAAGCTTAGGTTACCTCTCTCTGTGAAACAGGCTACAGTTACCCCTCTTTCTCTGGTTTGAGTTACCTCCCTTTGTGAAACGGAAAACTCAGAGTTTCCCTCATTTCAGGGTTAACAGACTCAGAGTTTTCACTAAACCTGCTTTGTGAAACGGACCTCTGGACTCTTGTATCAGTGCTGGCAGGACCATCAAATTGAATTATTTGATAACATGTGATGAAACAGTCGGGAGGAATTCTTATTGGGCAGTTTTGCAACAGGTGCCAAGCTTAATACTGGCTCCATAAATCACTTGTATGTTTTATCTTTTCTGCATTTCATACCAATCATAAATCAACACTGCGTGGACCTGAGGCTCAAAACAATCATGTCAGAACCAAAGCAGCATAACCCCCTTTGCTCTGTATACACATGTCATGCATCTTGGCCTATGTAAGTGTATGTTTTTACATTTTTATTTTTTTTTTACCACTCTGACGGACCTGTTCATATATTTGAGTTTCAAAGTTCCTTTCAGTGTGACGAAAGCAAGCAAGTTGGTGTCATCAAGGTAAGTCACTTATTTATGTGCCTGATTGATTAGCAAGCTGCCAATTGACAGGGACACATTCTATGAGGAAGGAGGCAACAGATGGCAATTATTGACTAATCATAAACACACTAATCATTAGCCTCTGAAATTATGAACATGGCTCTTTATCTGACTTTGACCCCAATCTCCATGTTCCCTTCAATCACAGCAGACCAGTTCTTTAAGCTTTTACCTTTATTCAGCTGGCAGAGGTGGCCTTTTTCTCCCATTCTTTGTCAACGTCAACAAAAATCATTTTATTTTTCTTTATATTTCCCTGTCTGTAAATGTAAACATCATCGCAGTACTTAAGGCAACATTAAATACGCTTTTCACCTTAAATTACAGCTTCTAAATCATGTTGATGGTACAGTGTGTTATAATAGGGCGAATGTCTCTGACTCAGCCACTCCATCCCCTTATCACCTATTTCTGCACTATATGTTACTTCAGTGAGAAGATGTTTTCAACACATACCATTGTTGTGATGTAATAACTTTTGTCTGTAACCTACATTACATTTGACAAATTCAAAATTTGCAGTGATGCATTCAAAATCAAATTCAAAATAAAAACACATTTCCAAGTCATATATATTCTTTTATCTTCTTATCTCTTTAATTCAACCTGGAATGTGTTGCGTATGTTTGAACTTGCTGATGTTACGTTTCCAGTTACATTTTTCTGGGTTTGAACAAAACATTCTCTAAATGTGCAACTGGGTTGAGGACCTGAAATGGAAGAAAAAAATCATCATATAGAATATTCTCTGAGGTATGACTTGAGGTTATTCTTATCTCAACCCTATTCTAGTGTGTGTGTGTGTGTGTGTGTGTGTGTGTGTACGTGTGGCCTACATGCTCACCTACCTGTGGGGCACTCTGTAGGTCTAGTTAAAGGCCTCTATTAAAACAGCCTTCTTATCTACCTTCATGCGGGAGGGAAAGTGCCTAATTGGACCCATTTTCACAGACCAACAATAACAGCCACCGTTAACAGTGTTCAGCTGCTATTACACAGCAGGGATGAGACAATAAAACAAAGAGCCTTGTTCCTTTCAACACGGTAATATTTCCTCTTCCTGATGAAATGCCAGGGCGTGTTGAAACGGAAAGCCTCTTCATACGAAACTGTAATGGGACTAAATGGCTGTGTTCTCCAAGCCAACCGCGCTATTACAACGTCATTCATGTGTGTTTGCTTAAAACGTTTATTACCCTGTATGGTGGTGGCCAGACAGGAAGCTGATGATGTACTTTACTGGAAAGACAGTTCGGTTGGAAATATTGCGCATGGGGACAAATGTTTGTAGTGTTATTTGCTCTTTCAGGTAGAATCACACAGTGTAATATTCAAGTCGGTTTTGGTGTTTATTGTATGCTTATTGAAGGGAATGAAATAGCACCCTATATGATTTTGTGATCCTCCACATGTCATTCTTTTGCTCTTTTGGACGGATGATGAATATGTGACATTCCATAGAAAGCGTGCACAGGAAAATTCACTTTACACTAATGTCAGGTAAAAGTGGCTTTCATAGCAGAGAAGAGAAGAGCATAAAACAGTGTGAGAAAGACAATTCAGTCATGGAGTGATAAAAGAGAAGTCTGACACAAGCAAGATTTAGGACTGGCAATAGCACCACGGTGTGTTTATCTTATAAAGACGTGTGAAGAGGTAGATTCATAATAAAACAACAGATCAAAATTTTGAAAGAACAGTAAAGGCACGGCAAGAACATCTAATATTATATATATTATGAATATGTTATATAAGAGGTTTTAAATAACAGATTAAAGTGTTTGTTGCAACAGACTGATGAACAAATGGGCTTTTGCAGCCATCTTGGAAATAGTCCCTTTTTAATCCAATGGGGCATTTTTCAGTCTATTGGAGTTTAGGAATGATGGGCAGTTGGAAGAAAGAGCGGTCCACTTCCGAGGATGTACCTCTCCATTACGGTATATTCATTTACTACAGGTACATCTCACAAAATTAGAATATCCTGAAAAAGTTCAATATTTTTTGTCACTCATTCCAGAAAGTGAAAACCATACGTAATATAGATTCATTACACACCAGCAGATGTTGCTCCGTGGTCCAAAGTCCTCTTTTCATATGAAAGTAAATGTTGCATGTCATTTGGAAATCAAGGTCCCAGAGTCTGGAGGGGTGGAGAGGCACAGAATCCAAGTTGCTTGAAGTCCAATGTGAAGTTTCCACAGTCAGTGATGATTTGGGCTGCCATGTCATCTGCTGGTGTTGGTCCACTGTGTTTTCTGAAGTCCACAGTCAACGCAGCCGTCTACCAGGAAATGTTAGAGCACTTCATGCTTCCTTCTGTGGACAAGCTTTATGGAGATGCTGATTTCACTTTCCAGCAGGCCTTGGCACCTGCCCACACTGCCAAAGGTAACAAAAGCTGGTTCAATGACCATGGTGTTACTGTGCTTGATTGGCAAGCAAACGTGCCTGGCCTGAACCTCACAGTATTGTCAAGAGGAAGATGAGAGACGCCAGAACCAACAATGCAGATGTCCTGAAGGCTGCTATCAAAGCAACCTGGGCTTCCATTACACCTGAGCTGTGCCACAGGCTGATCGCCTCCATGCCACGCTGCATTGATGCAGTAATTCATGAGGCCCAACCAAGTATTTAGTGCATAGAAATGAACATATTTTTCAGAAGCCTGACATTTCTGTTTAAAATATCCTTTTTTTATTGATCAGATGTAATATTCTAATTTTCTGAGACACTGAATTTGTTGTTTTCATGATCTATAAGCCATAATCATCAAAATTAAGAAATAAAGGCTTGACATTGTTCACTCTATGTGTAATGAATCTATATAATGTATGGTTTTCACTTTCTGAAATGAGTGACAAAAAATATTGAACTTTTTCATGATATTCTAATTTTTTTAGATGTACCTGTAGGCTGTTAAGATGAGGAAAAATGAAAAATGAATAATACAAAAATAAGCTGCAGCATTTGTTGGAACAAGCAACAAAGTTGTTTTCCTACACTAACCTGCTCACTACTAGACATTCATTTACAGTCACTATATCATCAAATTAATGTCAGCAGGGAAATTTGGTGGAGTTATTTGTTTGATTAATGAATTAATGCTTAATGCTTAATGTTTCTCAGTAGACGAGAACGGGCAAACAAAACAATGGCTCTAGAGGGGTCATTGCATGTTTTTTGTATTTGTTGTGGGCACTGTCAGATCTACTACACGCCCAGAAGGGGAGGATGAGGCGAGGGGTGTTGAATCGGCAACCTCACTGCCCGATGCCACTAAATCCTTCATACTGGACCTTTAAAGCCACAAATGTCAGCTTGATGGTGGTAATAAAGGGAACACCAGGCTCAGTTCTCTGGAAACCATGAAGGGATTTGTGCCATTTCATCAAGTAGATGTGGAGATTTCTCAGGATAAATGACAACAAAAAAGTCGATGGCAATCCATTCAATAGCGATAGGTGGAGCGATTGACTGACTGTCAGAAATGTTTTGATGAGTTCAGCTGCACCCAAACAAGAGTAAAAAGCTGTAAGCAGTCTACACTTTTGATTTGCTTATGTGTTGCATCTCAGAATGAGGTGACTCAGGTTTACGAGCAGTTTGGTCAAGACTTTTACTGGCTTAATCCACCCTGCTTTTATAGCAGACGATATTTATCAGCTCCACACAAGCCTTCACTTTATGGCCTCCCGTGACCTTTGCCCCTGGCACTATGCAAGCTTTCCCCCACCTCTGCTTCAACAAGAAGAATCAGATTGTGTTAAACGAAAAGCTTTCACTGTCGACATGCAGTGTATGTCATTTTCTTTTCATTTGTTGCCAGTTTGTAATTCATGACTTCTGTTCATATGCTCTTGTCAAGTGAACAGAGTGACTGGAGTTTTATTCTTACACTTCAGGCTATTATGGACTGACTGGTCGCCGCAGAAAAGGAGATTTGGGAATAATCTTTGATGTTCAGATGGGACATGTAATGTGGAAGCTCCATGTTTACCAACAGGATGAATTATGATCTCAGTTTCTAAGTGAAGAGTCCAGATGGAGTGTGGGAGTCTTTCCTGCCTTGCCCTCCCTCCTCTTAACTGGTGCACCGACTGTCACTTCACAGTTGTTCATTAACGTAAGGAGGACAGGTAGACCAGCCCGTACCCAGGTGGAGGATTATTGATCGAAGGCTTTCACCACGGGAACAACTGCTGCGAAAACCGTGTTACTTGTTTTTTATTCAACTTCTTTCTTTTGTGTTTACTGAAAGAAGATCTCAGACAACAGTTTATTTTCACCTGCGTCCTGGATGCTTGGCAGTGAATTAAGAGACAGTGTGACTTCTGCTTAGTCACTGAGGAGCCCTTTTCACTTTTGTCTTACGACTCATGTCGTCAGTGGAGAGGATCTGTTCGGGTGGACGAACGTGAAGACCTTCTGTAACACATTGTTTTGACATGTAGTTGACAAGTGTGGAAGAGACAAGAAAGAGAAAAGAAAAGAAAAAGGAAAATCTCAAGGATCAAGATGTGCAGCTCACACTGTTTGTTTTACCTGGCAATGTTGATTGTGGCGGTGGCCGCCAACAAGATTCTGGATGACTGCTTGTTGTCGAAACCTAAGTACACCATGAATGTTGTGCTGCTGGAGGACAACACTTACGCGTGGAGTCGACCCTTCGTGGAGGAAGCCGTGAAACGAGCCATTGAAGAGGACAGACTGGAAAACATTAAACATGGTATGGACCAGTAGTTTCTGAAAAAGGCAGACAGGCTTACAGACTTTAATGATTCTTATACTATCTACAAATTAATATATGATGCTTTACACCAGCCAATTAAAATGTTTTTAAATTTACATTAAAATCAAGAATCAGCCGAAGATTTTTTTTACATTTTTTTTTAAAGAGGATGAGATATCTTCAGTTATTCAAGTTCTTAACAGATGAAAACAATAACCTTTCACATGGATTTAACAAATGACCAGGCTTTACATTCAATTTCACAATTGCTGTCACTTTTTCCCATCCTCTAAAGACACGCAGCCAGTCGACAGGGTGTTTCCAGAACATTCTGAATATTGGGCATAGTAGTGCTGAAATAAAACCTGATTTTGGTACACACACCTTTTTGGTACAGGACTTTGAGAAATATAAACACATTTTTCTTCAAAATCCTTTTTAGTCCCCCCCCCCCCCCAGTTGTCACATATTAAATGTCAAAATGTCGTCTAAACGCGAGAAGCTGTAGAAGACCTTGGCAAAAACAGTAGTAACTACAGTTTTATAGGCCAAGACAGAATTTTAAAGCTCAGCTATCTAGAATATTCTAAAAATGGAAACTTTTTTAAAATCTAAATTAATATGTATTGTCAGTAAAACAACATCAGTAAAAAAGAAAAAAACAGTGAGTCTCTTGCCAGACATTCATTGCCACAGTGAATATTTGGTAGTTTGTGATGCTCAAATTTTTAAAACATTGTCGCTGGCACCTGAAAGTGTCAAGATGTGGCTTTACAACCTATTCTACGGTTATATGTGAGGAAACCTGTATGTGTCACATGTAGTGGTTGTAGGTGTAGTCACGATTTTCCTGGGCAAAATCATTCCAATCCACGATTTTATGCTTATAATCAGCAATCAAATAGCAATGAAACATTGAAACATACTTAAATCACTTGACCCATTTGTGCTATCGGAGAAGGATGAGCGAACTGTAGATGCTTAATACATTTCCACACCTCCAGTTTAGCTTTTATTGTGCTGGAGGATACAGTCCACAAACTTTGCCAGCAGTCATGACGACAGGCTTAGGATTTTGGAATAACTGAAAAGATGCATCCCTTGTGACAGCTTCTTCACGATATTCATGATTATCTGAATCATGGAAATTCACCAGGGTCAACTTATCCATGGTGTTTTTATTGTAATCCATCATTAAATCTGTCATTATCCCATTCCCTACGTGCTTTCTCTTGTACAAGGTGCATTAAGCTACCACCATGTGTGTAACAATTCCTCTGCAGTCTCCAAGTCTTACTGATCGCTTTAATCTAACATGTAGAAAACATCCTGATGTAACAAACGTTCCAAACTAACAGCTGTCCTGAACACTTATGTGAGATTCTCGGATATATTGGTTACTGGCATGCTGATTAATAATAATAAATAGGACAGTTTTGGAGCAGCTGAAGCATATATTTCCTCTTCTGGGGGAGGCGAGTCGTTTCTATCCTTTGTTCAGTGGGGCTGAAAATAGATTCAATTGAGTCAATCTCCTGATCACACAGGGATGAAACTGATATCAAACTTCTTATCTCTCCACCAATGTCACAGCAAACATGTTTTTTCCCCAATGTATTCCTTTTAAATTTTTGGCTTGGCCAACAATATACTATACATTTAATCAGCTTTATACCCCTCAGAAATATCTTGTATAGGCTTGAGGGGTCCTGACCTACAGTTGGGAGCCACTAGCTAAAACTGTCTCAAATGCTATAAATCTGACAGTATATTATTGAGTAAATAATACTCCTGCTATGAGGCTGTTTATTCTATCACACACTGAAACTCTTTGTAATAGAAACGTTTTTTCGCTGCTGCCGTTAATGGCATTTTTGAATTTCTCTGCGGGAGCAATCAAAGGATACATTTACACCAGTAAATCAGTCTTATCTAATCTCCTCAACCCAAAGCGATTAATGAGTTAATTTTTTATATTAATAACTCTTATCTTCTTTCCATAACCCAAGATTTAAACTTCACTTTGACGGCCAACTACAATGGATTCAACACCACCCTGTACAACCGGCAGGGCTGTGGGAGCAGCACCTGTGAAGGAGTGGCAATATTCAAGAAGCTGCATGTGAGTATGGTCGAAAGATGACAATAGTTGAGATGTCTATATAGTTTTTAAAGTGTTTTTTGTAGTCAACACTCAAATCAAACTATTCAAGGGTGTTGTGGTCCAAATGCTCTTGATAAATAGACACTTTGAGGCCTAAAGATGCCGAAAAGACTATTTGCATGAGAGCTAGATTAGATTGGAACCTGGATCTCCTTTCCTGTGTTCACTTCTTATCTCCAATACTAAATTAGTGATTAAATCCAACAAGTTCCCTTTTTGCAGTTTGATGAGTTTATCATCCCTGAATTACCCGTCAGCTGAACAGTTTCGTGTCTACTGCTCAATGACTGGATGCTTAATGTGAAAATATTATATTAATAATATTATCATTACTGAAATTAGCAAAACTATTTTCACGAGTATTTCTAAGGCTGATGGGAAGGAAAATGTCAATTACTTAAAACTTCAACACTTAAAGTGAACTTTTGCTGTCGGCACAGCACAGTCAATGATCACCAAAGGATGCTGTGCTTCTAGAAGGTGAGAAAAACTCATTTGTTGCTCCTGCTTTCTCTGCCACAGCTGAAAATAACAGGCTCACGTTCACCAGGGAATGAGGAAATGCAAGAGGGAAAAGGGAGAAGGATAACTGCAGCACCTTATCATGATATAACTACATAAAGGCACGTGAATCACAGTGCCTTTATGCAGTATTAGTGCCTACTATACAGAATTATCCTTTTTTCCCTTGAGCATTATGTATCTGAACATTGGCTGTGGGGGTGCTGCTGTTTCAAACAGAATAACTACATGCACCGTGTCTTTCTGCAGAATGATGGCGAAATTGGATGCGTCATGCTGGGGCCTTCCTGCACTTATGCAACTTACCAGTTAGTGGAGTGAGTATGGCGCTGTTTCCCTTGAATTATATGCAACTTATCAACTGACTGAATTTGATTCCCTGTTGTCTGCCGTCAGTGAAAAGAGTGGCCTGACTATGAGCATTCCCATCATCTCTGCTGGGAGCTTTGGCCTCTCGTGTGACTATCAACCCAAAGTGACTCGAATTCTGCCTCCAGCACGCAAGATCTCAGACTTACTGTTTCACTTTATTCGTGAAAAATTGTCATTTAAGACAGCCTGGGAGAAGACGTATGTCTACAAGAAGCCACACAACGTATCTGAGGACTGCTTTTGGTGAGACAGCACAGGCTGCATTTCGCTCAAGAGACTTCTCTAGGTTCCTTTGCTGCTCCAGCATGTGCCACTTCTTGTGTTACTATTCCCTTGTTTTTGCCACAGGTACATCAATGGACTGGAAGCGGCATCGGCCAACTTTGCCAAAAATAGTAAGAGAGAGATGCTGCGTACAGAATCGGATATGATTGCTGCCCTCGTCAGTGAGAAAAGACACAGCAACAGTGGGTATTTTGAGTTACATCTCAGTTAACTCAGTTTTTCTTTTCTTCTTTTCTTTTTCTTTTTTTTTCTTACTGGGCTGCTATTGTCCACTGGGACTATGATGAAAAATGTTATCTAATATCTACACTAGAGATGAGTAAGCTATGTAATTGGAACAATCACAACATTAGCATCCATGGAGACAACAGGAAAAAATGTCAGTATTGAGGGGCGTGGGGGAGAGCTTGTGCCCTACAATTTATAGAGTCACTAAGAACCTGCTGTTTGTGAGCAGCATGCTGGGATGGCAGTGATGGTCTGTTACTACTAAATTAGTACAGACTCAAATACCTCCGCAGTCACTTTTGGACAGTTTACCATAAATGTCCCGCTCATGCTGTGTAAGTAACATACTCTCCACAGTTGAGTTACACACATGCAGCAATGTCACTGCAGTAGATATTGTGGCACATTAAAGCAGCACGTCTAAAGATACAGATAAAAACAGAGGAAACTCTCTGGAGGAAACAGTCTGCTGTCTGCTGCTAGGGAATCCTCGCAGGAAATGTAATTAATCACTATAACACACACACACACACACACACACACACACACACACACACACACACACACACACACACACACACACACACACACAGGAATGCTTGTCTGTGCTTCTCCTCAGTTAGATATTGTGCATTTTCTCATATTCAGTCAGAACCTCATTTTAAATGGAACAGAGGATTGGGAGATGGTGGAGGCAGAGGATCGTTGAGTGCCACTGTTTTAAAATCAATTAAACAAGGCACACCTAACTTTAAAAGGCAATCGAAGATGAGAGTAATTTAATCTAAACCCGAAACGCAGCCATCATTGAAAAGGGGGGTGAATACAACCTCTATGGAAAATGGCTGCCCTATTCACTTGCTACCCATTTTCCTCTGACATCACACTCTTGGTGGGAAATTCATTTGTCACACTGCTGCCCTCCAGGTTGCAAGTTGTGTAATCTGACAACTGATTATTATTTAACTGCCTTCTGGTTAATCAGCAACTGAAAACACAATGGATAATGAAAGTTTAGAGGGACATCAGGCCATTTGCCCTGGTAGTTTATAATATTGCGTTAGGCTCCATTAGACAACAGCTTATTATAGCATTCAACCACTTCTAACTAACATATTACTAACATACTTATTCATATTTGAATATGACCTGTAGTCAGTTCTATGAAATACTGTTGCTTTTTTGACGACCGCTCAGTTTGGCTGATAGAATAGTACGGCTGTTCCACATTTTGGTAGCGCAAGTTGCACCTGCCTGCTTCTTGTTGTGAAACATGCATGAAACCACATCAAAAGTTAGTTGCTGACAGTTTTTTAATGCTTTTTAATGCACAGTACTGAAAGTCACACTGTACCTGTCATAAAGTTTGATTTGGCCCACCAGATGTTTCTAGCAGAAGATAATTAAATTCTAATTATGAAAAGTTGTCACATAGGTTAATGATTAAAGTGTTTTAATTTTTGTGAGGTAAAAGTGCTCTTTGAATATGTAGGATTCCTATTCCTATTCCTATATAATTGTCTTTTCATGATCTGAGCATGGCGACCACAGTGACACTTTGAACAAACGTTTGGACACGTTTAAACCTGATTAAGCCAATAACACTGAAATAATTAACTGAAAAAGAGAAGAATTGTTTTAAATGTACAGTTAAACTGAAACATTTCCCTTCCTGCTATAGTGAAACTGATGTATTTATTTCAGTATTCATCATGTGTGGGAGCCCTGAGGACATTATTTCACTAAAGAATAAGGTGGAGGGTAAGATTCCTGAGGAAATCGTGTTCATTCTCATCGATGTGTACAAGTAAGCCTGTTTATGAGTTTACCATTTCACATGTACACTGTGACTTTTCTGTGTGAGGCGAGTGACACCCTTTGCCTTTCCCCAGCCCTGACTATTACAGCAACCCAACATCCACTGAGGGCATGGAGAACGTACTGGTGATCACCCTGCCGCAGAGGAATTACACCTCTGGGTCGAACTCAACATTAAATAACACGGTGAGCAGCAACCTCAGGACCCAAATAAGACTGTGCAGGGGACCAGCTCTTATGCAAAGATTTGACTTATTTTTTTTCTGACTTTCTGTCCAATTTTCAGATAAATGACTACGTGGCTGGGTATCATGATGGGGCTCTGCTGTTTGGCAAAGTGCTCAGAGAGAGGATGCTCACTCGTCAGCGTGAATCTGCTGATGTGCCTTTGAGCTACAACCCCTTTGGAAACGCCTCTTTTTATGGTGCGTACGATGAGTGACAACTCAGGTCAACAGCCCAATGAGAGGCAGAATTACTGTACACTGCAAAACAAATTCAGCAAATGCTAATCAAGGTTTAAGAAAACATCATGGTTCTGGTTAAAATCACTGTGTTGCTTTTGTTCCTCCTGTTCTGAATGTACCTACAATACCTAAGTTATGTACTACTCTGTTATGTTACACACAGTACGTGATGTAATTTTGATTAAGCTGAAAGACCAGATTGACTTCTAGTTTTGCACTGGGCACGAACAGCTATCCTGAAGGAAAATTCTCATCCCAAATGATGAAACAAATCTACAAACTACTTCTCCTCCACGTCCTCCTTTGCAGCTGTAGTAATCAGTACTGCCACCAGAGTTCACCTCTGAATGACAAACAATACTGGTTGCAGTAAGCCGCTCTCATGTTCAAACTAAATGGTTATATTGGTGGTTTCCACTTCAACTGGTCCAAAATTTAGCAGCTAGGTTATTGACAAATACCGACAGTCACATGTCAGTCCAGAACTCACCTCCTTTCACTGGCTTCCATTACAAGACAAATTCAATTTCAAAGTTAAGGCTCTACAAATGCTACAGGTTGGAGCAACGGCATCAGAGCACAAGACAAACAAACACAGTGCCTCATGTTTGTGTTGTTGACCGGTCATGATAATTTTGATATTTATGTTCACTGAATTATTCTGCTCTGTGTTGGTTTGAGGTTCTTCTGCATGTTCTGGCACGACAAATATAAGTTGTAAATACTGTAGACAACGATGAGTCATTTTCAATTGTTTTGCTCTCCTCCGAGGCGACGGTGTTGGCCCCAGTGCAGTTCAATATAATATGGAAATCAACTTACAGAGAGTGTCACAACACAGTGATGATTATTTGCCTGTGGTTTATGATTGTTTTATTGTTGCCTGGTAACGCAGTCATGTAATATTGTTAAATGTTTATAATGCTTGTAGTTAACTGATCTGATTCAAGGCAAACACTGGCTCTAGAGGGGGCCTGCAGCGATTCTTTTTTTGCCTTACATTTGTTTAGATGAAATGTCTCTATTTCTCTCCTGTCACATCGCTCTCCTTTGGCTCTGGTTAGGGTTAAGGCACAAAAACTACTTGGTTAGGGTTAGAAAAACATCATGTTTTGGCCTCAAATACCGGTTTGGGTTGCTTACAAACACAATTTAAATGCAATTACATTGTTATTCTATTTCAAGTAAATTGAAAATGTTGTCTTTGTGTGTGTGTGTATGTGTGTGTTTGTTTCAAACAGGTATGGGAGGACACTATGTGCTTGATAAGTATGGTGATCGCGATGTTAACTTCTCAATCATTTATACATCAAAAGACAAAAAGGTGAGAATACTGTCCATTCAGCAGTTAGCTTGTTCAACGCGAGCATTTCTTTTCATACTCTGCCTCTGTCTCCCTCCAGTACGAAATCCTGGCAGTGTTTGACACATCAAAAAATAAAACCATATACGCAAGTGAAAGCCCATCCCTGACCTGGATAGGGGACAAACTGCCCTCTGATGTGCCAAAGAAGTCAGACGGTAAAACACACATGCATACTAACGGTGTAAAGGCAATGTGGGCGGCGATGTGCTGCTTCACTGTAGCCTGGAGACTCTTAACACCATACAGCACAGTGTCTGTCTGGTCCGTGAGTCTAGTTCTAGGTCGCATGGCCTCACGGAATACTTTTTGTTTGTGTGTGTGCTTGAGAGTTCAAGGTACCAGGTTAAGAAGCTTTATCATACAGAGAACACAAACCTTTATTAGAGCCTGACAATATTTATGAACATAGTTTGATTTCATTGTCTTTTTTCCAAGTAAGGCTATAACTACCTCTCTCTCTCTCTCTCTCTCTCTCTCTCTCTCTCTCTCTCTCTCTCTCTCTCT
>CAEMYA010000047.1:23219-78192 GCA_903131615.1 Diplodus sargus | reverse complement strand
ATTCCCCCTGAAAGCTTTCCATTGTGTCAGTATGTCTGCATTTACTGTATGTGTCTTCCAATAATGTAAAGGCAGAACAGGAAAGAGCGTCTTATGCAGAAGAAGTGGTCTCATATCGACCCACATCTGATTGGTCCTCTGGATGAGAAGGAGGTTTCTCTGAAGGTAAACAGTCTCATCATTCGCCTGTTTCCTGATCAGGGGTCAGCAGAATTTTGCACTGTTTTTGGAAATGCTGATAGACATACCCTCATGGTAACATCCTGAAGTGAAACATGAAATGAGAAATGAGAATGTGTGTGTGTGTGTGTGTCTGCATGGAACAGATTGATGATGATAAGAGGAAGGACAGCACGTACTTCAGACACCGAGGCCGCTATGACAAGAAGGTATTTCAGCTTATAAAAAACTGTATCATCAATCACGAATCCTCTCCGGGTGTTTGACTGTGTCTTATTTCTCTGCATTATACAGCCTGTGATATTGAAAGAGCTGAAGCAAGCCGATGGAGACTTCACAGAGGACCAGAGGATTGAGCTTAACACCGTAAGACACATCTGTGTTATGCAGTATAGCAAGTGGACTTTTTAAATTTAGTGTGGGTAAATCTAAATCATCCTTTCTGTCCCTCTTTTGAGGGGCTTTTCTTTAAGCAGTTGGTCATTTTCGATGTCGCAGCAGGACAAGTGTTGACTAACCCTCGTTAACCCTTTTTGTCCATCCTCCCTGTCTGTCTCTCTTCCCGTCCCTTCACATCTTCCTCCACCACATCTATATGTTTCAGCTGCTGAGAATCGATTACTACAACCTGACCAAGTTTTACGGTACGGTGAAGTTTGAGTACGCTGTGTTTGGAGTGTTTGAGCTCTGTCAGAGGGGCTCCCTAAGGGTAAGAGTCCACATCTCTTTCTTTCTTTCTTTCTTTCTTTCTTTCTTTCTTTCTTTCTTTCTTTCTCTCTTTCTTTCTTTCTTTCTATCTTCAAAAGACCTATGTAATATGTTATTTCATAACTGTGCCCCCAGTTATTTTTATCACTGTGTGTATTTTAATGCAGATCTGCTCCTATGAAATAAATACATAAATAAATTAGATCATGTGTTTATGACAAAGCTCGGTGGCCTCATTTCTCCACTGCCCTCAATGACGTGACTGTCTATTCGATAAGTCACGGACAAACAGTTTAAAGAGCATTAATAGTGGGTGCGTGAATGCACGTAATCACACAAACTGTGAATTTGGTACAGACCCCTCTCTAGATGGACTATAAGCTAACAACACCATCAGTGAAAAAAATGGCAATTTGTAATTAGTTATTATAGTTATTCTTAATGCCTGTCACCAGTTCTGAATTATCTGGGTCAACAAAGCCATAAAATTAAAACGATTTATTATGGCAGAGTGTAGAGGACAAATTGAGGAGTCTCACCGCTGAGGAAATCAAGTGTTTTAGTGTTTCACAGTCACATTGACTGAGTACAGTATGTAAATTATGAACTTCATTACCTCTCTTTCTTCCAGCAAATTCTGAGTGACAAGATTTCCTACCCAGACGAAACCTTCATGGACACGGAGTTCAAGATATCAGTCATGTATGACATAGCAAAGGTATTTTTTATTCGTGTGTATGTCATTTTTTAATACCTTGTTTGTTCATTCAGCTGTTTGTTGAGGACCAAATAGGAAAATATGAATACCTCATCATTTACCGTCACTGCAGGATTGATTTTCATTTAACAATATTTATTTTAATTCAGCAGTATTTTCCCAATGTGCATGGCTGGATTTTTTGTATTTCATATCTCAGAGGTATTTAACTAATTCACAATGCATTTGAAGGAAAGCAGGATGATACAATAAAATGCAGCTTGGTGCAACTGTCTTGGATTAACACAATTTGGCTCACTACAGTTCCTCTGCTTAATCTTCTACAGGGCATGTCGTACCTTCACTCCAGTAACATTCAGGTCCACGGTCGCCTCAAGTCCACTAACTGCGTGGTTGACAACCGCATGGTGGTCAAGATTACCGACTTTGGCTGTCACACAATCCTCAATCCAGGCAGAGGTAAGACTGAGTCTTTGTTTTTTTTATTTTTAATACTACAGTTGGTTGAGGATCTGAATACTGAAAATACAAACGACTTAGCCTCTCTTCTCCTCTCCTCTACTCTCAGACTTGTGGACGGCCCCGGAGCACCTTCGTATAGACGGGGTGTCACAGAAAGGCGATGTCTACAGCTATGCCATCATTGCCCATGAGATCATTCATAGGCGGTCCCCGTTCTATACGCAGTTCTGCTCGAATCCTACAGGTAGGCCAGCATAATCTGGCGCACCATTAAAACTGCAATAAATAACAAAACAGACAAAATGTACTCCGCCTTATTTGATCTACTGTGAGGAAATCAACACTTTAATTAAAAAGAGTGATGCTTCGTTGTTCATATATGTTGAGATTATGACACAATCATTCGGTGTAGACATTTTAGGTATTACTTTGATTGTCTGAGTTCACAATTTGGTTTTGGTTTGGGTCACAAATTGGGATGTTGATGCAGAACACGTCCTAAGTCCTGCTCACTTTGGCAATGTCAATGTCATCCAATCCCTCAGAGAAGCTCTACAGAGTGCAGTTTCCTATGGGGATGGGCTACTTCAGACCTGATCTCAACTTTGATGGTGCTTCAGAGAGGGAGGTCGAGGTGAGAGAGAGCCACCAAACACTGTGAAGGACATTTACCAAAAGACTCTTTATTACATTAAGGTGTATGAATTAAACCTGCTTGGATAAATGTGAATTGAATGAGGAAAGTCACAGACTTCTTCTCTCTTTTTCTTTCTATGACTGCGTGTGTGTATGTGTTGTCATGTGTGTATACAGCTGTACATGCTGATAAAAACCTGCTGGGATGAAGACCCAGAACGGCGGCCAGATTTTAAGAGAATAGAGTTATCTCTGGGTAAAATTTTCAGGTAAGTGAAAACCACACATTCATTTAGGTCGACTTTTAATCATTTTACTCAAACACTACATAACATTACACCCATATGTGTAACACAGGCCAGTCAAGTTCTTCCAGACCCTACTAGGATAGGTTGTTTGTTTTTTTTGCCGTGGCCATATTGAAAGAGAAAGGAGCCATCTCCTTACTGTTGCATCACTGTTAGAAGCACAGTATTATACGTAATGTGTGATTAAGGGCTATATAAATAAATGTAGCATTAAAGTTTCCATGATCTTAAACTAAGGGGCCCAAATTATGACAAACAGGGATGTCCACATACTTTTGTGGACAAAGTGAGTATAGTTTCTGTGAGATAATTCGTACCCCACTCTTCTCTGACGTGATGATCAATCGATTAAAGGGTATCAATAGTTTTAGTCATGCTATATATTTGTTTTGGAACAGTAACCTGCATAATCAAGCCACTGAGACATACATGGACAACCTGATCCGTCGCCTGCAGATGTACTCCAGGACTCTGGAGCACCTGGTGGAGGAGAGAACCTCTTTGTACAAAGCCGAGAGGGACAGAGCTGATCGCCTCAACTTTATGCTACTTCCTGGGTGGGTTTACACTGCACCCTGAGATGGGTCGCTTGTACTGACAAATCCATTGAGAATTATCACAGGATGTAGCAGTTCCCCTCAGCCCTACAGAGCACTTAAGACTGTATTTTCTGCTTTTGTTTAAGTTTTATTGGCCACCAACCCTACTTTCATTGGCATAATTAGCATTGAAGCATTGAAGAGTGAAATAGATTATCGGCTAAGAGTGAAAGTGGAATGTGAATTTGAATCAATGTGGGATGTATTATGAACTCCTGTTGCTGATTAAAAACGCATTTTTAAGTTACTATGACTTCATTTGATTAGTTTCCACGTAATTGATCATCAGTTAAGGAATGTTAATTCACACTTCATACATTAATTGATTTGTGACCAAGTTAACTAGACTCAAGATACATGAATATTTAGATCCATGTATTGGCTCAACCTCCATGAAAGCAGAACAGTAAATGTTCTGATAGAAATATAATTTTCTTTCTTTTTTTTTTTTTTTTAAATCAAACTGGCTGTCAGATACAAACATGTACACATTACATTAATAAACTTGAACACTGTTACTGAAATCTAACTTCATTGCATCGCCTGGTAAATGGTTCGGCAATAGGAAATCATGATACATCCTGCATTAAATCATCGTAGACTTTGTAAAGCATAACTTAAGTATATGACATATATAAGTGTTTAGCCTAGTATTTATGTATGTCTATATTACCTCTCTTTACTGTGAGTGTTCTTTTATTTTTCTTCTATTGTTTCTTGTGTTTTTATTATAGTTTTTGCAAGCAAAAATATACATGCCTCACTTACAGCTCAAGGAAAAGCTGTATTTGCATGTACATGTAATATTCTCTGACAGCAAATTCTAATCTTCACTCAGTCGTAGACTTTACCATTAGGCAAGGTGGGCAACTGCCTGTGGCCCTGAACACAGCCCCAAAAAGCTATAGATTTATGACGATGTCTTAAAATAAATAACTTACGAAAGGCCCCCCCAAAATGACTTTACTGTGTGCTTGTACCTCTATGTCTCCTTCAGCCCGGTGGTGCGTTCACTGAAGGAGACGGGCAAAGTGAAACCAGAGCTGTTCGAAGAGGTGACCATCTATTTCAGCGACATCGTGGGATTCACCACCCTCTGCCACTACAGCACTCCCATGGAGGTGGTCGACATGCTCAACGACATCTACAAAAACTTCGACAGCATCCTGGACCACCATGATGTCTACAAGGTACCTTACTGCTAGAGTCGGACATTAGGTTCCTTTATAATCTATTGTTAAATAGATAGATAGATAGATAGAAATACTTTAATGATCCCAGACTGGGAAATTATTTTGTTACAGCAGTTGTGGGTCCACAAATAAAACACTTCGTACATAACATAAATAGAATCCAATATATACATAGTGTATATATACAGTGCACAGTGTGCTATAAACAATAAACTAGAATAATATATACAACAAAACAGTAGAGAGACCAGAGTTCTCTGTCAGGCAGAGGTGAGAGAGTTGTTGTATAAAGTGATGGCTTGTGGCAGGAAAGATTTCCTGTATCTGTTGCTACGACAGCGAAGCTGAAGCAGCCTTCCGTGGTCAGTCATAGTGATGGCAGCACTGTGGTGAAAGTTAAGCTCTGTGGGTCTCAGGTGGGATGTTACTGCTGTTGTACAAGTTGAGATAGAACTAAGATTTGGACTCGGCTGAGAACTTCTATTTAAAACTCATAATCAGTTGAAGTTAGATGTTATATGTGGCTAATTCCTTTTTTTCATATTTACTGATGAATCCATCTGCTGTCTCTCAGGTTGAGACGATAGGAGATGCCTACATGGTTGCGTCAGGTTTGCCCAAACGCAACGGCAACAGGCATGCAGTGGACATCGCCCTCATGGCTCTGGACATGCTGGCTTTTGTAGGGTCGTTTGAGTTGCTCCACCTGCCTGGAATCCCTCTGTGGATCCGCATTGGTGTGCATTCAGGTAAGAAAAAATCATAATGGCTTTAACCCTTGAACCCCTCACCTTATGATACTAAATATAGCCAGTATATGGTTTAAAGCTGGTTTGGTTTGATTATAGATGTTATAAATGTATGGTTAATCAAATGTTTGTGTGTATTTCTGTGTAGGACCGTGTGCAGCAGGAGTGGTGGGGAACAAGATGCCTCGCTACTGTCTTTTCGGAGACACAGTCAACACCGCTTCACGCATGGAGTCCACAGGCCTGCGTAAGAGTCAACAAACCCCTCGCACATGCACTCGTAGAGTTACAAACAGAAGCTTTGTCTCTCATGATGCTTCTTCTTTTCTATTTCCAGCCCTGAGAATTCATGTCAGCCAGTCCACTATCAACATCCTGCAGAGGACAGACTGCCAGTTTGAGTATGAACAAAGAGGGGAGACGTATCTGAAGGTTAGCTGTGTTTGCTTTGGCTTTTTATGTACTCAGCACTCATATGTAAGTCCATAGACAATAAGTGACTACTTTCATTTCCTGTTGTGTGTGTCTGTGTCCATATGTACCTGACCAACAGGGTAAGGGCAAAGAGATGACATACTGGTTAACTGGAATAACGGGGGGCAAATACAACCTGCCGACACCACCAACAGCGTGAGTAAAACAGTCTTGTATAAATGTACTCCTTATGATAAGGACACACATCTACTAATGCTGAAAGATTCACTCTTCTGGCCCCCAAATCCCAACATTTCCTTCCACTCCCAGTATTGCTGTAAAAGCGATCACAGTGTTGGTGTTGTGTCCTTCCAACATCATCATTTATGTTGCTCCAGGATCATCTTTGCAGCTGACCAATGACATTTTTGTGATGTCATAGCTTTTATCGTTGCAGAGAAGAACTGATGTGAAAGTGACTATATTAACCTAAACCATGATGCTTCTCTAAACCTAACAGTAGTTTTGTTGCTTAAACCTGATTAACCCGTGACAAAAAAAGTCAACAATTTAACAATAAGCTCCACGTGGGACACAAACCTGGTCCCCTGGATGAAGTCCTGCTCGTGACCCATCCATCCAGCACAATTTGATGTTGATTATGATGTTGTGGGAACAACACCACCACAGTGATATCAGATGAACGACTGAGATAAACTGTGTTAAACTACAAAACAATAGTGAGCTTGGCATAAATCTTTGTTTTTGATGGGAACAAAATCAGAGAGATGTCTTGAAAAACAGAAAACACGATTCATTGTTATAGAATGCACAAAATATTCATAAATGTGTACTGGTGTCACCGTCTCAGGGAGAACTTCCAACGGCTCCAGCAGGACCTGGCAGAGATGATCGTGTCCAGTTTGGAGAAGCGTGAAGACAGGAGCCTCAAAAAGACCCTGTCCACTAAAGTCCATCGGAGGGAGACAAACATCAGCCTGCACGGGGACAGTCCTCCAGAGTACTTCCACCTGGCTGTCACTGACAACCCCAGTACACCCCTGTGATTATAGAGGACCCATCTGTACAATATAAGTAGAAGTTATGTCATAGCCTGCAACACCTGCCTGGGTCAGCACTGCTAAGGTTTGGTGGACAGCTTTGTGTTCATTCAGGCGGTGGAGTCACAGTGGAGCGGCAGTGGAACAAGCGGGCGTGTTCCATGTTAAAAAGGATCTGTTTTCTTTTTACCCTTTGACACTTTTCCCCCTCAACACCACTCCTTCCTCATGAAATCACTCAAGTTGAGTTTTGTTGAGGCACATTTTACTTTTCACTGTAGCTGTGTTGCACTCTACATCATTATCTTCCCTGTTATTCATGGAAGTAAGAAAGGAACAGAATCAAATATTAAATCTAAAGAGTAACAAACTCAAAGGTAATGCCTTTTTTTTTACTCTAAATAACTGGTCATCATTTTCTAATGTAGCTGCATTAGTTGCCGGCTGCTTTGTTACGACCACTAGGGGGTGCAAAAGATATTTTCACATTTCACAAATTATCCATAAATTAAACCTTGAACTGTTTTAGGTGGACCTTTCTCTTAAAATTATACAAACAAAAGTGCAGCTGGTTTAAAAAGACAAACGTCTTTTGGAATTTGCAGTGGTGAAAGACGTTTTCAGATAATGTACTTCAGTAAAAGTATCAAAATCACACTGAAAATACTCCACTTCAAGTTTAAAACTAAAGACTTTTCTCGTTCAATTTTTGAAGATATGTTGTTTCCACAGGAGAGGAGGGGTATGAAGAACTGTAATCTGAAAAGTAACTAGTAACTTAAACTGTGAGACAAATGTAGCAGATTAAAAAGTACAATATTTCCCTCTGAGATGCTGTGGAAGAGTTGCATAAAGTAAAGGTCTAAGTAAAGTACATGTACCTCAAATTTGTACTCAAGTATAATACTTAGAAAATGTACTTAGTTACATTACACCACTGGTAATTTGTAACATACATGTCTACCTTTCCCTTATACTGTGCTGTGGACAAAGGTAAGTCACACATCACAACTACAGTACATGAAGTCCTCCTAACAGCTCTATTAAATAAACAGATGGTCGGTTCTCTCCAAATAATGAGATGATATTGAATGTACTTTTCTTGACTTTACTTCAAACAGTTCTCTGTTTATGTTTAGATGTTGCCTGCAGGAAGCGCATTGATTGAGAAGCTTTGACACAATTATTTACCATGTAAATAGCCTTTTCTGCTGCCCAGGCAGTGAAACGAATATCCAAACAGTTCTTGTCATTATAGAGAAGTAGATCTGAGAGTAGTTCTCTTTCACAGTACAACTCTGCTACCTTATTTCCAGAACATCAGAAATATTTCTGTGGTGATTTCGGTTTTGTGTTTTATTAAATGATGTTTGAAATATGACACAAGATTCAGCGTGTTTCTTTGTTTCGTCTTTTAACAACACACTGGCAGTACAGTACACTAAACTATACATAATAATATTGGACACCAATTTACACTATAGCACATGTATTTTTTCATGCAGTGCAGAAATATAGAACAACAGAAAATTCAGAATTCCAAAATCCATACAAACATGGTAGAAAAGGAAGATGTCCAGCATTTGGATTACAAAATGTCAGAAAACTCACCACAATGAGCAGAGTCGAAAAGTCTTAGTAGAAAAAAAGCCTAAGAACACACACACACACACACACACACACATACACATACACATACACATACACACACACACACATACACACACACACACACACACACTACATAGTTTTAGTTGTAACTAACGCAGTGCCACCCAGCTCTGTGGCAGGAAGTGGGATCCTGTGTTCCCTCACAGTGCTGCATGTTGGCAGCCCTCTGCCCCCATCTGTCCCAGCATGCTTTGTGTGGTCCCCGTTCGAGGTGAGGCCCCCCTCCCACTGTGAGCTGGTCTGGGCCTCGAGGTAAGGGTGAGAGCAGGGTGAAGGGGCCGCTGCTGCCCTCTGCGACATGTGTGCATGTCCGTTTCTCTGCGGAGGCTGAGAGTGGATAATGGCAGGTGGCTCCGTTTTCTGAGGAGGTTCCTGTTGCTGCTCTGCGTCCTCTGCAACACAAACAGCTGTGACATGAATGTCTGAGTATTCAAATAAAATAATATTTGTTGTGCATTAGGATCTCCTTCAATGCACATTCTTAAGACCGAGGCACCGGTAAACAAAAACAAACCAACATAATATTGATTTAAAGCAACAGTTATGCATCTTAAAAGGTCCAGTGTGCAAGGTTTGGGAGATCTTTTGGCAAAAATGGAATCTAATATTCCTAATTATTATATTCAGTGTACAATCACCTGAAGCCAAGAATTATTTTGCTGACATTACCTTAGAATAAGACTTTTATATCTAGAGAGGGAGCAGGTCGGCCTCCACAGTGCCCACCATGTTGCGCTGCCATGTTTCTACCCACTTAACCCAGCAGCTACAGTATATTAAAAAAAGCCTTGTTTACACCCTTATACCAGGGGGTATCCTTGCCATGTCATATTGTTTTCACCTATATTTAGCCAACTGGTTTAAAAAGAAATCTTTTTAGCATCACGAGACTAGCAGCAGACAACAACAACAATGACATGTTTCACAGCAGCTAAGTGGACAAAGCTAAATAGCACCAGTCCGCTAATCTAGTTTTTCACATTCCTGGTGGTCCTGTGGATAAAGCTCTATTGACAGACTATTCACTCAATGAGGACTCAAGCACGCTACTGATAAAGTGAGTGTAGTTTCTCCTCATTCTTGAGAGTTTGTATTTAACTGGGTTAGGGCTGCAGTCCAGAATACAATTAAGGTCATGATCATGTTGGCATTATTATCACATTAAACACAAAAGCTCTTAGCCTCATCCAATCAGCACAAGGGATATTTAAAGACTTGCTGTATATATAGAGAGATGGTCATTGACTGTCAGGGACGTTTTAATGAGTATCAATTTCTAATCAGCATGTTTCACAAAGTAACTACAAAGACACCAGCAGCTTTCAAACATCTGACTTACAGGAGTGAGCTCAAGCTTTTCCACTGTTTGTGCCTCTCTGCAGATCTTTTTTGTCAGTTTATGTGTTTTCAAGGTCATGTGGAGACCTAATTCATCCTGCCTAACCAACGGATGAGTGCTGAAACCAGAATAGCTGGTAAGAGAGCGGGGCTGACCCATGGGACGCCTGAGAAGAAGAGAACAGAAACTGTGGAGTTTCTACTGTGATGAACGTCACACTTCATCACCTGCCTGCCTGCAGCCCCACTTCCTCCAGGCTCCTCTCAGATACCCGCTCTGCATGCCAGATCCCCCACGTACAGTGAGAGAAATGTACTTCTGCTGGATGAACACGCAAAAAACGGCATGTAGTGCTAATGTGGAATACATCACTGCAGGGACATTTAATCCAAGACGTCGATTATTTTTGTGGCACAAATTTTCTGTCTTTTCCCAAGAAATGACACCTTTGTGAGAGCAGAAAAGACTATGAAACAGGATCTAAACCACTATGTGACTCTTTCAGCTGCAGAGGATCCTGGGCTATGTTGTTCTCTTATGTGAAGAATTAATTCTTAAACCTGAATAAAATAAAATAAAATGACATGAATCATCTGATGGTAGCTGTCCTTACCTGAGGTGCTGCTGAGGCTGGTCTGACGTCTGTATATGATAAACCAGAGAGCCAGAGTCAAGATGGACCCCAGTGTGGCCAGCACCACAAAGATCCACAGAGCTGGACTGAGCACCATCACCGGGTTGACCTGGGCAGCACGTTCTGTGGATCTCAGCTGGACCACAATTGGCAGAGTTGGCTCTGAGGGGAGCAGAGAGATGAACTGATCAACCAAAAAAAAAGTTTGCATTCTCAACAGCTGTGAAAACCAAAAGATATTTGACAGGATATGAGCACATTATTAGAACCGATTGGTTCCTGTAGGAGCAGGGCTGCAGGCAAGACCAAGTCAGATGGATCTGACTCAGTTAACGATTATTAACAATTATTTTAAACTCAGAGGTTCTGTACCTTGCCCTTTAACAGATGACCAAATAATGTCATTTTTTGACTTATCAGTGCTTAGGTTCAGCCCCTAAATGCTGCGCATCACAGAGGAGAGTCAGCGGTAAAACAGTATATCTGTGAGGTTTTACACAGCTGGGAATAAAGTCCACATCAAAAAGGTAGCAAGGAGATGTCAAGTTAAGTAGGCCTAAAACAATTCTCCTCAGGTGGAAGAAGAAAAGAAAAAACAAAAGGTTCAGTGGAAATCACCTGTTGGCAATTCAGGTTCAGGTCTGCTTTCCATCCCACCGAAGACACAGTCCTTGACGAGGCTGTCCCAGTGGCTGCCAGCAGGACAGTCCATCTTGGTCATGGCTGTATCAGGGTGAGAGACGTGGAGACCTGCTGCTGTGCTACCCTCCCCTACACTTGTGTTAGTGACACAAACAGAACTGTGAGACACAGAGGAGGGATGTGACGGAAGGATTTATGAAATGAATGCAGAGTGCCTAACAGACGTTTCAGTTCCTCCATTTCATAGGAAAGAGTGAATCACTACATGCGTCCCCGGGGGCCGTCAGAGAGATGTTTCTGTTTCAAAAACAAAGAGGTCCTGACCTCAGTTTAGATTAAATACTGTACGACTGGCAAGTCATAAACATTTTACTGTTTGTCCATGTGGTTAATTGGTGGATATATCAATCAATTATAACTGTTTATAAACAACGTATCCATTTCTAATTTACTAATGAGACCACATGCTTCGAAACATCACACATCTCACTGCCATCTGTAACGCAAGTTTTCATAAACTACATACTTTTGGAGGCAGCTGTGGGGCTCGACAACATGATCATCATCAAACACTTTCTGACACGAATTTCCCCCCATACATCTTGTTATTGACTGCAGCGAACCTCAGCAAAACCTCTTCACAACAAGCTGGGACATGAACCTCTCCCAACACAGCACAGAGCAGCTAGCACCGGTGAGAAAATGTCTCAACCAGGAGCTGCACAAGACCAGACTGAAGACAGGACTGCACTGGTACAAGTGTACACCTTTTAATAAACAATTCACACTTTACATGATGGCATGATACAGATGTGAAGTATTACTCATTATATATCATAAGAAACACAGGTTTACACAAAAATACAAACCTGAGGTATTCTTATTTTACACAGTATAACATATTGATGCACAGCAGAGCACAGCACCAAAGATCAACCGCCCTGAGTGTGACATTGCACTGATTGTTCTTTTTTTTTTTGCATTTATATAAAAAACATTCGAGAATAACCACAGATTTAGTGCATTGATTCTTCATTTGATAAAACCATGAACTTACTCTCAGTGTTCAAGGCACAAATGGCTGCAGATATCAAAAAAACAACAAACGCTACTGCGTTCTACTGTGATCCAACACATCCAACACACCCTGAGACGTGTTCAGATTTCATTGGCAGTTTGACAATTTGGCAGTTTATAGAGTGGAAGGAAGCATTTTTTCAAAATGTAAAGATTTAAGAAAAAAAAGCACATGTTGGCAGGACGCAATTCTTCAAGCAACAGTTCAAATAAAAATCTTTTCACAAAATGTACCTTTGATTCTCATCATTAAGCAGTCTGAAAGCATCCGACAGAAAGTCTCTCCCTCTGACACACACACACACACACACACACACACACACACACACACACACACACACACACACACACACACACACACACACACACACACACACACACACACACACCTCATGGCTCGAAGAGAAGGGGCTGGATCTTGATGAAGGTGAAGTTGTAGTACTGCGGCAGGCCCTGGTGGCTGATGCTGCTGAATTTATCCCAGACGAACGGCTTGAGTCCATCCTCCGTCGTTGGCCCGTTCACCGCCTCCGCGCGGAAGTCCCCAGCCATGAGGAAATCTGTTACCTGGACGGAGGGCAACGCGGCAAGCAGAGAAAATCTCAGCTGAGCCAAAAAGCATTTTTTGAACACAACCAAGTGACCTCCATGACCGTAATGTAAGATCTGTGTGGTGACAGGACACTACCTTAGTGTCGTAGCAGCCTGATGGTGAAGGCCTCTGTGTCCTCAGGTCGCCCCGGCAGCAGATGGACTTGCAGGGGTCACCCTTGGAGTATGGATCCTTCTTGTAGTCTGAAAAAAAGCACACAAAAATGAAAACAAGAAAAGGAAATCCAGGTTCCAGTTGATGCAGAGAACCGGCTGAATGTGGGACACACAAACTGAAGGCTGAGAGATATTCTAGTCTGCTGATTTTATCAAAGATATATCAGTAGTGGTGTACATGTTGTCCAATATGCACAGATATGGCTTTGTTTTTATTTTTACAGTGCTTAATGCAATAACGTTCATTGTTAAGCTGTTTAATATCCTGCATCCATTACATTTCTTTATTACAAGGGTTTGATAACCTCATTTGAAAGCTAATTGAAAATAAATAATCCAGTGTCTGTCAGGCTCTTATATAAACTAACAAACTCAGACGGAGCCACACACCATTAGACCTCATGATGTGCTTCAAGGAGTCCAGGTCCTTGACATCAGCCTGGTCACGGCGGAAGATCTTGGCTCTGGGACAGAGATCATAAGAGAAGTCCTCTCCATACTCCTCCCACATTTGTCCGTAACCACTCAGCGAGTAAATCTTCTGGTGGAAGGGAACGTTGTAGGAGGGCCAGTACCCTGCAGTTAACACAGACGGAGGGAGAGGTCAATTCTACAAACTTCCAAATGAAACGAACGCTGTAGAAATCAGAAAAAAATGGATCTGCTGTTACCTCTGCGCAGCGCCTGCGTCTGGTCAGAGTACTCCACCAACCCGGGGATCTGCTCCACCACAGTCAGAGCGCCGTCATCGATGCTGTGGCCCAGCTTCACTTTGCTCCTGTCCACCACCATGTACTGGTTGTTGTAAGTACCTACAGGAGTTGAGGTTGGGTGATGGTAGATCGAGGAAGTAGGTACAAAAGCAAAAAGGTTAATCAGTTTGTGCACTGAAAAGCCTCTGATCAGACCTCCATCGTGAGTTTAACACCACTGCGCTGCTTACAGTGAAATTTAAGAAATGTATTCTGTCCATTCTAAAACACATGTTTTGCATTCTAAATAGCCATTCATTAAAGAAGTTTCACTGACAGCTAGCTTGAGGACCCAGAAGGGTCACATGGCAGGCGCTCAAGTTGAAAACAACACTGATTAAGCATTGCACTCTTGAAACAGAAACCAGAGTTATGATTGTTTTATTTCAAGCATGCCAGTTGCAGCTGACGTAACCACGAGCGGCAGGAGGAGCAGGCTGCAGAGGTGTGATAAGCTCCAGCTTTTATAGCTCCACACCCACACATTTCTTTCTTATTTCAAAATGTGTAGCCAGCCAACATAACTGCTGCTGACTCAAGTTACTGTGCTTTTAATCTATGTTAAACCTGTGTGTCTCTGCTGTCTTGTAAAATCGAATGTCACATGATAATGTAAGAATTGGTACGCTGAGTGCTGTACAAATATATAGTCACTCACCAGAATTGTACTTGGAGAAGATTTTGGCCCACTCTTCTCCAGTGTGTGCCAAACTGTGAGCCAGCCTGACCCTCTGCCACGCCAGCAGGCTGCTGGGAGTGACTGTGTCATAAAGGGAGGTGTTGAAGACATTGTTGGTGGTCTGGGTCATCATCAGATTGCTGCCCAAGAGGTAGAAGTCATCCAGAGACACCAGGAAACCTGAAGAGAAAGAATGCCGAGGTAATTTCTGACCATCTCCACGAACAAGCCCTGTCCAACATTAGTGGCATTCGTTGCTGACAGCAGCAGAATGTGTGCGTTTGTCAGAAAGAAGTGTGTGTGTGCTGGTGGAGGGCGTACGAGATTAGACGAGGTAAGCGTGGATTCTCACACAAAGTAGCAGAAAATCATGCGGAACACCAATATATGTGTCCAGGAGAGAATCTGTGTTTAAAACAACAGTTTATTTTAGATATTTAATGCCAATGTCAGTTTAGAAAGTGTATGACAACCGGTCATCAGCTGTTTTGGTGTGGTCCTGCTGGAAAGGCTCTTGCCGTTTCGAGAATTTCTGACTGTGGTGAACTTTTGCTTCTATTGTATATCTGTGATCACAAACGACAGGAGAACTCCTACACACCAGGGTAGCTGCTGAAGGACAGTTTCCCAGTGGCAGCATGAGGCTCAGTGATGCGGAAGTCCCAGTGTTTGTAGATCCGCATGGTGGCGGCGTACGTGTACCAGCTGGAGTGGGCAAACAGGAGGTTCTCAAAGCCCGGCAGCATCTGAGGGAGAGGAATGCAAGAGTTAGACTTAACAGTCTATCTGGCATTCCTGTGTCAGCAGAAAAAGACAGGAATCTGTGTCCGTGTAAATTTGATTAAAGTAGCACTTATTTGGACACAGCTACTCAGCTCATGCTTCATGCAAAGACCCAATTTAGGGTCACATGTTAAGGGGCAAAACGTCATCTTTAAGCTCTCTCGCCGTCCAGTCCCTTTGGTTATTCCCAAGGATATCAGGCTTGATCACAGGGATATGTGACAATAAAATTACAGAAAAGACATGTTGATTTGGGGATTTTATGCAACTCTGATGATGATGAAAGTTAAGTTACAACTCGATGATGTTGCGAATGTTTTATGTTTGATTTAATTTTAAAGCCAATCAAGGGGGGAAAAAATAGTAGCGACTTTAATAACCACACAGTAGCCCCATTCACACTGCCCTGTCAGTGCGGGAATCATGCGCAGATTCTCAGCATCGCTGTCTGTGGGATATTTTTCGCTGCAGCTCTGAAGCCCCTCCGGAGGCAGCATCAGGGCCGCAGCAGAGCGAGCCGGGGTCTCTGTGAGCTGACAAATTGGTGCACAAATATATAACTGTTGTGATCACAGCTAATGTTTGAAAACCTTTTCCAACGCAGGAGCCTAACAGGAAGACAACTTCTAAAAAGCGTTCTTTTAATAATAATGTTTCCTGTGGCGCTGTGTGCATTTCTTATGTTATGTGAGCGTGTTACAGGCCTTACAGCCTGACAGGATCATGTTTTGACCTCTGACCTTGATGAGTGCAGAGCAGTGCCCCATCCCTGGAAGTTTGAAGTTTCTGAGCGGGGGGTTGGAGGAGGGGACCAGAGCTGGGATCAGATCCAGCAGGTCCCCCACCGCATTCAGGAACTGGACTTCGAACAGGGACAGCGGCTATGGGAAGGACACCAGATAAACACCTGCAGGTCAGCGAATGGAAATGAAGAGTAGTGCTGCTTCCACAGCGAGACAGCCACCGATCCAAAAACAAATCTCTTACGAAACAAGGGATGAGTTTAAGAGATTGTTAAGCTTAAAATCAAATACATATTTTTCCTCTAACAGTATATGTAGTGTAAGGTGATTTGGTGTGTGCTGCAATTTTTTTGGAGCCATCAGCTATGGAGATATCTCCTTCCTCTCGGCTCGTGGTGCTCAAAGAAAAAAGACTAGAAAAACTAAACAGCAATGTCTCTTTCTTGAAATCAGATCCTATTACGCAAGATAATCCACAGACCTTGTTGTGAGCAGTTTCATGTGGGAACCACTTTATTTCCAAACAACCACGCAGAAGGAAGTGTGCCTCCACCCATGGACAAGAGGCTAGCTGACTGAGCTAACTTATGTAACAGCTCAGCTGAGGAGGACGCCAATAATGTTTACATCCCCCGCTGTTAGCAGCACGAGCCTCTCATCTATGAGCAGATGCACGTTCCCTTCAGCATGTTGCTTCGGTCGGCCTTCATTTGTCAGTTAAAGATGAAATAGTTCTTACGTGAAAAGGTCCGAGGATTATCATGAGTAACCGGGTCATGATTTCTGGGAAGAGACAGGACTGGTGAGATTTTCACATTTATTTTGTTGGCTTTTGGAGCACCAGAAGCCGTGTGCCATCTAGTTCCATTATATCTGAGAGAAGGCAGACATCTCTACAGTAAATATCTGCAAAACTCAGCAACTCACACCAGACCTTTGATATCACATCTGCACCATCCATGCTGCAGTCTAACTTTATGTTCCACCAGTAACCTCTTATTAATTTAACCCGGTGCTAAAAGCAAATTAAACAATGATATAAGGATGCTACTTGATAATTATGAAGTACTACTGGCATCTTTTCATCATAAACCAACTTTGAAAATATTGTGGCTGCTTTTTGTGTACAAGCTACGAGCCTATGTTCTCATTTCCCGTTAAAGTTTAGAGTGTGAAGTTGTGATCTATGATCACAAGCTTGGTTCGCATTGGAAGTTCCTCATTTTAAATATCAACTTGGCAGAGTAGTGTTTAAAGCATTGCGCCAGTCAGATGTAGGAAACAACATGAAGATCTTGAAGCAAAGAATGTGTAGATTTTCTCAAGCGGCGCACTTCTATGTCGTATCTTTACATCTGTACATATTTAATGAATGTATACGTTGATTTTGAACAGTTGCAATTGTTTCTTCCGTATCTTCCCCACTGATTCATAAGTGTGTTTTTTGTCATTGTGGGATCAAATTGTTCTTTACTGTTGTGTTTTGGTGCAACCAAAGGTCTTCTTAGCATGTAACAGAGAGTTGCTGCCCTCACTGGCCAGTATAAACATCAGTCAAAATGCTATGATATGGCCAATCATACCTTTTTCCCTTGTTTCTTGGCCCAGGCTGCAACTCCTGCTTGCAGCCCGTCCAACTGAGCCACGATGAAGCCTGCGTGTTTCCACAGAGGATCAGAGCTCTTGTTCATTTTCACCTGTTCTCTGGTCCACGAGTCTTGCTTCCTGCAAGTACAAGAGTGACATTTGATGCTCACTGTAAAACGCTGGGCTTGTGATCGAAAGCGCCGCAGCAATGTAACCGACAGAAACCTGTTGATAATTAGAGGACATAAACTGAGAAGTCCTGCATGGAAAGAAAGATGATCCCATTGGGCAACTCAAAACCTTTAAAACATTGCATTGTCAAAAGATCTAACAGCCCTAAACTGGGTGTAATGTGAGCTTAACTGAAAAACTCTCAGAAGAGGATATGAAAGATGATGATGTGTCTCAGCTCGGGTACTGTATGTGGTGGCAGTGCTGCTGCTTGTGTCTTAATCATTTCTACAAGGAAGAGAAAACAGACTCACGCCATGAAAGTCTTAACCGGGTCGAGGACCTTTGGGTCGTGGATCAGCTGCGGTAACATGTTGGTGTAGTGGTCCATCATCTGCCTGCGGAGGAAGAGCATGTGTGTAATCAAAATAACAGGAAAATAATGCATTTAGATTCTTCAACAGCGGTCACTGATGACCTCCCAATCACCAATGTGATGTCTCATATGTGTTTTCATGATCAGATGTGTGAGTGGCACAGATAGACCTCCTCGTGAAAAGATAAGGACACTTTATAGGAGCAGGGACATTCTTACTGGGCAGTGAGGAAGCCTTCCAGGTAGCCGGCCAGGAAGAACGTGACCTCGTCAGTTTCAGGGGTCTGTCCGTATCCGGCACGGATCTCTAGGATGCTCCAGCCTGTGCTGGACAGGGTATCGTTCAGAAACCCGTACGCGTCCCCCTCTGTCTCCAGCACCCCCTCCTTCAGCATGACGGTCTTGTGTTGGGCGTCCCAGTACACCGTGGCTGCTGTCATCTCTGAGGAGACAGCAGGTGCCAGTGAGGTCAGTAATAGGGCATAAAACAAACTAAATGGCAATACAGCTTCTCCTGCATGACATTCATGCAGACAGTTCTGTTAGGGCAATTCTCCTACATGCAGTAAATCTAAGCCACAGTGAATACTGATATTGCAGGCATATACCAATTACATGATAGTGTACTGGTGCATTTATCACAGGCATTGCATTTTTATGTTTTTTTATTTGATTTTGTTTTTTTTATTGCTTAAGTAACAGATGACATTTCCTGTCAGTCACAAGACTCACTAATACGTCACTCTTTTCTTTTATTCACGTACATGTTTATACACTGGTGTATGTTAATAAGATTGAAACGAAAGTTAAAATTAAAAGAAATCAGCAGCAGCAGGAGCAGGAGGACTCGTGAGTTTTGGGGGATTTTCGTAAAGGTAAGCAACATACATTCAACTCAAGCTGTAGTCTGACACGTTAAACCACACCAGCGGACACAGAGAGTTAACAGCAGCGCTCAGCAGCACGCGTGCGTTCGGTCAAATCCCGACACGTAAAGCCATTCGATCTTTATACAACCACTCGTGATTTCACATGAGGTCGACCCACTTACTGTCAGAGGACGCGATGGCCGTCGCCGTAATGAACAAAAGAAAGACATACAGCCTCTTTACCAAAAGCATGGCTGCGTGTGTGCAGGTATGAAGCTAATGCAACAGCAGAGAGACACTCGGATCTGCCCACGAAGTTCAGGCGAAGAGGAAATCATCTGTCTCTGGGCGGTGGGAAAGTCCGAAGGAACCGAATCAGTGCGCACGGAGCGGAGCGTTTCCTGATTGGCTGCGAGGAAAAAAGGGAATACCCGAAGTACATGGCACCTTTGAGAAGAGCACAGAGTCGTGCTTGGTCTGGCGTAATTAAAGTATTACACGGTCACCTTCGGTTTGAGAGCTTATACACGGGGACAAAACACGTCCACCCCAGATGGGACTCGAACCCACAATCCCTGGCTTAGGAGGCCAGTGCCTTATCCATTAGGCCACTGGGGCTATGCGGCATATTTTTTGAACATAGGAACAATTTACAGGTGGATATGGTGGTATAGCACAACGTATTAAGTCATCCTAAAGTTCGCCAAAGCCGAACATTTTATTAATATGACTTTATTCATGGTAAAAGTCAACATAGCCAGTATAAAACTGACCTAATAATTTCAGCCAGTATGCTTTAGGCATGTATCAATTTATCTGTGTAAGACAAAATAACATACAGTAACGTTTGGTCCTTCTGATTCACTACAAAACTCATAAAAACAAAACAATACATGAGTAAACTGTTTTCAATTCAAGAACAGTGTGCTCTGATGTGATACTGCCCCCAAGTGTCTGTCATGAAAATCCACCAAATCATCTTAACACCCCTGCAGACAAGAAAGACACACACGAGTGAACAATTATTTTCACTATAATATAGAAGTAATCCTGCTCATTACAACTTGCAGATATATTTTGACATAAACAATAAATAAAGTAGGAATGACAAGAGTTCTTTTTTTTTTTTTTACACCCTTTTCCCTTTTTACATACTTATTTACATGTAGTGTTTGTATTTTTCAGTCGGTTTCCACAGTGTTACAGCTGTCAGGCTGCGTGCAGCTTCCTCCTCATACACAGAAACACTACCTGAGTGCAGGACACTGCTGGAATGAAAACACATACTGTTGACGGGAAGTTAGCAACATGGGCGAGTGTTCCAAGAAAAAAACAACAACACATTTTTAACTTAATATAACTAATCGTGTGTGTGTGCGTGTGTGTGTTGTGTAACAACTAAAAATGTAATTAGGAGAAGTAACAGAGGACAACGTATCAACAGAATCACGTCAGTGTCTGTTATGATCTTCAGCAACACCTTCACTCTTTTTCACATATTTATCCAGGCGAGTAGTATAAGCAGAGTGAACACTGTCTCTGTTCAATGTGACAAGTTTGCAGCGAAGAAAATAACAAAATAAAAATGTAAATATCAAAGTATAACTTTTACAATCCAAAATATGCACACTGACACACAGCCCGGACATTTTACACTTCATTAAGAACAAAGAAGGCACACCTCATATGAATATAAACCCCAATCTGCTTCATAACAGCCCGTCCATTACATTCAGATTAAAATAAAGTAGCTTTCTTAGTGTGGTGTCTCTCACAGTCATGTGTGTGGAGGACGCTCACATCGAAAAGCAGGAGAAAGTTGACAGTGAAGATTTGTTTGTGGTAAAATCATAACAATGCCGTTCGTTTCAGAGTATTACAAGAAGAAAACATCACCAAAACACCAACACACAGCTTCATAGCAGCACTCCCAGTAGTTTATCACCGTTCTGACAGTAGTGTCATCCATTTAATCTGCTACAGCGCTGCACAGAGCCCTGCTTGGTGAGCACACTGATATTTACTGCAAGTGAAGAATGTTTATGTCACAGGGATGGACTTCGCTCCACAAGAACACACACACACACACACACACACACACACACACACACACACACACACACACACACACACACTCATTCATCATCGATCAGTTTCTCGGCGCCGTTCTCTGCTTGTCTGCTGCCTCCTTCCTCTCCATCTCCTCCTCCCCCTTCCTCGTCCTCCTCCTCCTCATCTCCGGTGTAGGAGGAGAGCGACTGGCTGCTGTAGTTGATCATGGTGCGGGAGAGGTCCACCTCGATGGGGAACACGTCGGCCTCCTTCAGGACGGCGTAGCACTCGTCGTAGTAATGCGACATGCCCGAGACGAAGCGCTGCAGCTGGAACACGATGTCCTGGACTGCAGGTGGAGAGGACAGGAGAGAAATCAAGTTACTTTTGTATTCCCGCCTTTGCTTTACATTTCTCTGTATCTTTGCATCGCTTGTTTGTGCACTTCTTCTTCTGACTAATCCGATTCTAAATAATTCAGCTTCTCAAGCTGGGTGGCCAAAATTGTCTCAGAATAATAATATTTTGATAATAATTGAATAAGGTTTAAATGTAGCACAAGTCAAAATATGAGTTACATCAAAGAAAATCAAAGCATGTCTTTAAATTTGAATGGGAAATAAACTGAGAACTTCTCTTTTGCAGCTGTTATGCCCTTGAAGGGTTAACATGCCATTTTGGGGAGTCATAAACGGTGCCATACTCCCTTTCCTGCTTTGCTGTCGTTGGTTTACACGGCCCTGAGAGTCGAGCTACTTCAAAAAACATCATGTTCCTTTTTTGGGTGTGAGAACAGAAACCGTCGTTGCAGCTGAGTCCCTACGATTGCAAAACCACAGCATTTTAAACCATGGTAACTAGTAAAACTGGTTATTTGCTGCATCCCTACTCATGTGTGGCATGTACACAGTACCAGCCCTTCATCTCTCACATCCTGCTTTAGATATCAGATGCGTTTCGACCTGTGACAAAATTTACATCCTGACATGGCTGGGTGGTCGGAGTGACACACTTTGCTCCTTTCGTGGGCGACAGAGAGAAACTGATCAGAGGTGTAGTGACAGTGTCGTTTGCACCTGAGCGAGTGGTAAAAAGACAACAACAACAACAACAACAACAGACCGTGTTTCTGATCCAACAGCTCTATCTTCTCCAGAACGTCCTTCCTCATTTTGGCGAAGCGGGCTCGCGCCTCCTGCCGACACCGCAGCACCAAGCGGTACTCATAGTTCCCAGTGCTGACTCGATACAGGGGCTCTCCCATGGCCTGCAGGAGGAAGCACATTATTCACTGCTTCAGATGACTGATACTTTAAGCAACCTGTAAATCTTGCTGACTCAAATGACAACTCACAATACTGCTGTATTCTTCATCATCCATTTCCTTCACCTTCAGGCAGTACGACTGGAAGACACAGAGAATTCATTTTGTTTCTCTGTCGACTGACTTCTTGAACAGATGTACAAGTGATGGCGCCGCACGTCACGCTTTGACTAAAAGACAAATGGGCTGCTGACTCACCAGGTATTCAAACTTCACATCCAGGTACTTGCGGATGGTGAGCTTGGTGTCCGGTATGGCCTTGTGAAGGTACGTGTTCAGATCGTGGAGCATCTGCACAACGACATTGACACATGATACAACATGATCGTGTCATGAGATCTGTTCATGACAGAGACACGATAGAAGAGAGCAGAGCTTGATGGACTTTAGACCCCAAACAAAGATGTGCTTTGTGCTTCTATTAATGATGCTTGATCAAATTTAACTGCGCCACAAATACACGGCAAAAATAAGCTCATCAAATCCCTCACAACTTTATCAAGTCCGCTACAAGAACATTTAAATAAAACCCCTTTTCTCTTTAAAAAGGTGCCCTGTGGAGTTTTTCTTGAGCAGCGTGTTGAGTGTGTGTCCTTTCTGACAGAACATCTGTAAAGACAAGTTCTTAAAATGTTTAAATCATCTTCTCCTTTGCTGTCTTTGCCGCATGTTGGTACGTTTTGTAGTGTGCTACCGCCACCAAGCGTCACACTGTGAAACTGCATGGCAGGATGTAGACATATGCCTTTGAACAGCACAATCAAAATGGGGACCGACTTGTAAATGCATCAAACTGCAGTGCTGCTAATGGTCAACAGCTCCACAGTGTAACTCCAAGAGTCCTGAGTGTTCTCGAGGGTTTCACAGCCGACCTACGAATCTTTACTCACAGGTTTGATGGTCTTCAGCAGCTGGATGCCGTATTTCTCAATGTTGCGGTGAGCATCAGCAAACTTCACGAAGGCCTCGCTGGCTGCAGCCTGAGGCTCCCGCACCCCGATGACCGAAAACACATCCCCGAACGCTGGAAGGGCGGAATTTCAAACACCAATCAGACGTATTAGGCACTGAAGCGGAGATAAACTGAGATCTATGAAGACTATGTTGTGTTCTAACTTTAAATAGTGCGCCAAAGAAATGAGTAATACTTTATAATATGTGACTTTGATTAGTCACTCACCTCTGTGAGTTTGAGAGAGCTCAAAGAAAGCTCGGAGCAGCCTCTTTGTGTGCTCCATCAGCCCTACAAGCAAACAGAGGAATAATGAGGCACCGGATTGAGCAAACGGCAACAAGTCAATCTCCACACAATCTGTCTGACAAAAGCATCAGATTAAAAGTGAGCTCATTTCAGTGAGTACACGAAACACAAAAGGGTCAACGCTCAAGTTTACTGAAGACCAGTTTTTTTTGACTCTTTACCTTTGTAGAGCTCTGCTGTTTTCTCCAGCTCTTCCAGTCGTTTGACCAGTCCATCTGTAAAGTCCAATCAGTCCACACAAGTAGAGCTTTATATCTACATGTAGCGATCAATTAATGAAATCAGAATGTTCGTAATAATAATAATCTTACCGTTGCATAGAATAGCTCTGCTGAGTCCGAGAGCGTCTGCAGTGCCTGAGCTCATGTTCTCCACCAGGCGGTGTTTGACTTTCTTCAGCACTGAAACACAAAAACAAATGTTTCATGCACAATACAGATTTGGATAAAAGTTACTGCGATAATGGAAAAATGCAATACTGAACATTATAACACATAATACACACACTAATATAAATAACCAATGACTCAGGATTAATATCCTGTGAAAAAGGTACCTATATCCAGAGACTTCCCCTGTTTGGGATCTGCCTGCAGCTTGTTGTAGTGGATTGTTGCTTCTCCCTGAAAGAAAAAAAAGAAAAAGAGATAAATGGAAATAAAAAGCTGAGAAAATGAAACTGGATTTATTTTAAAGAAGACAATTATCTAGAAAAAAGTCTGTCTTCCATTTGTTGAATTCATTAAACTGTATGAATGAATGTTTAAAAGATGTGTTGGCCTATTTCACATGTGGTGAAATCAACAAAGTGCAAACTTTTCCCGCTGCATGGCGCTGAGGGTGAATCTCACATGCAGTATTTGCACTGAATGCACCGCAACACAACCTAATCCTTCAAATCCCACACTGAAGCCCGTCTTTAATCCATCACACAGGAAGTCATGGAATTTTTGGTGCAGACAAAGGATGCCAAAACCAACACAGCCACTCTGCTGCGGTGACGTGATGCCACATACTATGAGCTATTGTCCTGGACTCGTCAGCAGAGCTCGGCACGCCAGTGAAGTCCTTCTTCTCCTCAGTCTGATGTCGGGTTTGCACACATAATTACTAAACTGTTGGACTATACACTGCTGAGTCTGCAGCCACAACCAGACACAAAAATGTGAGTCATGTTTTGCTCATTTTGCATCCTTCTACTCATGTGCTTGATTATTATTATTTAAGATTTTTTTTTTAATGTAATGATTGGTAGTGGTGGGGAGTCTAGTTTAGTTTGTGACTCACCAGCCACAACAGAAAATAACCTAGCTTTGGCAGGTGACTGGATTTTTTTTTATCTATCTTAGTCATAACATACATTAGCCAGCTTGTGTCTTCCTGGGGAAGTTTTTTTCCTACTAAAATTGAGGGTCAACGGATAGAAGATGTCGGAAGAGGTTGGAAAGGCCACTGAGGTGATTTGATCAGGATTTTGAAAGCCTGATTTACCTTAGTTTACACAAAGGTAAACGTATTGTTTACCTTAGTGTAAACAATAAGCCATCAGAGCATAGCATGTGTTGTTCAGGACAGTAAGTCACTGTGGACCGTAATGTCATTCCCAGCATCTGTGTACCTGGACAGCCTGAATCATCTTGGCCACCTCCACTTTGGTCTTTCCCTTCACTGGTTTCCCATTTACGCCTGTGATTTCATCGCCTGCTGCCAGTGTCCCTTCCAGAGCTGCCGGGGTGTTATCAAAGACCTGCGGGACAACAGTGGCCGCATTAAAAAGGTACCAACGACACAAAGTAGACATTTCTCCTCTGAGATGATCAAATGAAGCTCTATCTCCATTTTATCAGCATTGACTGGAAATCAACACATGTTCTTATGTTACATAAATACGGTTCGTATCAAGTGTTCTGTACCAACCTGGACAATGTAGAGACAAGGACAGTACTGTGCCCCTCCACCAATGCTGATCCCAATAAGATTATTAGCATCTTTCTTCAGACACACAGTACCAGGAACTGTTGGTATCCCCCTGCAGAGGAGAAAACATGTTACGCAGATTCACAGCATTTAGTTGACCCAGTTTTTGATCTACTTCAAGAAACACAGCATCAGAGTCTAAAGCTAATGAATTTTACAAATAATTTGTTAAATAATGAGTACTGAGTACTGTTAAAGATACTGAGAGATATAATTGAATGAGGCAGATCATAAAAAAGGACAAAATGTTTGTAACTCACAGTTTATCCTCCTCCAGTTCATAGTCCATGTCAGTGAACATTGTAGGAGTGTCACTCCTGTCCCTGTCAAACCTGTGATCACAACAAAACCCATCACGTTACATGTTCCGTGACTGTACGTGAGGACTGACGTGACCAGACAGAAACATCATGGCAACTCTGTGACAATCTCTGCAGCTTCCTCATTCTGAGCTCCCAGTGAAATAAAGTCGGTGCAAAACTGAGCTACAACATTCTGTCTGTGTCAATTTGAAGTGTGCTCAACATAAAGCAGGTCAGTCTGTCAGAAACTCTCCTCGCAGCTTCTCTCTCCTGATCCACTGATCCACTGCAGCTCTGCAGTCAGTGAGGAGACGCGAGCTGCTGCGGCAGAGGGACAAACAGCTGGTAACCTACAGGGCATGCTAGCTACCTGATGTTAGCCACTAAATAGGTAGAACTGAGTCTAACAATTAATCTAAATATGTCGACTTTGCGGAAGAAACAACTACTGTGTATTTTTGTAGTGACGGATGTCAACTCACAGAAAATTGCTCGCTAACGCTGGCTTATTAGCTAACAGCTAACGTGACTGTAGGATGTTGGCAGGTGTAACGTTAATGGCAAATGTCGCTTGTTGAGAAACGTAAATACGCCGTCAACGACTTACCCGTTGTTTAGAATATGCACCAGTCGGTCATACAGATGTCCCTGCTATGTATATCAAGCGAAATATATATTTTTTTAAATATCGCGTCCTTTAGTAGCAATTATCTTAATTTCTGGATCCAGTGACAGCTCCTCTGTTTACTTTCTTTTGTCACTTCCGGCAACAGAGCGGAAGTTGTTGAGAAACACTCAAAACCTATTAAATTGTTTTCTTGTAGCCAGGATTAAAAACACCAACTCCACATTATTTCGTGGTAGATATAGAGACAAATTATATTGATGTTCACGTTATTAAAAACAAAGATAAAGCCACCGTGATGACGTCCAAACAAGCTTTTAGCTTATTTTAAATCATTGGTTTTTACTGCCCTCTTGCGGCGACGGTCATGAACTGCAGCTCACTAAATTCATCAGACTAACGTCAATGTAGTCAGACTACCGCTTCCGGTACGTGCTTTCAAATTAAAGTTACCAAAATGAAGCTGTTAATGATGAAATGGAAACTCTCATAGAAAAGTTTTGCTATTCCTGTTATACACTGCGACGAGCTGTTACTAGCGAGGCGATTTTCCGGTGACCGACGGCGGTAGTCGTGTTAGCACCGTCAGTGCTAGAAATCTTCCCAATAGTAACGTTACTGATATTGACCCTGGATGATTTAAACATATTACAGTTCCAAAACTGTGACCAATCGCATTTGTGTTACTCTTTCTAGTTGTTACACTTAAATATTAATCACCGGGAGGTTTTGCTATCATGTCTGCATTGATGTTACTTGACAAATGTCAATATGTTGCAGTTCATCACCGTGACCACTGGAGGGCAGCTTACACTTCTAAATTAATTTGTAATGCACTTGGCACAGAGCTTTCTGGTGATGTTAAAGTGTTCATGAGTACAGATAATCAGTATATGTATCGAATATAGATGTTATTTTTACTGTGACGACTCGAAACCAATGAAAATGATAGCTTATTTATACTCTTAATTAAGATTGACAATTGTATTCACTGTATTTTGAAATACTGGAAGTATTGTTATATAATCATGCAAGCACTGATTTTGACATGGCACATTTTAATAATTTGCTTTCCTCTAATGTGAGTCCCGCTCAAGTCTCCCTCTCAAATAATTCTAATCAAAGTCATACACAATGCCAAGTTGCGTGGCCAGGCGTGATGAACCTCCACGCAACTGTACCAAATTCACGCTGTAGATCAAAACACTTATTAACACGGTCTGTAAAAATAATCCTCAATACTCTCTGACGTATGGAAGTAAGAGAGGAAGTTGTGTGTTTCACGCTCCTTCCCGCAGTAAGCTCCTTTACGCACAGCCGCGCTGGCTTTTAGGCACCGCTGACTGCTCATCAAAACTGAATGAGTGGAGTGCAGTGCAGTGCCTTGAGCACAGAGGAACGTTCAGTAGCTCCTCTCCCCATACAAAATCATGAAAATAAAACGGAATTACACCAACTTTCATTGGTGGCATTGAAATTACCATGATAAACGGCTAATTAACAGGGCTATCAAACAGGGTTACGCAAATTTAATGTGATTCCCCCTCCTCATTGTCAGAAATCGCAATACCAGTATGAGCAGTCCCAATTCACATCATGATGCGCGCTTTACTACAGACAAAGTCATAATAACATCCACACGAGTTATTGTGATGAGGTATATAACCCTGATACAGAAACAGGTTTGATCCTCTGCGATTAAAACGCACCATTATGATTCGTGGCCACATAAAAGCCTGTTATTTATGTATGTCCAGTAATGGAAAATCGATGATTTCCGATAACTAATCGGTTAATTCAACATAGATCCATTGTTTCATCACCTCTGTAACATTAAAAGTAAGTTAAAAAAAGTAAACAGCCATTTATTACAATAATATTGTTGCAAACGATAAATTAGGTCCGACAAGAGCGCCACAGGAGGCTCCTCACTGAAAGCCACGTGATACAACCTGTCACACAATCAATGAATATTGATCTTTAAATCGTTTATTTTTGATGATGTAGCACCACAATGTTCTTTTATCCATTACATTAATAGATTGGTTAAATACCATAGCTACATAATATTCTCCTTGGTTGTGTTTCTGCTCCGGTGACGTCAGTGCTGTCTTGCAGACCCTCCTCAGTGTGCACATTCAGTGCAGTAGTTAGTTCACTTCACTGTGCCACAATCTGAGCTGTCACTCACAACCTGCTCTGTGATCAAGGAGGCAATCAGTCTTATTGTCAAACGAGTTGAACAGCAGTGATTAAACAGAGCAGTGCCTCAGCATTGAGTAGGCTACCTGATTGTGTCTATGATGAGTGGGTCACACTGTCACTGATAAAATACCTTTTCACTGATTGTTTTGAGCTTCACCTCATAAATCAGGTGAAACTTTACAGTCACACTTAAGTTTTGTCTCCCTGTTATATCTTCTGTCAGCTCCAGGACTGTTCACCAGCACCAGCTTCCAACATGAACATGGTAAGTTACTCTGCTTTGTTTCTGCATTTATTTCACTGCACACAAACACAGTATGATTTGTTGAATAAAAATACCTGACAGATATTAGTAATTGGTTGTTACCAAATCCTTGAATTCCCCTGATGAAAAGTTTGCTTCTCTGTGTTTCTCAGCAACTTGAATTGAAGAATGTGAATCTGAGAGCTGGAGATCAGCTGAAAGTAAAGGGGATAATTCTCCATGATGCTGAGAGGTAAGATCAACAAACACATTATTATATTCAATTTATTTAATTCATTCTCTAAACTGAATCAAATAACATGGTGATATATTAGCCGGTGTATTCTGTGTTTAGTTTAGATCTTCACTTTTATTAAACAGCCTGGTGATCACAGTACGTCTTACACTGAACCTGTGTTGTTCTAAGATCTGCAAACATCTCAATAATAAGACTTCTGTATCACTGTATAATTTTGGACCCTCTCAGATTCCAGATCGACCTCGGCTGTGACGCAGACGACCTGGCGCTGCACTTTAACCCTCGTTTCCACGACGACGCTGATGGATCTGTTGTCGTGTGCAACTCAAAGACTGATGGTTGTTGGGGCGAAGAGAAGCGGGAAATACACAACCCCCTACAGAGGGGCACCGATGTCAAGGTGAGGGAATGTTACTGAGGGAAGTCAAGAAGTGTTCAGTTCACCCAAATCACAAGGAGCATATTCACCCACTTACCCTCAGTGATGTTCAGCCATGAAGGGAGTTTGGGTTTTGTTTGGAGAGGTTTTAAGATATCTGTGTCGGATGTTTTCTACTAAAAATAAAAACATTTTCTGAAAGTATCTTCACTATTTTAGATTGTGTTGAAGCTGGCTGGAGACATGTTTGAAGTGGAGCTTCCTGACGGACAAGAAGTCCAGTTTCCCAACCGTGACAGCATGGATGTCATCACCTATGTCAAAATTGCCGGAGACTTCAAACTGACTTCCTTTAAGATCTGCTGAGAGACACAACTGCTCTTACACATGAATAATTTGTTTATCAGTTTGATTAAAGATGAAACATTGAAAATAAGTCATGTCTTATGAGAAACATTTATCACTAAGAGATGTAGCTCTTCAGTGCATTAAAAATGTCATGTTGTGCACAAGAATATAAAATGTAAAAATTCAACTGATCCGGTTTGGTTGTCTTTGAAGGGTTGAAGTCTAATCCTGGCTTTGAAAAACTGTTTCCCACAAACAGTAACACTGACTTCACACACAATATCAGTCTACTTATGACAGAGTAGCAGTCTGACAAAGCAAACTGCATATAAAAAGCTTACTGAGATTGCCTGTGTAATCTGTGACTGGAATCTACCTTACATTTATTGAGGTGACAATCTATTAAACAAATAGTGGCTGTCTGAGACTTTACTTCTGCCTTCATTTGTCCTGATCAGGGACTCAAAAACACAAACACAGTCAGAGAAGATGGCTGTTATGGTTTTGCACATGACGGATAAATGTCACAGAAAAAACAAGAGATTAGAGACATAAGTGACAATTGGTATGACAACGTAGATCGATTCAGAGAACAAACTGCTCCAACAAAAGGAGGAGCAGAAGAACTGGTCAAATAATTTAATTAATTTAGTTCTAGAGCTACATACTGTGTATTGATGATCCAGAGAAACATCAGAAATGTTGGATGCCGGTGTGTTATCAGTGCATTTAGAATGAAGAAAATCAAATATGGAGAAAAACAAAACAAAAAAACAGTAGCGCAAACTGATGAGAAATGTGAAACAAAAATTCCTTTTCATAAAAACTGTTAGATTTTTTCCATCTCAAAATACTGCTTTAAAATCACAACTGTTTATCAGAGCTTTAGTTTTTCTCCATCACAATCAGCTTAGAGCTGATAGGACCAATGTGTCACTTTTACCACAGAATACAGTTATTACAGTTTGTGTTCAGCCATACTGTGTAATTTATGGTTTTTATTTTTATCTTATTCATTGCAGTGTGCTTCTTCATTTTGTGGTGAAGTCTTATTTCATCGTTCAGCATTTTGTTATAAATGACCAGTTTTAATTATTATTTTAGCGTGATTCACCATTGCTTATTGGTAATATGATATTCTTACATTCAAAGTTAATGACCCAAGGCATATTTGCAGATAAGAATTTGTCAGTTCAAAAGGATTCATCTGAAAGAAACCCGGACTTCCATGTTAATAAAACCTCAGAACTTCAAATTTGATAAATATTGATTTCACATGTCAAACCCAAACAACTTTCTCTTTAAAAACATAAATATGCAACTTTAAAAGCGAAATACAAAGGTGATAACGTGTATGTTTTCAAATCTTTCAATAGAGTTTAACATGATAAAATAAAATGAAGAGAAATAAATAACGTGTCATCATTCCATCGTTAAAACTAAAACAATTAAAAGTCTGTTCAATACTGAAATACTGAAACATCATGTTTCAGCTCCTTGAAACAAATTCAACACAACCGTTTCAAACATATTGTAAAAAACAACAAATGATTACACAAAAATTAGATCAAAATAAAGATTTAGACTTCTGAAAAAAAACTTTAAAAAGTAGAAATATTAAATAAAAAAATACTTGAAATACTCTTTGATTCCATGCTTATAGAGTAGAAGTACATAATATTGTGCATCCTATAAAACAATAATGTAATAGCATTCAGTTTCAATCAAACAGTGACACATTGTAAGAATTCTTGTCTTAATTTCCTTTTAAGTCATGATTACATAGAAAATGTTGCTATGAATCCTACATATGTACATGTAACTGACTTTGGACATGTGAATTATAACTATTGTTCTTCTGCATTCTTTTCCTTGTTGCCTTCACCTCAATCAAGCAAACAGACTTTTGTTGTCTGAATCCATTTCTCACTCACAGACAAATTCACCAGTGATAAAATCAGTTTTGTTATTCTGTAATTCATGAAGAACAAGAGATTTTCAGCAGGGTTGTAGTTTTATTGGCTCACTCACCACATGAACATTTCATCCAGACTTTCAATGGCATCTTTTTTAGTGTGTTTTTTCCACTCATTGGGAATTTCTCCATTGCCTTGGAATTTTAATTTATAGTGATCCTCCAGTTCCTTCTTGAAGCGACACACAAACCATGTCCAAAACTTCACCTTAGATGAATCAGGTGTAATGCTCCAGTCAGCAAACCTTGGGCCAGCAGTTCGGTACTGATTATAGGGAAACCGCTCTTCACCAAGGTGAAATCTCTCATCAGTTCCAATTCTTGTTGTGCAGAATGTGACATCCAGTTCCACTGAGTTTATGTAGTGACCACCAAGGACTGCAGCAGGTCGATGAAAAGGCGTGCTGTGGTCATAAGGACTGTGTTCAGCCACTGTATTTGTACAAACAGCTGCACAGAATGGACACGTCACCCAGCAGCAGTTACACAGCTGATCAATGAGGATTTGATCAGGCTTCAACCTGAATTCATTCATCTTATCCAGTGAGAGGCTGCTCATCTCCTCCATGATGGATTTAAGGCCTCTCTGGATCTCTTCTTCAAGAAAGTCAAAGTTGTTTATGTCACTGAAGTTTTGACAACAGATGTTGAATTTTAGGTTGCTGTCCAACAAACTGGAAAATGTCTTCACCCACTTGTCGATGTCTCCTCCCTCTGTTTTCTTTTCCTCTCTTCTGATTTTCTCTGTTGCACTGAATAAAGCCTGACTCACAAGATGTTTGATATCCTCAACATTTTTCTTGAGGATATTCCATGCTTTACCTTTGCTCTTGTACAAGATGTATTTATTGACTTCATCTTCTATAAACTTCTCCACTTGCTTCCTTGGATGTTGGATGTAGGTGATAAAACCATCAAAGTTCTCTTTCTCTGCCAGTGACCTCAACACATGTTTCTCTAAGTTCAACCTGTTCCCACTGAATGCTGGGACGTTGCACTTCATCTCTCCAGCGAGGTCAATAGCCGTCTTGTTACAGACGGCCTCAATAGTGGAACTCTTCAGTTTTTCACAGATCAGTTCTCCAAGCACAACTGCAGATGAGCTTCCTTTGCAGAAGCTTTGGAATGTGTTGTAAAAGATCCCTTTCTGGTTTTTTATATAAACATGTGCATCGTTGTTCTCTTTGAATGTCTTGTGGGACTCTGTCAGCCAACTCTTTGCTTTGTCAAATACATACAGCACAAGATCAACTATAAACTCCTTCTTCAGAGCATATTTCCTTGTTGATTCAAATTCTGTCACCTTGTCTTTCACTTTGTTGGCCACTTCTTGCAAGTAAGCTGAATTGTAGCCTTGTGTAGCTACAGGTTTCGTCTTGATTACATCAAGGGACTGTTTTACAATATTGTCAATCACAGATCCGATCTGTTGCTGTTCTTCATGCTGAGCAGACCCTGTGAAGAGAGATTTAACTTTGTCCAATGTTTTGCGGCTAGCTACATAATCACTGTAATTTCCAACCTCAGATATCTTTTTGTAGCTGCCTCTGCTTCTGGATTTATCTATGAGAGACCATTCGAAACCAAGTTCTTGAAGGATTACTGACTGATCTTCATAGTTGATGTCCTTGATAGGTATTGTGCCTGCAGTTAACTCACTAACCCAGCCACTCCAAATTAGGGTGAACTGCTTATCCAGTTCCTTTACATCTTCCACCATGTCTTTTAACTGATGAGCGAGATCTTTACTCTTCTGTAGCAGTTTGTTTTCAAACTCTGTCTTCTTATCATCCAGCTTTTTACAAGCCTTCTTCTGTTGGATAACTTCATCCAGTTTTCTTTTGACTCCTCTCACTTGTTCATCATGAAACTCCTTGATTTTGTATCCAAATCGGCATCGCCACTGAGCCAACATTTCTTTGTCTCTGTCATCATCAAAGTATGTTGTCATTGCATTATGGATTTTCTCATAAGATTTTCTAATTTCGTTAGAAAGATAGCTGAGCTCGATCTTGTACAGGATTTCAGTTTCTATTTTGTTGTAAAGCTGGTTCTCAATGGTCAACATGTTGCTCCTCAGGGTCCAGGTCCAGTTCCCATACTGGGCCTCAAGTTTTCTGTACACTGCAATTTCATGTGTGTTTTTGAAACTGAAAACAAAGTTCTCGTTCAGCAGGGCATTCCACAGGTCATGAATTTTGCTTTTGAACTGTTCCAGAGTAATCCCTTCAGACTGTGAAGCTTTAAAGAGAATGAAAGTCTTCAGCTCTTGGATACTCTCACTGTAACCTGGATTTGGAGAAGCCATCGGTGGACTTCCCTCCCACAGTTGAGCAAAGTACTTCACATCTTTCTGAACATCAAATGCAATGACATCACTGAAGCACTCAGCATCACAACCCTCCTCTTTGGCTGCTAGTTGGGCCATCTGGTCCAGTTTCTCTTGCAGGCGTCTCTTTCCTTCCATGTTCATCTCTGAAGCTGCAATATCTGAGACATTCTGATGAACAAACACACAACTTGGAGAAAGTTTAACTTTCTTCATCCTCATGAAAGCCTGAAGAACAATCTGCAGAACATCCTGCATGTCAGCTGGATTCTCTCCAAAGATGTTGATCAATGTCATGTTTCCCAGACCAACAACAAATGTTGCCAGTTCATTGTCGTGGTGAAGAGTGGTGTTACCTTCCAACTCAAGAGCACGCAGTCCTTCAGTGTCCACCACCAGAACGTAGTCGAACTGAAAGTCTTTCTTGATCTCCTCTGACACTCTGACCAGCTGCATGAAGGCACCCTTGGTGCACCTGCCAGCACTCACTGCAAACTGTAACCCAAACATGGCATTCAGCATTGTTGACTTTCCACTGCTCTGTAAGCCTAAAACTGACAACACAAAAACTCTCTTGTTGCCCAGTTTGTTGATGACTTCATCTAAAAGACCAGAGATCCAAGTTAAAGGCACATGACCTGTATCACCATCCATCAGCTCCATTGGGTGTCCTGATATCATCAGCTCTGCAGCCAGCTCAGGGTATTTAGACCAGTCAGTCTGTCCACTCGTTGGTTGTTTCTCCAGAGATTTATGGGCTTCATAGATCTGTCCCATTTCTCTAAACATGTGCTCCAAGCCAAAATGTGCTGACTGTAGTTTTGATGATATTTGTTCTAGCTCAGTATGCTTCATTTGGAACTGATCAGATTTGTCATGCTTCTTCATTAAAGACAAGACCTCAGACCATTTGTCATCATAGCTTTGGAGAATTGAAGAGAGACCATCTGTGCAGAGGGCATCGATTAAGATCTGAGTCCATTTCAGGAAATACTCTCTGTCTGTTGATTTCAAAGAGGAGAGACTTTCAATAAATGGCTTCATCAGCTCACTACATGAAGCTTTGCATTGATCTTGTCGTATTCGCTTCAGTTCCTGTTGCTTTTCAGATTTCTTCCTCTCAATGTCTCCTGTGAGGCGATACAGTTCTTTGTTTGTTCTGCACCACTTGCTCCACAGTTGGCCTTGACATTGGAGAAATGTATCTTTAATCTTTAGACCATCCATCCCCTGAAGCAACTTTTCTATTCTCTCAGCAGCAGATTTCCCTTTTTGGCAGAGAGCGTCATCTTCATCCACTCTGATTCCAGAGACCTCAGCCATGGTTTCAAGTTGGAAGGATGTATGTGGTCCAGACAAAATGTTTCTAATGATTCCTCTCAGTTCTTCAGAAACATCTGACTGGCTTCTGTCCTTCAGACCCATTTTGTATTTTCCCTTTTTCTCAACAGTATACAAATCTTCATCGACAATGAGAATAATGAGAGGCTTTGCAGACTTGTAAAGAGCTGAGATAACTGCAGTACTTTTGTCACCTTTTTCCAGAGTTGGGACAAGAACAACATTGACTGAAGATTTTTCAGTCAGTATGTCACGCTGTTTTTCATTCAACAGAGCATCACCATGAAGATTACAGAAGGCAATGCAGTCAGTGAAGGCATCATTGGGTTTTCCAGCTGGGCAGTACCAGGCAATCTCTGCCACTCCATCCATCAAATAGTGAGACGTTGTGCTACCTGGACAGTTTCTGTGGAAGAAGGTGTTGTGACGGTCATTGATCAAAGTGTTCATCAGCTGAGACTTAGACTGTGACAGTGAACCCAGACGGAAAAATGACACCATGGGTGTCTCAGCAGTGCAGATGGGCATACTCTTCAAGGTGACAATGTTTGATTTATCTTTGGTTTGTGTTATCTTCCATGTTTTTGTCATTTTTCTGAAAGTCCACAGAGGACATTCAGTGTCCATTGTGACCAGGTCAGGAACAAGCAGAGGTACAGCATACTGACACTGTGACAGCTTTGTAATCATGTTCTGCTTAAAAAAGCTGTCTGAGCAGTGAAATACTGCCATCTGAACATCCATTGGATGCACATGAGACTGTTTTGATTGATTAGAGTGTACACTGGTGCTATAAAGAACATCTAAGTCACTGTCATCTGTTTCAACAGAATTTGAATGGATGAAATCAGAACCGTCTTGTCTAACAGGAATATATCTGGCTCTGTAGTCTAAAATCATCAGCCTGTGAAGAAAAGTATGAGCTAGATCTTTCTCACATGTCTCCTGATCCTGTTTCACAGGTGGACCTATCTGAAGAAGATCTGCTGGTGAAAACTTCTGTTGATATTTGTCTTGAAGGCGAAGTCTGCTGAGCAGTGTTTCACTATTGTTACAGACGGCCTCAACAGTGGAACGCTTCAGTTTTTCACAGATCAGTTCTCCAAACACAACAGCATATGTGCTTCTCTTACAGAAGCTTCTGAAAATGTTGTAATATTGCTCTTTCTCGTTATCAAAATAAACAAGTGCATCGTTGTTTGTTTTGAATTTCTTGTGGGACTCTGTCAGCCAACCCTCTGCTCTGTCAAAAACATACAGCACAAGATCAACTGTAAACTCCTTCTTCAGAGCATATTTCCTTGTTGATTCAAATTCTGTCACCTTTTCTTTTACCTTGTTGGCCACTTCTTGCAAGTAAGCTGGACTGTAGCCTTGTGTAGCTACAGGTTTCGTCTTGATTACATCAAGGGACTGTTTTTCAACATCGTCAATGAGGGATCTGATCTGTTGCTGTTCTTCATGCTGAGCAGACCACGTAAAGAAAGATTTAACTTTGTCCAATGTTTTGCGGCGAGCTATATAATGACTGTAATCTGCAACCTCAGATATCTTTTTGTAGCTGCCTCTGCTTCTGGATTTATCTATGAGAGACCATTCGAAACCAAGTTCTTGAAGGATTACTGACTGATCTTCATAGTTGATGTCCTTGATAGGTATTGTGCCTGCAGTTAACTCAGTCACACAACCTCTCCAAATTAAGGTGAACTGCTTATCCAGTTCCTTTTCATCTTTTACGTTATGCTTTAACTCGTGAGCAAGATCTTTACTCTTTTGTAGCAGCTTGTTCTCAAACTCTGTCTTCTTCTCATCCAGCTTTTTACGAGCTTTCTTCTGCTGGATAACTTCATCCAGTTTTCTTTTACATCCTTTCACTTGTTCATCATGAAACTTCTTGATTTTGCTTTCAAATCGGCCTCGCCACTGAGCCAACATTTCTTTATCGCTGTCATCATCAAAGTATGTTGTTACTGCATTTTTGATTTCTTCATAAGTTTTGTGACTTTCTTCATAAAGATAACTGAGCTCGAGCTTGATGAGTTTTCCACTTTCTATTTTGTTGAAAAGCTGGTTCTCAATGGTCAACATGTTGCTCCTCAGGGTCCAGGTCCAGTCCCCATACTGGGCCTCAAGTTTTCTGTACACTGCAATTTCATGTGTGTTTTTGAAACTGAAAACAAAGTTTTCGTTCAGCAGGGCATTCCACAGGTCATGAATTTTAGTTTTGAATTGTTTGAGAGTCATTCCTTCAGACTGTGAAGCTTTAGAGAGGATGAAGGTCTTCAGCTCTTGGATGCTCTCACTGTAACCTGGATTTGGAGGAGCCATCGGTGGACTTCCCTCCCACAGTTGGGCAAAGTACTTCACATCTTTCTGAACATCAAATGTAATGACATCACTGAAGCACTCAGCATCACAACCCTCCTCTTTGGCTGCTAGTTTTGCCATCTGGTCCAGTTTTTCTTGCAGGCGTCTCTTTCCTTCCATGTTCATCTCTGTAGCTGCGATATCTGAGACATTCTGGTGAATAAACACACAACTTGGAGAAAGTTTAACTTGTTTCATCCTCATGAAAGCCTGAACAACAATCTGCAGAACATCTTGCATGTCAGCTGGATTCTCTCCAAAGATGTTGATCAGTGTCATGTTTCCCAGACCAACAACAAATGTTGCCAGTTCATTGTCGTGGTGAAGAGTGGTGTTACCTTCCAACTCAAGAGCACGCAGTCCTTCAGTGTCCACCACCAGAATGTAGTCAAACTGAAAGTCTTTCTTGATCTCCTCTGACACTCTGACCAGCTGCATGAAGGCACCCTTGGTGCACCTGCCAGCACTCACTGCAAACTGTACCCCAAACATGGCATTCAGCATTGTTGACTTTCCACTGCTCTGTACGCCTAATACTGACAACACAAAGACTCTCTTGTTGCCCAGTTTGTTGATGACTTCATCTAAAAGACTAGAGATCCACGTTAAAGGCACATGACCTGTATCACCATCCATCAGCTCCATTGGGTGTCCTGATATCATCAGCTCTGCAGCCAGCTCAGGGTATTTAGACCAGTCAGTCTGTCCACTCGTTGGTTGTTTCCCTAGAGATTTATGGGCTTCATTGATCTGTCCCATTTCTCTAAACATGTGCTCCAAGCCAAAATGTGCTGACTGTAGTTTTGATGATATTTGTTCGAGCTCAGTATGCTTCATTTTTAGCTGATCAGATTTGTCATGCTTCTCCTTCAAAGCCAAGACCTCAGACCATTTGTCATCATAGCTTTGGAGAATTGAAGAGAGATCATCTGTGCAGAGGGCATCAATTAAGATCTGAGTCCATTTCAGAAAATACTCTCTGTCTGTTAATTTCAAAGAGGAGAGACTTTCAACAAATGACTTCATCAGCTCACTACAGGAAGCTTTGCATTGATCTTGTCGTATTTGCTTCAGTTCCTGTTGCTTTTCAGATTTCTCCCTCTCAATGTCTCCTGTGAGGCGATACAGTTCTTTGTTTGTTCTGCACCACTTGCTCCACAGTTGGCCTTGACACTGGAGAAATGTATCTTTAATCTTTAGACAATCCATCCCCTGAAGCAACTTTTCTATTCTCTCAGCAGCAGATTTTCCTTTTTGGCAGAGAGCGTCATCTTCATCTACTCTGATTCCATAGACCTCAGTCATGGTTTCAAGCTGGAAGGATGCATGTGGTCCAGACAAAATGTTTCTAATGATTCCTTTCAGTTCTTCAGAAACATCTGACTGTCTTCTATCATTCAGACCCATTTTGTATTTTCCTCTTGTCATCTGAACTGCACCACTGTCATTATCAGCAATGAGAATAATGAGAGGCTTTGCAGACATGAAAAGGGCTTCGATCACTGTAGAACTTTTATCACCTTCCTCCAGAGTTGGGACAAAAACAACATTGACTGAAGATTTTTCAGTCAGTATGTCACGCTGTTTTTCATACAACAGAGCATCACCATGAAGATTACAGAAGACAATGCAGTCAGTGAAGGCATCATTGGGTTTTCCAGCTGGGCAGTACCAGGCAATCTCTGCCACTCCATCCATCAAATAGCGAGACTTTGTGCTACCTGGACAGTTTCTGTGGAAGAAGGTGTTGTGACGGTCATTGATCAAAGTGTTCATCAGATGAGATTTAGACTGAGACAGTGAACCCAGACGGAAAAATGACACCATGGATGTCTCAGCATTGCAGATGGGCATACTCTTCATGGTGACAGTGTTTGAATTATCCTTGGTTTGTGTTATCTTCCATGTTTTCCTTATTTGTCTGAAAGTCCACAGAGGACATTCAATGTCCATTGTGACCGGGTGAGGAACAAGCAGAGGTACAGCGTACTGACACTGTGACAACTTTGTTATCATGTTCTGTTTAAAAAAGCTGTCTGAGCAGTGAAATACTGCCATCTGAACATCCATTGGATGCACATGAGACTGTTTTGATTGATTAGAGTGTACACTGGTGCTATAAAGAACATCTAAGTCACTATCATCTGTTTCAACAGAATTTGAATGGATGAAATCAGAACTGTCTTGTCTAACAGGAATATATCTGGCTCTGTAGTCTAAAATCATCAGCCTGTGAAGAAAAGTATGAGCTAGATCTTTCTCACATGTCTCCTGATCCTGTTTCACAGGTGGACCTATCTGAAGAAAATCTGCTGTTGAAAACCTCTGTTGATGTTTGTCTTGAAGGTGAAGTCTGCTGAGCAGTGTTTCAGCTTGTGTTTGATATTGTTTCTTCATGTTCGTCTCTTCAGAAATCTTCTCTGACTGCTGTAAATAAGTAAATGTAAATGTACTGTATGTACATAATTATATTGATGTAGGATGGGTTATTAAGTAAATAGTCCTACAGAACTTGTCAATAAAGTCAGGAGTCTCTTACCTTCTCTTTGTTTCCACCCTGATTCATATCTGAAGTGCCTGCAGTAAAATAATTAACTTCATCATAAAAGGGTCAGAGCAATGTGCTTTTGGACCATTTTTTCATTTTATCCTATAACATTTTCAGTTATATAATCTAAATAAGTTTTGATTTTGAGAGTTTCATGTTATTGTTCTATAAAATAAATCAATAAAATCTTACCTTTCGCTTCAGTTGGTAAGAGTTGATTTCAGACTCTCCTGCTGCTGGTGTGTTGTTGTCATTCTTCATGCAGTGTTCAACATCAGCAGGTTTATCCACTGGGTCACACTGAGAAACACAATTATTCTATTTATTTTTTGTTACCATGTAATATTTATTGAAATTAAAGATCAACAACACACAGAGGTACCACCAAAAATAAAAACAAGGAAAGCAATATGCACAAACTAAATGCAGTTAGGTTTGTAATTTAGTGAGAAGAATGTAATTTCTTCTGAGAAAATGTTTTCAACTCATCCATGTGTCTAACCAAGAGATCCATGGAGTCAAACTGTTCAAGTCTTAAAAAAATGCAAACAGCTCCATCTTCATTTGAATTTTTAGAAAAAAATAGGTGGCATTAAACAGAAATACTGCTGTGGGTACTGAGGTTGAAAAAAATCTCACATTTTCCTTGGTTTCATTTTCACTCTCCTGTAGCTCCTCCACTGCAGGGTCATGTTGGAATATCAGAATAAACACGATGAGCATAAAACATCATAATTGGTAAACTCCTTGCCCTAGGTAGATCTGTGATGCCCCTTGGCTTTACATCACTGAGTGTGTTTCATTCACGTTCCACAGTAGCTTTGTAAACATGATGGTAGCAGATGACGAAAGCCTGCTGGACTACTGAATTGAAAAGTCCCACTGCAGCTAGTGTTTCTTCCTGTTCACACTCTTAGCTTAGTGGATGACATAATAGTCACATCATTTATTTATTTATCTTTTATCAAAAATTATAAAACATTGTCAGGAAAAATCCTAAAAATACAAAAACACACTGTAGGGGGGCTTCAAAAGGCACCCAGATGTTGACAGGACCGTTTATTTATGCAGCAAGGAATTTTTGTGCCAATGGAGCGTCAAGTTTGAAACATCACCTCCTTTTAATGTTTACAATGGACAGTTAATTCATTGATTCAGTCATCTACCAAGATATATTTGCATTGACATATTTTTAAATTCTTAGGTGTCACAGTCTGTCATGTTTCTGTGGCAGATTTTATGTTTGGTGTTTTGCTTTCTGTGCTTGTTGTGCTTGCAGACGTGCACTGAGAGGCTGGACTGAGGTCAAGCTCGTCTCCACTCCGAAAACCAAGGCCAAACTACAGTAGACATTGCTGTGCAAGAACAGGATTCAAAATTCACATTTATTCAGTCAATCAGACTGTTAATTAATTGATGAATTAATTGATCGATTAGTTGATACATTCATTTTAATTGAGTATTAAATAAATTTATTCATAGATTATTTACTTGATTTATTTTACCATCGTAATTCTGATCACATTGAAGCCTTAGAAGTTGGAGACCATGACATTTAAGTTTTGCGAATAATTAGTTAACCATAAAAATAAACACAAAGTTTGACCCAGCCTTCACACCTCTGCAGCCAACAGTCTTTCCCTGTGCTCTCCTGAGCCCAACACGTCACACTATGCAGCAGCACCACCGTGAGCTACCTCTCCTCCTCCTTATCCCTCTCCTCTGCGAGAGTCTCCAGCCAGAGAGACTCTCTCTACTCTCACTTGCATAATCTTTGTATCAACAAATCTCTTTGCAGTCAACTCCCTGCCTTGTTGTCTGCTTCTGGGTCCTACCAAAACTATGCATTGTAACATCAGGACAAATATTGGTATGTGCAATTCATTTTAATCAATCAATCTTAAAAGTTCTGATTAATTAAACACTTGACAACCCTAATTAAAAAATACATACATTACACATAAGAACATAATTGTGCATAAAAGACAAAATATTACATCTGTCCATTCGGGAAATAGATGCATCCAACAGTTCTTAAACTGTCTACATAACGGATGGTAAAGTAAAGGTAATCCATATCCAATATGAAATTTAATCTGATAATAAAAACTGTATAGACATGCATCTGTAACAATGCTGAATAAACTTACCTTTGTGTTTTAATAGTTCTGCCTGGTCTGAGTAGATGTGCTGCCTTGTTACAAATCCTTCAAAATAACCAGAGACCACAATATAAGCTGTTGGTCTGCTCCTCCCACACTTTCCTGTCTGCACTGCAAAATAAACATCTACGTTTCTGTAAACCAGTGATGACTAAGAGTGAAAGTAGTTCCCCGAAACCTCACAACTGACACACTGAATGAAGCTTTAACAAAACACACAATGTTCAGTGCTCTTTCAAAGCTGTATTCTAATCTGATGTTCTTTTTTGAAGAAATATATAGCTATACATTTTTTCTACAATAAAAAGTAGAATGTTGTTTGCTAACAGTTAGGAGACTGAAGTTAGAAAAGATTGACCATTGGCTTTTAATTATATATATATATATATATATATATATATATATATATGTTCTAAATAGATATTTTTTATCGATTTTTTAAAATCTATTTTCTAAAACAGCACTTCTGGACATGAAATCAGCTCAAAAACGACATCTGAATTCCTATAAGTTGGGGTTTGATCTCCCATGAAACCAGTAAACTCATACTGTGGAGGTCACTAACACATTACCATCAACTGTTATTTTTATCACAAAGAAGAATGAGAATTATCATTAAAGATACAAATGAGTTAAAAGAAACATGTTTTTCAGAGGAACTACGTACCATATTCTCTCGTAGATGGCAGTGACAATGACAACGTCTCCTTCGAAAAACTGCCTACAACACATTCTTTACTATTTGGGCCTACTTGTTAGTTTGGCAAATGTTAGACGTGAAGGTATTTTTTTATTTGTGCAAAAAAAGGTTGTTTCCCTTTGTTCCAGTGATAAAGGTACATATTTGCATATAGAGTGCGGAAGTGAGCTCAAATCACAGAAGGCCACTGAAGATGCATGTTTAGTCACATGTTAATGCCAGGTGTGAACTGAGGGGCTTTTAACCATCAACCTGTGATCGGATCACTTAAGACGGATAGTAAAACCAAATGTGAACAGCCTCTTCGCCTAGTATTTACCTTTCTATATCCATAATAGCATTATTTAGGGGAAGTTATTTAGAGACTAGAGAGTTTGGCTTTATTTCTCACAGACAAGTGAGCAGACCAAGACACAATGTTTCCTGTATTTCCCTTTATACTGTATCTCACATCTCACATGATGCAGTATGGGACACAGACAAAGGTGTCTTAAAGGCAAGATGGTGAAGGGCCCTCACTGTGTTATTTAAGAATAATCTATTTTTACAGGTAAGCTGGTTAAAATATGTAACAAAAATGATGACTCCTGAAAAATGTCTGACTCATTACTTTGCTATTTAATGACAGGGTAGAGCATCCAGACAAACCCTGATTTGAATCTGTGTTCTTCAGTTTGAATCCAACAGTTCTTAAACTTTCTACATACAGTATTGTAAAGTAAGCCATTTCAAATGTGAAATTTAATCTGAAAATAAAAACTGTATTGACATACATCTGTAACAAAGCTGAAAAAACTCTCCTTTGTGTTTTTATAGTTCTGCCTGGCATAACAAGAGACCACAACATGAGCTGTTGGTCTGCCCCTCCCACACTTTCCTGTTTGCACTGCAAGATAACCATCTGCACTGCTGTAAACCAGTGATGACAACAAGGGGAAGCCAAACTAGTTCAGCTCCAACTTGGATTTCCCCCTAAACGATACAATAGTATTTATGTTACTCTTCTAGTTTCTTCACTTTGTTTGCTTTAACGTCACTTAAGTAGTATTCACCGGAAGTTTTTGCAATCACGTCTGCAGCATTGTCATTTGACGAATGTCAATGTGTTGCAGTTCGTCACCGTGACCACTGGAGGGCAGCTTACACTTCTAAATTAATTTAAGGATTTTTGAAATGCACTTGGCACAGGCCTTTCTGGTGATTTATAAAGTGTTCATGAGTACAGATAATCAATACGAATATAGGTATTATTTTCACTGTGACGATCAGAAAACAATGATTGACCTTACGATTGACACTTTTATTGCGTGGTCAGGCGTGTTGAGGCTCCACGCAGCTGTACCACATTCACAGCTGTATATCAAAACACTTGTTAATACCGTCGGTAAAAAATAAGTCTCAATACTCTCTGACGTGTGGGAGTAAGAGAGGAAGCTGTGTGTTTCACGCACCCTCCACAGTGAGGTTTTTACGCACAGCCGCGCTGGGTTTTACGCACTGCTTTCATCACAAGTGCAGTGAGCACAGAGGAACGTTCAGTAGCTCCTCCTTCCATGCAAAATCATGAAAATAAAAATGAATGACACCAGCTTTCATTGGTGGCCATGTCATAAACCAGCAGGCCATGCCTGAACTGGATAGCCTACGATGACGTTTTGGGGACACTGCTGGAGAAAATGAAAAATGGCTACTTAACAGGGCTATCGAATAGGATTGCGCTAATTGTATGTGACTTTTTTCACATTGTCAAAAATCGCGCTATACCAGTATGCACAGTCCCAATTCACATCAGCGCAGGTCCGCAACGAACACTGCACAGTATCCAGGGAATCTATGGCAAAGCCTACCTAAAATAACAATTAGGGTGTTATTAGTCATCAGCCTATATTTCATCTCAGTACAGCGAGAATCCTGCTGCTCACTTTACTATAGACTATAGAAGTCATAACTAATAACATCCACACGTGTTATTGTGAATGGGAGAGCAGTTAGTTCACGTCACAGTGCCACCATCAGAGCTGTTACTCACAACCTCCTCTCTGATCAAGGAGGCAATCAATCTTATTTGTCAAACGAGTTGAACAGCAGTGATTAAAGGGAGCAGTTGAATAGGCTACTTGACTGTGTCTATGATGAGTGGGTCACAATGTAACTGATAAAAGACTTTTCACTGAGTGTTTTGTGCTTCACCTCATAAATCAGGTGAAACTTTACAGTCACACTTACGTTTTGTCTCCCTGTGATATCTTCCGTTAGCTCCAGGACTGTTCACCAGCACCAGCTTCCAACATGAACATGGTAAGTTACTCTGCTTTGTTTCTGCATTTATTTCACTGCACACAAACAAAGTATGATTTGTTGAATAATAATACTTGACAGATATTAGTATTTGGTTGTTACCAAATCTGCTACCACTCTGAGCAGCAGAAACATGGAATTCCCCTGATGAAAAAGTTTGCTCCTCTGTCTTTCTCAGCAACTTGAATTGAAGAATGTGAGTCTGAGAGCTGGAGATCAGCTGAAAGTAAAGGGGATAATTCTCCATGATGCTGAGAGGTAAGATCACCAAACACATTATTATATTCAATTTATTTAATTAATTCTCTTAACTGAATCAAATAACATGGTGATAAATTAGCCGGTGTATTCTGTGTTTAGTTTAGATCCTCACTTTTATTAAACAGCCTGGTGATCACAGTATGTTTTACAGTGAACCTGTGTTGTTCTAAGATCTGCAAACATCTCAATATTAAAACTTCTGTATCACTGTATAATTTTGGATCCTCCCAGATTCCAGATCGACCTCGGCTGTGACGCAGACGACCTGGCGCTGCACTTCAACCCTCGTTTCCATGACGACGCTGATGGATCTGTTGTCGTGTCCAACTCAACTCCAACTCCGTGACTGATGGTTGTTGGGGCGAAGAGAAGCGGGAAATACACAACCCCCTACAGAGGGGCACCGATGTCAAGGTGGGGGAATGTTACTGAGGGAAGTCAAGAAGTGTTCAGTTCACCCAAATCACAAGGAGCATATTCACCCACTTACCCTCAGTGATGTTAAGCCATGAAGGGAGTTTGGGTTTTGTTTGGAGAGGTTTTAAGATATCTGTGTCGGATGTTTTCTACTAAAATTAAAAACATTAACTATTCACTATTCTCTATTTTAGATTGTGTTGAAGCTGGCTGGAGACATGTTTGAAGTGGAGCTTCCTGACGGACAGGAAGTCCAGTTTCCCAACCGTGACAGCATGGATGTCATCACCTACGTCAAAATTGCCGGAGACTTCAAACTGACTTCCTTCAAGATCTGCTGAGAGACACAACTGCTCTTACACATGAATCATTTGTTTATCAGTTTGATTAAAGATGAGACATTGAGGATTAGTCAGGTATTGTAAGAAACATTAATCATCAAGAGATGTAGCTCTTCAGTGCATTGGAAATGTATCTTTTTTTTTAAAATGTCATGTTGTGCACAAGAATATAAAATGTAAAAATTCAACTGACCTGGTTTGGTTGTCTTTGAAGGGTTGAAGTCTAATCCTGGCTTTGAAAAACTGTTTCCCACAAACAGTAACACTGACTTCACACACAATATCAGTGCACTTATGACAGAGTAGCAGTCTGACAAAGCAAACTTCATATAAAAATCTTACTGAGATTGCCTGTGTAATCTGTGGCTGGAATCTATTAAACTAATAGTGACTGTCTGAGACTTTACCGCTGCCTTCATTTGTCCTGATCTGGGACTCAAAAATACAAACACAGTCAGAGAAGATGGCTGTAATGGTTTTGTGCATGACGGATAAATGTCATAGAAAACACAGAGCTAATAGGACCAATATATCACCTTTCGCGCAGAATACACAGTGATCATTACAGTTATTACAACTTGTGTTCAGCCATATTGTACAAACAAAGGCAAAATATTTTCATCAACTTTCAACAACTTTTGTATTCGTGTTGTGGCTTTTGTATTTGTGTTGTGGCTTTTGTATTTGGCCTGACACCTCTGGGCCACCGTATCTCAGTATGCGCAAAAAAAAAGAAAAAGACAAACCAAGACTTTTGAGTCATCTGTGTCAAGTCTAAGTCAAGTCTCAAGTCATTAGTGTCAAGTCAAAGTCAAGTCGAGTCTTTCATCGGTGTTAGTCAAGTAAGTCTCAAGTCCTCAAATTTGCGACTCGAGTCTGACTCAAGTCATGTGACTGGAGTCCCCCACCTCTGGCGGATAGTGTACTACGTTTAAGTGTACTCATGGAAGTATGAATATCGGAACACAGCACAGGTCTCAGGGTGGAGAAATCCGAAAACGCAGCCCTCTCGTTGTCGTGTGGACAGCGAATCTGCATACTTTCCGAAACAATGACGCCATCGCCCCACCCCTCGACCTTCAGCCTTCGACCTCTGAACCCCGCGGCGTCTCATAACAACAACAACAACAATAATGGCGGACTACATGCTTGTGTTCGTACGCATAAGATATTGAGCCTTTCTTGCAACTAACTCGCCTTGTAGTCGAGTGTGAGTCGCAGCAGCAGTTTGACCTCATTAACGGTCCACACAAACGATTCTGGTTCTTCTTCTTCTTCTTCTTCTTCTTCTTCTTTGTTGTTTAATGGCAGTCGGCATCCTTATTGTTGCATATACCGGCATCTGCTGGACTTTACTTTTCCCGTTTCGTCTTCTTCTACATCCTTTTATTTAATCCAGTTGATACAAGGAATCTCAAGATGATTCTCCTCCCTTCCCTAGATTTCTCACATTCTGTAATACTATTGAAGTTAATTTTCCTTACTCCCACCTTCCGCAACCCTATAATCATCATCTCCCTCTCCCTTTCATATCCAGGACATGCTATTAATACATGTTCTACTGTCTCCCTGTCCCCACAGTTACACAGACCAGTTGTATGCTTGCCTATTATATTAAGTGTGCTGTTCAATTTACTGTGCCCTATTCTTATTCTGCTAATGATTACTTGTTCTGTTCCATTATCTCCATAACATCCTATCTCTCCTACTACACTTTGTAATGTATATAAATGTCTCCCTTTTTCCTCCTCCTTTCAATGTTGATTCCACTGATTATTTATTTCCTTCCATATTGAACTTTTCCCCTCTGCTTTTGATCATTTTACTTTCATTTCCACCTCTTCTTTCTTCTTGTTATCAGCTCTTTGGAACCATCTGTGTATATGTAAACATATTCCCCATACTTTCCATCTACATAATTCTAAAATTCCTGTACTAGATCTGCTGTCTTATTTCTTCTCTTGATATTCCATATTTCAAGATCTACACTTGATTCCTGTAACATCCATTCTGGTCTTGTTGTCCACAGAACTGTTGGGCTGAATTCTATCTGCTGTATTTTTAGTTGTTCTGCTATACCCTCACTGACCCACCCAAAGCTTGTTTTTTGTTCTTTCCCTTTTTCCCAACACATCTCCAAAATTCTCTTTGTTGGGTGATCCTCACTGTGCCCTTGTAGGTTTGTCCAGTAATTGGCTATAAGGTGTTTTCTTCTGAGCCATAATGGCATTTCTCCAGCTTCAACCTGCAGGGAGCATACTGGTGCTGTTTTCATGGCATGACTCTTTTGTCAAAGGACTCTGGTGTCTGAGAAAGGCTTCAGTTTCCTGCCAGAAACGGCTGCTGTAGGCTGAAAGACGCTGAGAATATTCTGAATATAGTGTGCACGTCTTTGGTTGGGCCTTTTTTTTTTTTTAGGTGTATTTAATATGTTTTGCTGCAGCAGTACATTGCTTAGCTTCTACACCCGTACCACTGCTGTTTCTCAAAACTGGGTGCATGCTGACCGCCATCTACTGTAGGTGATACATCGACTGTGGATAAGTACTTCATACAACCTCACTTGAATAATGAGGCCTTTAATGTGTCCCATGAATACCTGACTGTGTGCTGGAAAGAATTAGAACTGAGGCTTAGTACACAATAGAAACAGGAAACGACATTGAACTGTCATCAGGGACTTGGGTTCTGTCCCATCACAAACAAATTTGCAAAATGTTATTTTTGGAGTCTGTTGTGTTAATAATCAGTTCTGCATTTATATTTATGCAGAGGGGAAGAATGTGTGTGTTTATGTTAAACATATTTATCTGAAGCAAAATTCTTAAAGTTTTCAATGTTATAAATGTCCATTGTTAATTTGAGCGCAGCTGGTTTGACTGGAAAGATGTTCCCCTTATTATTACAATGTATTATTTTTAGAAATAAAAGAAAAATTTCAGCCTTGAGTAAGTATGAAGTATGACGTATGACATGGTACCCGCGGCCCTGCTGTTTTCTGTTGATTCCTCGTTCATCCTTTCTCTCCAGTCAAATTGTCTTCTTTTGATATGAAGGTTCCTAACTGAGTGAAATGGCGTGCACCAAAGTGAGAAACAAAAATGCTGACATGTCAGACTGTGACTTGAAAGGGACCAACTGACACTATTGTTCTTGTGAAGGCAACAGTAAAGTTGTTAAGAGATGAAATGATGAAGATCAGTCTACTGGGAACTTTTCAGAAAAGCAGTGATCAGATTCCGAAAACAAATGAGTCACTGAGACACAGGTGCAGGAGAATGTAGCCTGTAGTCAGTCCTGACCTCCCTGGGGCCCAAAATAAAATTCTGATAAGGGGCCCTCCTACCTGGCATGTGAGCCGTGTAAACCTTTGCCATAGCCTTACAGTTACACCTGATACTCCAGTGCTCCCACTACAGTCCTCCCCCCTTTGAAACAGCATGCTTCATCAGATGGAATAAAAATAAATAAACCTATACAAAAGAGAATGAGGTATAAATTAATGCAATATTGTCTATAGAATCTTATGATCAATGAATATCAATACTAACAAAAATAGGACATTTTATAAAATAATCTAATATTAAAGTGAGCTTTCTAGCTCATTTACTTAAGTATTCCAGAGTTGTAACCAACTACATTTACATCGCGGCACCATACTTAAGTAGAAATCTGAGGAACTATCTAGGCAAAATACTGTACTATTTTCTCCACTACATTTGTTGACAACTTTAGATTACTAGTTACCATTCTGGATTACAATTTCATCCTTAATGGGTAAGGAAACTCTACTTTTTAAGCTAAAAAACTTTTTAAAAATCTTGGATTAGCTGAAAATGTATTGTCAAAAAGCAGAAGAAAGTTGACTTATATACTGTCAAATTATTGTTAAATTAGTTAAAAATGTGGCAATGTTTTTAAAGCTTTTTTCCCATGATGAACATATGATGACAAGCTGTACTACAGTGACCCCTGAACATGCAGAGCAACCACAGTGATATGAACCCTTTCTTTACCTCAAGACCGTCACCAAGCTGACAAAAGGCAAGGTAATAGAGTGTTACTGTAATTAGTGTCTGTAATATAATTACAATCAAAATTGCAACTGTATGTCGCTGTTGTTGTTTTTGCTGAGTGTCTTTATTGATGTGATTTGCCAAACAACAGGTTCCTTTCATCTCAACGCCTCATTTGCTGCCCAGTGTTTGTTCAAAATAAATGTTTCATATCTGAATGTATTCCTTAAATTCTTAACATCAGACCAGACAACCGTCTGCTGCACTCTTAATCATAGAACATCTTATTTTGTGGCTAATTTTCAGCCTAAAATCACTGATGAAATCTTATTTGAAGCAGCTTTAAGAAGGTTTAGTGATTCTCTTGGTCTTAACTTAAACGGGACTTAAGAGTTCACATTTTTGTCAACTAATCCTTAATGACTGTCGTTGTCAACTAAAACTGAACTAAAATGTTGTTCTTTAAGTAAAATGAGACTAAAATGTCCAGAGTTTTAATCGTAATAGAAGAGTGACTAAATATGATTAAACTTAAACTAATAATCAAACTTAACATGGACACTAACAGCTGACAAAATTAACACTATTTGTGATTTTGGGTTATATAATTAAAATGAACTTGATTTAGTTCATAGCAGGTCTGTGACATATTTTGTGAAAACAGACTATACGGTCTTTGTTTGAAGACTTTATTTATTTCAGTTCTGTAAATCAATATAATGTAGCAGGAGTACAATTAAAGACAAAGAAAATCTCAGAACATCCACTTTATGACTTGTCCTTTCAGTTATGTAAAAGATTGTGTAAAATAAAGCATCATTCATCAAATAAAAAAATGAAGAAACAGCAAACACACAGCAAAATAATGAGAGAAATAATTCCATCTTGTTTTTCAACACAATATGTCAACTTCTCACAAGTTTTTGTCTTTTCATGGAACTAAACAAGTCTTAAACACAAGTTTCATGCTAATTTATAATCAACATCTCTCTATAAAAGCAAGGAATCTCTGTCTGTCTGTCTGTGTGTGTGTGTGTGTATGTATGTGTGTGTGTGAAATATCTCTGCGGATCAGGATCAGACTGACCTGAGAGTTTCAACATGGCTGCTGCTTGGTTCAAGGGTGTGCCATGCGGATTTGTTTGGATTACAATGATACCGTTAATGAATTATTTCATAAATGCTTTATACACTCTGGAGCATAGTCTATCGGAGCCCCCACAGTGACATGCGCATTAGAGCCAGTCACTGCAGAGCTCAGGACTACGACACACATTAAGAAACAAGCGGGTGTATACCTGCGGCAGCGCGAGCTGCACCGGGAGTTAGACGGCGGTTCGGTCCCGTTCTGTTCTGTGCATCTAAACTGACTGTTGTGGATTAATGAGACCAAACGAGACCGGACCGTGTCTGTTCGGGTCTGAGGAGAGCGGAATTTATACCTGCAGCGGCGCGAGCTGGGCCGGGAGTTAGCCGGCGGTTCGGTCCGTTCTGTTCTGTGCATGATCTAAACTGACTGTTGTGGATTAATGTGACCAAACAAGATCGGGCTGGTCTGTTCGGGTCTGAGGAGATGCGGAGACGCGCGGAAAAACAAAGTGGAATCAGAATCTTTGGATGTTCGTGTGTAGCTAGCTGTTAGCGGCTAGCTGCTAGCCGCTAGCTAACCTACACCAACTCCCGAGTCGATGGACCTGACGCTCCGACCTGTCCAAAACCGGACTTGGGGTAAATAATGTCCGCCACGCTTTCCGTCACGTTTGCTTTGTGTGTGGTGCAGAAGAAACGGTAAAAATGGGCTTTTGTCACGAAAGTGTTCAAGCAGCAAGTTTTGTTGTAGAGCAACAGGAAGTTGTGGGAGGGACTTCGGCGGATGATTGACAGGCAACGACAGCCGGTGTACAGACGGCGATATTGACATTTAGCGTGTTTGGAGTGTATAGTAGTGTATTATGTAGTGTTTGGTGTCGTGTGTTTAGTGTGTAGTGGAGTCGGTTTTTTGTTTAATGAGTCAAAACAGAAGAAGCTGAATTTGGAGCAGGCAGTGCAGCTCTTCATTCAGCTGGAAGGAGCTCAGGCAGACCTGAGCATTGCCTACATTTAAATGTAAATAGTTAAACAGAACATTGCACATATTCAGCAAACAACAATTTATATTTGCATGATAAGTAATAAAAAATGGTTTGTTAAACATATTTGTGGTTTTCACAGTAAAAAATAACTTTTCTACTCAGATTTCATGTTTTTTTGTGATTTTAGGTCTATTGTGTTAATACAATATGTCAAAATGAAAAAATAACTGTACAGTCACACATGTGAGGTTGTGCTAAAAATAATCACACCAAGTAAATAGTTTTTAAGGTGAATCATAACAAACCTAAATATCCCCGACGTTCCACCTTCAAACAGCCTCATTTGGCCATCAGTGAAAATGTTTCTTAACCTCCCACTTTTCTATAGGAACACATATTTCCTACGGGCACTGCACTAGTTTCATTAATTCAAACTCAAAACATCCTATCAGTTATGTTAAAACATGTATTTAATACATGCAAGGAAAATATCCCCACTTTTTCTTTTGGATATACAAGGACAAGTCTACACTAGAGTAAGTTAAAGCAAAGCTTCATTCATCAAATACTTTAAAAATTCTAAAGGAATTATGAAGATGAAAATTATTCTCCGATTACTTGGACAGCTAAAAGGTCAACGAGAGAATAAGGAATTTCATTATTTTCAACATATTTCAACTACAAGTTCTCTTTTCATGGAACTCAACAAGTCTCATACAAACCACGTTTCCTGTATTTTCACAATCAGCAACAATCTCATATTATCTATCAATTTTGTGACATTAATTATTTCATAACACCGCAAACAGTCAACAAAATTTAAATTCCGGAGATATTTATATAAATCTCTTAAAGTAATACTAAACATGCTGCTTGTTATGAAGCTCTTAAAATGAGATCTGCATTATATAAAAAAGGTAAGACTGTTTCTTATTTCACATGAATTACATTGTATATACATGTAGGACAATATGACTCAACATCTTACAAAGCATGTTGTCCTACATGCATATATAATGTAATGAGCTTTAAACAACTGTAAAAAGAAAATGTCATTTTTGAATAACACTAAAAAGAATAAAACAAAGTCAAATCATAGCTCACGTTCCTGTTTATAGTTGAATGAAAATATGTACAAAAATATGTCCTACAAGCTATAGATACTTCTTTATACTGGATACTGATACTACTTCTCTCAAAACGAATGCTTTCCTTTAAATATTCACATACATATTTTATGCATGCTCGTCATCTTGTGAAGTAAAAAAAAAAATGCATATTCTTAATCAAACAAAAACATGATTGACTAATTCTGATCTACCTCATACTTTTAGCTGTTAACATATCTTTGATCAAAATATAATTAGGTGCTGTTTCAGTGAGTTTTGAAAGGCTTCATCCTCAATGTTGCTGTTGTTTCTCTCCTTTAGTCAAATCAACAAGTCTTATCTCTTTTGAACAGTTAAATTCATTTTGGGCTGCTGTTACTTTGAGGAGATCTCAGCTGTTTTTGGGTCACTGCAGATTTTACATTTCATCCAGACTTTTAATAGCGTCTTCTTTAGAGTATGTTCTCCACTCAGTGGGAATTTCTCCTATGCCGTGGAATTTTAATTTATAGTGGTTTTCAATCTGCTGTTGAAACCGACACACAAACCATTTCCAATATATCAGCTTAGACTCATCAGCAGTAATCGTCCATGTAGCATACTTCCCTCCAGCCTTTGGATACTCTTTATAAGGAAAAGTCTCCTTTGAATCATGATGGGGGTAGAATCTTAGATCACTTGCTACTAATGTTGTGCAGAAATCAATGACCAGTTCATCTGTGTTTCTTTTGTGCCATCCTTCAATCCCAGAGGGTCGGTGAAAAGGGACGTTGTGTTTGTCAGGACTGTGATCAGCCAGTGTGTTGGTACAAACAGCCAGTGGCGTGGCGTGATGAAAATTTCCGAGGAAGCCAAGTGAGACACAACCTCTAAGCTGTGTATGTTTTACGGGAGTGGGGGGCAAAAAATCGTATGTTGCAATGTATATGTTGCTATTTCATG
>CAEMYA010000047.1:0-11410 GCA_903131615.1 Diplodus sargus | reverse complement strand
TTTTTAAGGTGAAATATAATGGCAAAATCAAAAATAGTCAAAAACGAACAATTATACCCTGGAATATCGGATTTCATAACAAACCTAAATATCCCTGACGTTCCACCTTCAAACAGCCTCATTTGACCATCAGTGAAAGTGCTTCTTAACCTCCCACTTTTCTATAGGAACACATATTTCCTACGGGCACTGCACTAGTAACATAAAATCAGAGTAGGAAAAAGTTAAATTTTTTACAGTGAAAACCACAAATATGTTTATTTGTGGTTTTCACAGTAAAAGAATTGCATTAGTTATAATGCAAATACAAATTGTTGTTTGCTAAATTTGTGCATAAGTTTTTGAAATTTACAAAGTTATACGTAACTATTTACATTTAAATGAAGGCAATGCCTCAGACGCCTCAGCTCAATGAAGAGCTGCACTGCCTGCTCCACATTCAGCTTCTCCTCATGGTTTTGACTCACAACACAAATAAAAACGACTACACTACACACTAAACACACTACACCAAACACTACATTACACACTAACTATACACTCCAAACACGCTATATGTCACAAATCTCTCAACTCTCAAAACTCGCCATCTCTGTCGTGTGTATCACCGCCGACGTCCCTCACACAACTTCCTGTTCCTCAGCAACCAAACATGCTGCTTGCGGACACTTTCGTGACAAAAGCCCGTTTTTACCGTTTCTTCCTACACCAGACACAAAGCAAACGCGACGGCAATGTTCGCGAAAAAGCGTGGCAGACATTATTTACCCTAAGTCCGGTTTTGGACGTGCCGATGCGTCCCGTCCGTTGACTCGGGAGGTGGGCCGTGTAGGTGGGCTAGCAGCTAGCTACACACGAACTATTTCATAATCTAAAGGATTATGGTTATATTTAATGATTGATTAGAGGATTTCTAGTTGGTTGAGCAGATTTTTTTGGTCTGAATCCAGTGTGATTGCGCTGTATAGATTTTCAAAGTGTTTCTTCCATATTTCCATGTTTTTTAATAGCCAATACTTCCTTGTTTGATTTGTTGAATGAATGCCATTTTTTCCAAAAATGATTTGAGTCAATGGACTTCAAGTTGAAGCTGTTCATGCTGCTCCTTTTAGCTCTCAGTGTTTTTCTATATAATTTCAGCGTTTCCCAGTACTGGGTGCGGAGCTCATGATTGTCAGGTTGTCTGTGTTTTTCATTGGATAATTTTCGGAGTGTTTTTCTCAGACACCTGCAGTCAGAGTCAAACCACTTTTCATTAGATGAGTTTGAACTGTGATACTCAGATTTTTTCAGTTTGGATAGAAATGCTGTGCTGTCAAATATGGAGTTAATATCCCGAACAGCCTGGTTCAGGCCGTCATTACTGTGGGGATATGAGGTGGTGATAAAATGGTCTAACTGACATTGGATTGTTGGATGCCCGATTGCTCTTTGGTAGTCATCCTTACTATTACTTGTCCATCTATAAGCTTGTTTGGAGGGGCTGAGTTTACTGGGCTCTGCTAAATGGGGGTCCGTTGGTGTCTTCCTAATGTATAGATTGATTTTGCTGTGATCAGATAAGGGTGTGAAGGGGCTGACAGTGAATGCTCTTAGACAGAGGGACTCGAGGTCTGTAATACTATAGTCCACAGTGCTGTTGCAAAGAGGAGAGCTGTTTGTGTAGAAACCAAAGGAGTCCCCTCGAAGCCGACCGTTGGCAATGTACAGACCCAGTGTGTGCGACATTACTGCAGCAGTTGATGCCTGCTTCTGTTGACGGTTTTGTCAAAGTTGTTCCTGTGCCGATGTGAAGGAGAGGGGATGCTGATCTGGCCAGGTATATGTTTGTCTCCCTGTGCATTGATCAGATCTGGTTCTGTGCCTGTTCTGGTGTTAAGGTCACCACAGATCAGCACGTTTCCTTGCGTTTGGTAGAAGCTGATCTCATCTTCAAGAATGGAGAAGCTGTTCGCATTACAATAAGGGGACTCTGATGGGAGGATATAGGGGGTATGCATGAATATAACTCTGTCTGTGGAGACCACCTCTTTCTTTATTTCGACCTAAATTGAAAAATCTCCTTTTTTGAGTAATTCTTTTGAGTGTGGGAGGTTCGTCTTGTACCAGATCAACATCCCTCCTGAATCTCTCCCTTGGCTTACACTTTTCAGTTTGGTAGATGGGAAAATGATTTCTCTATAACCTAAAGGACAACCAGTGGGCATGTCTCCTCTATTCCAAGTCTCCTGCAAAACAATGATATCTGAATTTTCTCTTTTTGATATCTGAATTTTCTGAACTCTTTTTTTAAAGTCTGGGATCCTGCTCTTAAGGCCAAAAGCAGAAGACCTCAGACCCTGGATGTTCCAACATGAGATAACAAAAGATTTAGATGTCATTAGGTTTAAAATTCAAAATGTAGCATTCTGTGTTAAAATGAGATAAACTCTTAATCCTATTGTCAATGAAGAGATCAGTTTTAGAATATGTTAGATATTAGGAGTTTGGACCTAATAATATTATAACCCTTTAAAATGGATGAATAAATAAATAAGTAAATATGTACAATAAAAGTAAATAATAATTATAAATAAATAAATAAATAAAATAAAAATAGAGTAGACAACTCTAGGGTTGTCTACTGTGTTTGACCTATCAGGTGAAGGCAGAGCAGGCTGAGCAGTGGCGTGCACAGACTTTTTGAAGGGCAGGGGTGAAAAGAAGGGCATTTTAGCGCACATTTTGGCTCCCAAGAGGGCAGTTTATCATGTTTTAACCAGCCATGGGGGCAGTTTCGTGTGTTTTGCCAACCAAGACGACACTTTAGCACGCTTTTTGTCTCCCCAGGGGACACTTTAGCAAGTGTTTTTCAACAATTGGGCCACGAGGGGGGCAGCCGCTGATGTCCAGGGTCAAGTGGCGGGCCAGCTGGATGTTGGGCCTCAGGACATAGTCTCTGGAGACGCTGCTGTTGATCCTGTGGATGGTGTCTGGGTGGAAGCCTTTTTCTATCACTCCTTTAAGTGACTCTGACACTCTCTACTGCTGCGTCCTCAGCTCGTTGGTGCTGGTATGGATGATGATGTGACTCGGGGAACCCAGACACTCTCTCTCTCTCTCTCTCTCTCTCTCTCTCTCTCTCTCTCTCTCTCTCTCTCTCTCTAATTATTTGGGCTTGAGTTTGTCTCAGTGTTTAGACGGGTACACACTACAGGATAATCGGGGCGATTTTTGTCCCTGCACAGCGCTGCTCTCGAAGCTATCTGTAATATTTGTGACAATTTTTACTCACCTCCAACTCGCACTGTAACGCATACAGCCCACACTCTCGCTTTTTCCATAGTCGTTTTGTTTTGGTTTGGTTTTTTCAGCCAGTAATAGGCCTAAAACAACCACCACTGCATCTTCCTGTTCGTCCACCATGTTTGTTTACACTGAAGTCACGTTTGACGATGCGCGATTTGTAATATTGAGCGTGAAGAACCTGATATTCTGCTTAAGAATCGGTTAGTGTGTGGTGTGCACTACAGAAAACATCACACACTATAAGATCAGCAGAGACAGATCTTGTGCGATCTGTCTTTTGTTATCATTAAGTGTGTGGTCTCCTAATCTGTGAAGGTTTGAAAAATCCTGTAGTGTGTACCCGTCTTTAGCTGCTGTAGTTGAATGATGGATGTTTCTTGACTGAAGCATTATTGATTTGATAAATTTGCTTACATTATTTAATTCTATTATATTGTACATAGCGGTTTCTGTGATTATTTTGTGCATATGTTTTGTGATAATTACTGGTTGTGATGATGAGTACTCAGATTCATTTCATTCAGTGTTTCTTTAACAGTTGATATTTTACAGAAACTTACATATAAAGGCAACCCTTCTTTTGAGACTATTTTTGGTGTGGTTATTTGTCACCGATTTTAGGGTGCTTCTCCGTTTGTTAATTTAAATTAATTGTGATCAATTTAATTGTAATAATTACTAGCAATAATTATTCATTTCTAATGACCACACCTGTCCAACCATCAATTCCCAACTCTACCCTCTCACTGAATATACACAGAGGAAAAACAAGTGAAAGGGGGCAGAGTGGCTGAGACAGACACCATTCAACTTATTACAAGACACTGTACCATCAACATGATTTTGAAGCTGTTACTTTAAGGTAAAAAAGGTCACATCCTGTTGCTTTGATAACAGAAAGATTTAAGAAATGCAAGACAACAATCGGAGGACAAGAAGCGATTCTTACTTTCTGTAGGAGCTGTTGGATCTGTCTGAGATGTTTGACTTGTGTCCTGCTCTGCTGACTTCTCTTCAATGGACCTCTCACCTGTGTTACTGCTGCTTTCACTGTTGATTTCTTTACCTTTATCAGCCTCTTCTGTTGAAGGGTCAAAGACAACAGATATCAGACTAGATTAGTTCCTGTATTTCTTCAAACCTGTATGAAGCTTAGGCTGAATAAATTGTAAATTCAGAATCATTTTACTTTTAAAATGTATATTGACATACAACCCCCAAAATCATTAAAGTCTCACCTTTATCGCTGGTTACAGATTGTATCACAGACTTGTTGTCAGTATCTTCTTCCTCTCTGGTGCTGTCATCGTTCTTGTCTGAGTGTTTGGCATCATTAGCTGGATCACGCTAAGAAAACGCATGATTTCATATGACCTTGAGCTCCCCGAATTGAAGTATTGAGATTTTCACAAAAGAATAAAAGCAAGGAAATAAGATATGCACAAACTAAATGCAAGCAGGTTTCTAATTTAGTGACAAAAATGTAATGTCATTTCTTCTGCAAAAGTGTTTCCAGATGCACCAGTAGGTTCAGCGAGTCACAATCTGTCCTCGTTTAGACTAAAAATGAACAGACTCACTATCCTCACTTTAGTCTACAGTTGTGATTGAGATAATGTGTGCAATGTGCAACAGGTATTGAAGTAAAGGAGAAAAAAATCAGTTTCATTAAAGAAGTAAATGCTATGGCAATGACTACTGAGCTTGAAAAGATCTCACCTTCACCTCTGTTGTAGCTGCTCTCTCTTCCAGCTCGTCTCCTGCAGGGTGATGTAACAATAAGCAGATTGTAGAACTGAACATAAACAGCGTTTTTGTCTGTGAACTATTCAAACTCAAAAGATTTATTTGCAAAAATGATGTTTGTATTCAAAAAGTTCAATGTACACCAAGATGCAGCTTCTCTTACCAAATTGAGATTATGTGTTTTAATATTAAAGCAACATTGAGTAGAAATTGACACCTTGTTCAATTTGGCACCCCCCACACTTTGAGTGTAACACCACTGTCGTAAATAGAAAATTCCAGGTTTGTAACAATGTGTCAGAAGTAATGTAGGTGCTAATTACAAACAAAACTCATTACATCATAACAATGTTGCGTGTTGAAAACTTGTATGTTCAAGTCAACATGTATGGTTCACTGTGATCCTACCCTCTCACTGAAGTTACATACGAGTCAATTTTTTATACGAGTGTATTTCTATTTCTTACTTTTTTTATTATATCGTTTATTTTTTATTGTTAGTATTCTTTATTATTAATTTGAACTGTTCTTTGGCTGCCTTGACACAAAAATGTCCCCGTTTGCAGGGCTATTAAAGGAATATAGGAAGGAAGTAAGTTACATAGAGCAGAAACAAGCGAGGGGGGGGGGGTGTCTTGTAATATTCAACTTATTACAAGACACTGTACCATCAACATGATTTTGAAGGTGTTACTTTAAGGTAAAAAAAGGTTACATCCTGTTGCTTTGATAACAGAAAGATTTAAGAAATGCAAGACAACAATAGGAGGACAAGAAGCGATTCTTACTTTCTGTAGGAGCTGTTGGATCTGTCTGAGATGTTTGACTTGTGTCCTGCTCTGCTGACTTCTCTTCAATGGACCTCTCACCTGTGTTACTGCTGCTTTCACTGTTGATTTCTTTACCTTTATCAGCCTCTTCTGTTGAAGGGTCAAAGACAACAGATATCAGACTAGATTAGTTCCTGTATTTCTTCAAACCTGTATGAAGCTTAGGCTGAATAAATTGTAAATTCAGAATCATTTTACTTTTAAAATGTATATTGACATACAACCCCCAAAATCATTAAAGTCTCACCTTTATCGCTGGTTACAGATTGTATCACAGACTTGTTGTCAGTATCTTCTTCCTCTCTGGTGCTGTCATCGTTCTTGTCTGAGTGTTTGGCATCATTAGCTGGATCACGCTGAGAAAACAGATGATTTTATATGACTATAAGCTCCCCGAATTGAAGTATTGAGATTTTCACAAAAGAATAAAAGCAAGGAAATAAGATATGCACAAACTAAATGCAAGCAGGTTTCTAAATTAGTGACAAAAATGTAATGTCATTTCTTCTGCAAAAGTGTTTCCAGATGCACCAGGAGGTTCAGCGAGTCACAATCTGTCCTCGTTTAGACTAAAAATGAACAGACTCACTATCCTCACTTTAGTCTACAGTTGTGATTGAGATAATGTGTGCAATGTGCAACAGGTAATGAAGTAAAGGAGAAAAAATCAGTTTCATTAAAGAAGTAAATGCTATGGCAATGACTACTGAGGTTGAAAAGATCTCACCTTCACCTCTGTTGTAGCTGCTCTCTCTTCCAGCTCGTCTCCTGCAGGGTGATGTAACAACAAGCAGATTGTAGAACTGACCATAAACAACATTTTGTCAGTGAACAGCTCAAGCTCACGAAGATTGGAGGATCGAAAATAAAAAAATGTTTTTGTCAGTGAACTTTTCAAGCTGCAAAAATGATGTGTGTCTTCCAAAGGTTAATTGTGCAACCAGATGCATGTTTTCAATTCCAAAGAGAGATTATGTGTTAAATATTTAAGCAACATCATGTAGAAAGTAGCATTTAATGCAACTTTGCGCCCCCCACAGTTTCTGTATTCCTCTGTCTCTGAAGGTGGTGGGTCCACAGGACAGTGGCTCCATGTCCCATGTTCAGGCTGTACCTGGCTGATACACATGGGTCAATGCAAGGCCACCAGACGCTCTCCAACAAGCTCCCCTCCCCTTTCACATTTCAGTTATTTAAAGGTATAATAACTGACTTTTTGTATCATGGGGGCAGCAAAAACAAGTTGTGAACAAACACTACATTTAGATATCTTAAGTTGACATTGTGAACTTGTTCGCAAACAGTTGCATATTTATACATTCAGTAGTTAGAAAGCTTTAGTACTTAATGGGACTCATATTTCAGCTACCTGAAAAAAGTAAGTCCAATATTCACACAGTGTTTGGTCTCCACCATCTCTAGAGGGAAATATCTGTACATTTTATCTTGATAAAGCAATGTAGGTGTCATCTAAGAATGCCAACATTAAAATCTCACCTGTTTGATTTTGCTGAAACACTGATGACTCTATCTTTTCTTCTTCATGGGATTTGGGCTCCAGGTGTTCTTTCTGTTCTTTATTTTCATCACACATCGGTCCACTGTAGCAGTGTGGATCATTTTCAGAGACCATGACATCTATTTTGTCCAACAGAGCTATGATCTCTTTTTCATCCATCATACCTTTTGTACATGTGTGATATCTTTTTTCAGCAAAACTGCTGTTGGATTTCAGCTCTGTCAGTGCACTTTCACAGTTTTCATCTGACTCATGAGTCACAACTGTCATTAAATAAGCCAGTGAGCCTTTCCCAAAAGCTTTTTCTAACCACTGCACTCCTGAGCTGTAATGGCTGTTATGCAGATAATTTGGTATCAGTATGAGAAAGGCATGAATTCCCTCATTTAATGGGAATTGGTCAGTGTTTTTCAGGCCAAGCATGTTAATGACAGAGATGTGCCTACCACACAAATCATACAGTCTGGCTGAAAACTGTTCCAAATTTGCCTGCTCATCATGATCAAGTAAGATGTTTTTAGATCCAATCTCAATAGAATTTGTGTCACCAATTAACACAAGTGTGAGTTCAGGCAGCACTGAAAAAAGTAATAAAACATCAATATGTTAAATTATTTAAATCAACAGTATCAAAGTTATTCAGAGTCTGCAGAAAAAAATGACACGATCAAAGGTAATAATCAAATCTCACATTCTCAAAATGAGTTGAATAAGTTACAGTTAAGTTTATTACCTTTCTCATTGGATGCAGATGATCCTGATTTGATTTCAGACCCTCCACCTGTGTCCATTTTGTTCTCTGACTGCTGATCTTCATCAGGTTCATTCGCTGGATCACACTGAGAAAATTGATAATTTTATTTACCAACACATCACATCAGGCCCACTGAGATGAAGATTTGTTTTGAAATCTCACATTTACCTTGGTTTCATTTCCACTGTCCTGTAATTCCTCCACTGCAGGGTCATGTTGGAATATCAGAATAAACATGATGAGCACAAAAACATCATAACTGGTAAACTCCTTGTCCTATGTTTATTTTAGTTTGTTTAAAACTTTTAAATTACCCTTTAAATTTGTCACAGGCGGTGTTACAGAGTTGACAGCAGACACTTCAGCCCTTCCAGCTGGTGTCTGGTCTTGGTTCTCCTCCTCCATCTTATCTGTTCTTCATGCTTTATAAAGTCACAGGACAAAGTCAGTTAGGCAAATACTGTAATAAACTATTACTGCAAGATTGAATCACCATTCAAGCTTAATGGGCTGAAAGTATTTAACCAAGAGAATATAGTCTAATACCCTTTCTGTAGATTTTGTAGATATTGCAATATGAACTAGACAATTCCCCACCGGGGAATCGTGAGAGTGGGCTATGCGCTTTGCCCCGTGACGAAAAAACTATTTAAAGTTTATTTAAAGTTTGAATGGTGTGTCTAGGTCAAAGTATGCCAGAGATGTCGATGTTTGAAATCTTTCTTTCGATCTTTTCACCTGGTCTCATTCACTTTGTGTGTGTATCTGTGTGTGTGTGTGTGTGTGTTTGTGTGCATGTGAGTGTGTGTGTGTGCAACACAGTCTCACTCCCGACGCATCATAAACTGACGCTTGGTCAGGGCCCTTTCGCGTTGTGCACTGACGCCCAAGGTGCCCCTCAGCGCCTTATTTCGACGCAGGGGGATCTCAATTGATTCCAATACAATCCCCTCCGCGGCGATATGTGACGCTCAGAGCAAGTGATCACCGTGGCGTCTAAAGAGGGACGCTGTTACCAGGTAAATGTTTACCGAACCCACAAATTTCATGTTCGAGTGAACGCTTAATAAACTCTTATCCTCATCACTAAATAAACGCAGTAGGTCAGAAAGTGAAATCATGGTCGCTCTGTGGTAAACGATCGTAGAGTTCAGTGATAAGAGTAACTAGCTAACATGAAATTTACGAGTTTGGTAAACGTTTCCATGGTAACAGCAAGCTCCACCAATCAGAGACGTCGCTGTTACACTATGGGATTGTGGGTAGTGTAGTACTTCTCCATGACATCGCAAATAAAACATGTTTTTCTCAAAACAAGATTGATATCATATGGATTTGAGACTTCTAAAGGGTCATATATCATCGTTTGACAATCTGATAACTCGTGGTCAGTCTATTTTGGATGGTTACGACATTATGCCAATAATCAAAATGTATATGCAGAATATGAATGGCATTTTCACTTCTCTTTCACTTCCTCGGACAGGGAAGGCTAAATTACCCATGAGCCTCAGCCACCGTTGCTATGGAGACGAACACATTCCGCAACTCCGCTATGCTTTAACGTTACCATAGACTGTATAAAATAGTGCCTCAACTGTTATCCGTAATTTATTTCAAACTAATCAAGATTTTGTGTGTGTTCATGAAGTCGCCCCCTTCACACACACACACACACACACACACACACACACAAAGACACAGACACAGACACACACACACACACACACACACACACGCACGCCATTATGTATGTCATTATACGACCCTGTCTACAACCCTACTTCAGAAACCGAAAGTACTATAACTATGATGCTGATTTGTATCAAACTACATGGCGTGCCTCTATGGAATTGTAGTTTTTTTTCAATATTAGTGTTTTTCCAATAATTGGAAGTTGAAAATACTGATTTGATAGTACATTAAGCAGTTTAAGGGGGTGGTAAACACATATGTGGAATCACATTTTAAATATGTAATTGTTAAATGGGTGAAAATTAATTTTAACCATATTTGACAGCGCCCCCAATTGGTAATATACTCGCAGACATATCCATCAGATTGCTAATATACAGTACAATTCCATAGAGGCACGCCATTTAGTTTGATACAAATCAGCATCATAGTTGTAGAACTTGAGTCTTGGAGGCATATTTTGGAGATTTGTGGACACAAGGCCTAAACTACGAAACAGCAGATACTGAAGAAATCACAAGACCAAGCCTACTTGCATACCTATCTGTACAATCTTCATTGAAGCAATGGCTAATAAGAAGTTGGCCGAAGATATTGAAGAAATCAAGTCTCTGGGCTTCCTGTCACAGGAAATAACTCAAGTGGTAACTGAACAAAGAGGCCTAAAGGAATTGCTGGAGGAAATTAAACAACTGAAAAAAGAGGTACAAGTAAAGGACAAGAAAATCGAACAACTGGAAAAAAGAATTGATGACTTGGAGCAGTATTCAAGGATGGATGACCTGTTGATATCAGGGCTTGAAATAAAACGCTCTTATGCACAGGCCGCAGCCAGTGGTGGGGGAGAGGAAAACCAGCTAAATCCTGCTTCAAATCCTGAATTACCAATGTTTGAACAACAGGTAATCAACTTCTTTGATAATAATGGCATTACAATAGACAGTAAGAACATTGCCGCTTGCCATACTTTGCCTCAGAAAGACCGCAAAAAGACAAATATCCTGATTCGCTTTGTCAACAGGAAGCACGAAATGGAGGTGCTTAGGAATGCCAGAAAATTAAAGGGAACGGGTGTTTATGTGAATGAGCACCTAACTAAGAGAAATGCTGCAATTGCAAGAGAAGCAAGGATTCTGAGGAAAGAAAGGAAGATTCAAGACACTTGGACAAGAAACTGTAGAGTTTTCATCAAGCTGAACGGACCTCGTGAAGAAGCAAAAGTGATCGCTGTCAAGGATATAACAGAGCTGGATCAATACAAATGACTGACTATTGCTGTGTATCACCCAGATCGAAAGAAGTCAACGCTATGAAACACAATAAACTGGATATATGACACAACCAGATGGACCTATTTCAACTGTAAACACACTGGGTCTCATTCATGAAACGTGAGCAGCACGGATTTGTGTGTAAACCCTGAGCAGCGCAAATTTATGTGCGATTTCCGCATTCATCAATCTTTTAGTAGTGCCGATTTTTTCGTAGCTACTCACAAAATCTACACCTGCTCTGGACTGTGTGTAGCGCTTGTGTAAATGTAGGAATAAACATAAATACTGCTTGTCACTGTTGAAA
>CAEMYA010000046.1:6609843-6627577 GCA_903131615.1 Diplodus sargus | reverse complement strand
CACCAGGTGGCGGTAACGCGAGCTCGTGCTGGTGCTACCTCTTGGAAAAACACCAACGACGAAGACGACGCAAGAGGAAAGAGCAGCTAGCGTTCTTGGAGCAACTTCTTTGACAACAGTCCTCCTCCCCCGTCGTCGCTGTCATGGCTTTCCTGTGCAGAAGTGCAGCTTCTCTCCTGAAGCCCTCCAGAGCAGCTCCGGCCGTCCTGTCTGCTGCTCGTCTCTACAGCTCAGGTGTGTGGTTTAAACCTGTCCGGGTCACTTTAATGGAGCCATACACGAACAACTGGCCTGCCACAATGTCAAGAGACATGCGTCACGCAGTTGTCCGCCGCAGGTGCAGCAGGCACACTGTAGCTCACTTATTCTGCCCTGACATTTATCTGTGTTTAGTGTTATTTATACCACTAAACGTCTGAGTGCTGAACTTTAATGGAGGATAAATCCGGAGCATGATGTTAACGTGAGGACCAGTCCTGTGGAAAGGGAAATTCCACCATAAAAAGGAATTTACAGGTGTGACTGTCTATAACTTTAAACCGCTCAGATTTTATTTGGGAATTTAAACGTGTCTGATATGATACTACTAATTTATGGACTGCTGACAAAATAAATTCAAGTGATGATGTGCACTTATTTTCAGCCCAGTCACGAGATAGTACAAGACATACAACAGAAAGAAAGACTGTGCTCAAAAAATTAAAACATCTGAGGACAACAGCAAGATGGACTACTGAAGGGAGGACAATGTCATTCAAAATATCAGTATATAACAAAGATTGCTAATGCATGTTGTGAGACTGTAGTGATGCTTTCAGCCCAGATACAAAACCCAGAGCTGCTCCATGCGATGCACCGAGGGAAAACATCTTCTTGCATGCCTTATCCAACCTTGACACTCCTGTGCACCTATTTCTCGCTCTCATTTGCCTTAGACGTCTTCCATCCGTGTTGGCAAGAAAAACACAGACTCTGCACCTTTATGGCCTGCAGACTGATTGCTCATTGAAGATTTGTGTGAACGAGTGTCAAACAGGTGCTTCAGTGATTTCATACTGATGTAGGTAGTTTCTAATAGTTAGGAACATAATCTGTTTGGTCACCATAGCTAAAACAATGGAGTTTGGACTGCTTGAATGACATCCGTGTTAACTCTTCTGCAAAAGGGTGGGGAAAATGTGTCAGTCCAATGAGAAAGGGTCAACACATTTGCAAGAGGTGTCTTGTGCTCTGCTGAGACAGTGATGATGAAAACCAAGTGGATCCCAGTTTCTATAAGCAGGTCAAAGCAATCAACAAAAACTGTAATAAAGAAAGTAATCAACAAATTAATCAAGGTTGAAAATAATTGTTAATTGCAGCCATTGTACAGAACAGTTATTACCTGTGAAGTTGTTGTAGACACAAGTGTCTGAAGGAGGTCAAGTTATTAAGATTTTATTCTTTGAAAATATAAACAATTTGTTCCATATCCAGCTTCATTTATGGTGTATGAGTCCATGCTGGCCACAATAATTCATTCATATAAAACTCACCCCAATATAAAAAGCTATTTGTACTAGAGTTGGTTGTTCAGTGTCAATTAAGCTCCAAAAAGTGTCGCGGCGTCAAGTTCAGTCTTGATGGTCTGATTTCCAGCTTAGAGACACAAAATAATTAAACTAGCTCGGAGAGAAAATTCTGTTTTCAGGTGGATTTTCTCTTAAAGGCCCCACTTACAAAAAAGTTAGTTTGAAAGCACCAACCACGAGTCTTGTTCTTGCTCCACCTTGAAGCAAGGTGGTTACAGGTGCCAGAGCCTTGGGTCAAGGTGGATCCTTTTCCTTGAATGATTAACCAGGACTTTACCTTTCTTTGTGATATCGCCACTAAACTCGGACCACTTCAGTGACACTTCACCTGGTTCCAGACTATGCTGCTCGCGGTTAATGAGTCCACAGTGCAGAGTGAAACTGTGCACAGGGTATATGCCCTGAAACAAAGCCTTGAAGGGTATTAAAAAGTCTAATGATAAGTACAGGTCATATCCTCCTTGCTGGTTTACCATCATATTTTAATACTTTTGTCAGCATGATAGTGAAACAGGTATAAATTGCATTATATATGATATTGAAAAGTTACAAATCATTGAACAAACGAGTGCACAAAAATCTAATCTGACTATCTGTGTTGGTTCTCTCTGCCTGCAGGTGGTCAGTATGAGTATATCTTGGTGGAAAAGCGCGGTGAGAACAGTAACGTGGGTTTCATCCAGCTGAACCGACCCAAGGCTCTTAACGCGCTGTGTGACGGGCTGATGAGGGAGGTGGGACAGGCCCTGGATGCCTTCGAAGTCGACAGCGGCGTCGGAGCTATCGTCATCACCGGCAGTGACAGAGCCTTTGCCGGTGAGGGAGCTGAGTGTTTTCTTGACTTGTTGTTTTTTTTTTTGTTCTACTCCTCTGAGGAGCAGAGAAATGACAAGAAGCCATTCACAGTGATTTGTCAGCGTTAAACTCTACTTTTGTGTTTTCCAGCGGGAGCCGACATTAAAGAGATGCAGAATCGAACCTTCCAGGAGTGTTACGGTGGGAACTTCCTGGCTCACTGGAACAGAGTGTCCACGGTGAAGAAGCCTGTGATTGCAGCTGTCAACGGATTTGCTGTGAGTGCCTTTTTTAAATTTGATTTATGCGCATGATATATTTACAGTGGAGTCAAAAACTCTGAGATCACATCAAAAATCTCTAATATCGTCACGTAAACCTGGAAATGATAAGACATTTTAAGAAAGTGAATGGATGTGACAGAAGTCAGATTGTAATTCTTGGATCAAATGCACAGGGCGGACAGGAAAATAGCTTCATACCAAAAAGAAAGGTGTGTCCACATACTTTTGGCCATATAGTACTGCTTTTATCCCATTTATATCCAGTATTTGAACAGTTCAGGATGCACAAAATGTAAATGAAGCGATGAAGAATGAGACTGATCACTGTACAATGAAAATCTCCATCCCTTCCTCATGCTGCACGTTGGTGTCTTTCAGCTGGGAGGAGGCTGTGAGCTGGCCATGATGTGCGACATCATCTATGCCGGAGAGAAGGCGCAGTTCGGCCAACCAGAAATCCTGCTGGGGACCATTCCTGGTAAACACTCATTTCTGTCCACTTTCCTTCCTGTTCAGACTTCACTTCCTTTTTCTAAGGTTACCAGATTCTTGTTTTTGGAGCAGCTGTTCATAACCTCTGTCTGTCTGCAGGGGCGGGAGGCACCCAGCGGCTGACCCGCGCTGTTGGCAAATCCCTGGCAATGGAGATGGTACTCACAGGAGACAGAATTAATGCACAAGAAGCCAAACAATCAGGTGACAGCAGTGTTGGAGAGGACATTTACTCGAGTACTCTACTTAAGTGCAGTTTTAAAGTGATTGTGCTTGACTTGATCGTTTCTATTTTATGCTTCTTGTTCCTGAACTCCCTGACAATTCAGAGGAAATCCTTCCTTATACTTTTTATGCCACTTCACGTATATGAAAAGCGTAATCACTTGTTACTTTGTAGATTAAGATGTTGCGTAAAATAGTATATAATAAGCTTACAAAACACTTGTTTGCCCTGTGACATCTGGGCAAACAAGTGCTTTCATGGGAGATCAGATTTCAGATGTCTGAGGTATAAAAAGCAGTTCCAACGAAGAAAGAAAATTTGTAAAGCCAAGTCCAACCCCACTGTTGAGAGCCACTGGGCAAAAGTACCAAACTGTGTATGAAATAGTTAAATATTGCTACACCCAACAAGCTACAACAGCCAAATGCTCCTACACACAGGAACAACAAAAAAAATCTAATAGTTCAATAAAGAATACATCAGTAACAGGGAACATTTTACTCTAGTATAGGTACTTCTACTTAAGATACTTTTAGTAAATGTAGCTGACAATATTACCATATTTTAGGGGTTTAAATGAAGATCTTTTTCTTTCACCTCTAGGTAACAGCGATGCTAATATTTTGACATTATAGTCATACAGTTGGGGGCGGCTGTAGCTCAGTGGGTAAAGCTGGTGGACTAGTGATCGGAAGGTCGCTTGGGTGGAACTGAGCTACATGTTGAAGTATCCTTCACCCTTGAGCTGGTGACTCATCCAGGGTGTACCCTGGCCTTCACCCACAGTAACTGGATTTGGCCCCAGTAACCGCCCCCTGAAAAAGGGGGCATAAAACATCTCCGCAACCCTCACGGAAAAAGTGGAAAAGAGAACGGAACAGATAGTCATACAATTGGCTAAAGATGGCATATGCTCTTAATACTTTAGACTGTACCATCGTACCTTATGATAAACTGACAAGGCCTCTTAGTTGTGTAAAATAGTCTGAAAAGTGAAGCCATATGCAAAGTGCCCTAAACTTTAAGCATTAATTCTAAAGGCCAGCAGGGGGCGACGCCACTGTTTTTAGAAAGAAGTTTGTATGTAAGTTTATTGGAAAATGACCAGACTTCTCACTTTATGCATCACCTCAGTAAATAGTTTCTTAATGAGTTTATGGTTTCAATCACTAGTTTTAAGTTTTCTCGAACACAGCATGACACCCATATAGTAAATTATGCTCCCAATTACAGTTAAATAGATGCTCTACTCTAGTATGGTCACTTCTGACTCCAAACAAAACCAAGATGGTGCCTACAGTAATGCTAAACTCAAGGCTTCAAATCAGTCTACAAACCACCGAGTGTCATCACTGTGCATTTACATTGGTTCTCATATATTTATTATGTTTGACTCTAGCATTTGTGTTGTTCCAGGTTTGGTGAGTAAAATCTGTCCTGTGGACCAGTTGGTGACCGAAGCTGTTAAATGTGGGGAGAAAATTGCTTCCAACTCCAAATTGGTCTCTGCTATGGCCAAAGAGGCTGTTAATGCAGGTGTGTAATATTATTCTATTAAGTTGAATGTTTAAACTTAGTAATTGTAATAATTTGTAATGTTGTCTGACTTGTTCCTTTGTGTTATTGCAGCTTATGAGCTGACTTTGGCTGAGGGTAACCGTTTGGAAAAGCGCTTATTCCACGCTACCTTTGCCACAGTGAGTAGAGTCTCAGAGCGAGGGAGGGAGGGAGGGGGGTCGAGTCTGGTGTTGACAGTCCAATCATGATGTGTGTGTCTTGTGTTTTTCCCTGCAGGATGACCGTAAAGAGGGCATGACAGCATTTGTGGAGAAGAGAAAGGCCAGTTTCCAGGACAAGTAGAAAAAAACAGAAGAGCTTGACAAGATCACAAAGTTTCCTGATATCAGCGGGTCAATTCCTAATCTGATGCAAAAATCCTGATTGTAGTGGAATATACAAGTGTTTAAATTAGGATTTGGCCCTGAGTGAGTGCACAGGAGTGTCTTATCACAGGGAACTTCTCCTGCTGAGACTCAAAATCAGATGACACGTGTGGGCGCAGGAGTGCAAGGGGTTTGTATGTGAATAACATTTTTAGTCAGTGTGTAATAGCAGGAATCAGTCTTGATGATTTGTACTGACTTTGCCTTTTTTTCCATTTTCACTGTCAAAATGTTGTTCTGCATTTTGCAGGTAAATTGTTTCGTGTACATTTTACAAATAAATCTTCAGAGTGCTGCAACTGAGAAATGGGAGTATACTGTAGGCCTGCTGTATTTAATCACACACACTGAGGTTTTACACAGTACTTAATGGGCGGAAGCTTTCTGGGGCTCATGGAGGCCAGCAATAGTCATGTTCATCCTCATGTAAGGAGTGATATCCACATTTTATTTTAAGTCACTTATTAAAACAAGAAAAGTAATCATTTTATTTATTCCTCCTTTTGTGAGAAGTAGCTTGTTTCAGAATGACAGACCCTCTGTCCTGCAGTATTTCATCTGTAATTGTTTTGCAGCAGTGGTGACAGCAGATCATTTTTGATATTTGTGCCACATTTTTTTCACTGCTGGTCTTAGTTTTGGTTTCAGTGCAGTATTTCACAGAACTGATATTGCTAATTTTTACTATCTGATCATGTTCAAAGGGATTCTTCTACACCCTGGGCCTTATGCTTTTTGTACACTATGACAAAACATAAAAGGGAACCGTGGTCAGCTGGCCACAGCACCTGAGAAATGTACTGCTGAAAACTAAGTAGTAGTAGTTGTTGTTGGAGACGTCCTAGCTAAACCAGAGCCAGCACAGAAATTGTAATGACCGATGCCAACGTTAAAACTAAGCTTAGTAGCCAGGAAGCAGCAAGCATAGGTGAAGGAGCCATAAATGAAGATAATAGCCAGGAAGTCGTATTAATGAATACACAAATGTTGAACGTGAAAAGAGGTTCGGGGAGGGCCCACTCACTGCACCATGTCAGGGGCCCAGCCAGTTCTGTGGACAGGCCTGCATACACTCACAGTATTAATTGATACAGTGTGAATGCAAATGAATTACATAAGCCTAATTGTTACTAAATTTGCAACAAATCTGAACCAGAAGTGCGCACCTCTCGCCACAAGATGGCGCTCCTGTGTTGGTACAGACTGACCTCAGCGGGCCTGCAGCAGAGACACGCACCGGGCTGACTGCAGAGAAAGCGCGTCATTTCAGTGTAATGTGACAGTTATAAAGTCATTAGACTTTAAGACATTCAAATACGGCACAGAAATGTTTTGGATTTGTTTTTTTTAAGGAGAGCATATTTTCAGCAGCTCGTTGAAGTCAATCTCACTTACAAATAATTTCTTTACTTGAAAATGATAAACCCAGATTGTGTCACTGCGCAGAACAGTTTCGCAAATGGCTTGATTTAAAGGTCTTCAAGCGATAGCTTTTTTTATTTATTTTTTTTTTAACAAAATGTAGGTGGGTAGCTGGTTATTTATGTAAGATTTAACTCTACACTGCCGGTGTGGTGATTTACAGACGAATCATGTGATCTTGTAAGAAGAGGCATGGAAAAATACTTAAGTCTAATTGTGGGCATTAAAAAGATAAGAGCCGTGCATATTGATCTATATGGTGTTAAGTCTTGTGCATCACCTATTGGCTGATGTCCACCGAGGGCACATGAAACCATCGTTCTGACTTCAAAGGAAACACCAGAACAAATTTGGTTAGTGAGCGCTTTCTCCGGCCGCTCCAATCACCGCCAGCCACCGTTTTCTCTCTCTGATCTTCACACGGCGGCGCCCCATATCTCCACAAGGCCATGGCCTAATTGATTTTTATTTTCATTCAATATTCCCCTGGAGCTTGCTTTCTTGTCAGCCCCCTGGAACAAAACTTTGAGAGAAGGAGGAGGAGGAGGAGGGTGAAGACTCGTCTCCTCACTCCGCGGGGAGGCACAAAAAGTCTGCGGAGAGGGCCCGAAAAGAAGCTCCTCTTTGAGGCTGTAGCGAAAGGTCAAAATAATAAATGTAGACTCAATTGAGGCTCTCCGCGCGGACAAAGGGGGCAAAACGTTACATTTTGGCAGCGCAGACCCTCATAGCGTGATAAACTCATTTAAAGAAGCCGAGATAAAGAGAGAGCAGCGTGAGTCCGCGGAGGGAGAAAGGGGCTTTCAGTCCGGCAGACAGGCCTGGCTCCTGCGAGGGCCCTTTCTCCTGCCCAGCGGCCTCCCTGTCCTCCAGCAACCACTCTGAGTCCCAAACACCGCACTGCCTCTGTCATGTGGGCCACTTTATCTATTATTGTCATTTATTATTTATTTTTTTTGCATTAAATTCCTTCCTAAGAACTCAGTTTTATATGCACACAATTCTTAGAAACTTTGCATAATTTAGAGCAAAGCCGAGGGAAGCAGCAACATACACATGAGTGGTTTTCATGATGGAAAGGGTTAGGGGTAATAATAGTTTCCTACATGCTACAGTATTTTTAGATTTAGTTGTACACGCGGAATCTCAAATCCTGGGGGAATATAAGAGGAGCAAACCAAACTACACTGCAGGTCTGGAATGCAGGAACAGTCTGAACATATATGGCTAATATTTGCAGATGCAAAACACGCAGTAAAGTCCCAACACATTTCTCCTGTTCGTTATTAGCAGCAGCTGTCTCTGGATTGTAAAGTGAGAATATAGGCCCGCAAGCCCGCGATGCCGAACTGTGACTCGACTTTTATAAAAAGCCTTTTTATATGCAGATCTGCTTCTTGCGGTCGTGGAAAGGATTCCTCAGCGTTTTTTTCTGCCATCCAGCTGAGAGTTTCTCCGGCTCAGATGAAACGGGCCGGGGTGGAGTGGTTTTCATCCGACAAATATTTTCATTATCTCACATTCTTGGCACCAGAGACCGTGTCGGAACAGCACATTCACCGGTGTCTGCTTTAAATTATGCCCACCCAAGGGTGTCAGAAACAACACAGGCCGAAGATTAACCGACTATGAAGTCTGCCGGACTAATGCCACCACCCTATACTTTCAAACAGGCTACTGTGAAGTCGTTTGCTTGGTGTGTTTGCAAACGTGAAATATAATGTAGCCATTCAATTCAATTGAACACGAACTTTACATTTTAGTCTTATTTCATGTTATCTGTCTGTTTGTAGCTTGATCTCACAATTTAGGAATTTGGGTCACAATTTACGAAGAAAATTCAAAACATGTAAATAAAAATCTTATTCTATTTATTCACTATAGAAATGGGACTTTTATCTTAGAATAATACGTGTTTTAAAGGGCCCCTCTAACCAATCAGATTAGCGTCTTCGAGCACATGACGCGTCTCCTTACGTCTACAAAGAGGATGAAGTTCAAAAACAAGATAGTTCATTGACTACAAAAACGTACTTCCGGTGGACCGAAACATGAAACAGAAGTCTGGAATTTGGCTGAATGACCAAAAGGAGACGCCACTGTAACACAAACGAGACTCGCTACTTGATAAACGGCGTTTGTTTTTTTTCTAATAGGGATTTGTTTTTTATCGGCTTGCATGCTTGGCGGTTCTAAACGATGACGGAAGTACGCTGGTGGGAGCCCTCTCGCTTCACTTCCGCACTCTCCAGTTCTGTGCTCTCTCTGGCTGTCAGCATGGTCGTACTGAAAGGGATCCCCTCTGTTTTATCACCTGAGCTCCTCTATGCTCTCGCTAGAATGGGCCATGGGGATGAAATAGGTATGACGCTTAATTACGTACACTAAGTCGCCTTTCTAATACGCTGTGCTAGCCTGCAACGTTAGTGAGCGATCCCAAGTCAAAGTAAACAGCAGTGTACAGAGTGACAGAGCAGGTTTCACGGGATCATTAACCTGTAGCTGTCAGGACACATTCACCCACTCACTCTTTTTCTTTCCCTTTTCAGTTCTTGCTGATGCAAATTTTCCGACATCTTCCATTTGTGCTTGTGGCCCGCAAGAGATCAGAGCTGATGGTATGTAAATAGTCAATAACAATGTTAGACAAGTGTGTTTATGGTTCATTGTCTCAGCTCTCTGTAATCTAAATGCAGGTTTGGGAATCCCAAAGCTTTTGGAAGCCATATTGAAGCTGTTGCCCCTGGATACCTATGTCCCCCATGCGGTACTGGACCCATATATCTAAAGCTAAAACCACTGAGTGATGTCTCGTCAGTGGCATTAATGGGCACATGTTTTCCTTTTAAAATGTATTTTTGTTTAACCTGTGAAATGTGTCGACAGGCTGCAGTCATGGATCTGGTGGACAGTGACAAACTGAGGGGTTTAGCTGTCCCTGTGTGGTTCACGTACAAGGATCTCCTGACTGAGACTGGGGCTCCGGTAAAACAGCCTGTCCACACAATGATTGAATAATTCAGTTAGTTACACTGCGTTCCTTTGAATTCTGACTCTTTTTGTGTCGACTTCTGTTTCCACATAGACTTCCATTGAGACGGTGGAAAGGTTTGCTTTCTATGAACGAGCCAAGAAAGCGTTTGCTGTTGTGGCAACAGGGTGTGTATTCTCCCCGCCTTTGTTTGAATATTATAGCTGAGCGTTTCTCTCTGTGTCAGCAATATGGTTACAAAAGCACGTGCAACTTGTAAAAGTCACACGTCCTCCACAAGACAGGCCTTTGTTAAGAGTTATTTGTCACTTGTCTTTTCCTTTTCTTTTTAGAAATGCACAAACCCTAAAGTCAGCAAAATGGGCACCTTAATCTCTGTGTGATTAACTAGAATGATAATCAGATTGAATTTCTCTCTTTCTCTCATAATTTCGGAACAAATATGAGATGACGGAGGTGATTCAGAGGTCGTCACAAAAGTCTCATTATTTAAAACATGTCTTTAAAAACAAAGCTGATACATTTCATCATCTTCCTCTGCAGGGAGACAGCTCTGTATGGAAATCTAATACTGAAGAAGGGGGTCATCCCTGCCGAGCTGCTGCAGTGACACACAGGCACACACACTTTTGACAATGATCTAATGTTGTTTTCAGGCACAGCTGTAATTCTTCTCAGTGAAAATCAGGAGACGGTAAATCTTTTTTTGCGTGAAATGAATTTTCGGTTTTTCTCAGGTTTTAAAGCATACTTTATTCTTTAATCTTGTTTATGTGTAAATAACACTGTAAAATGATTAATCTTCTGTTTACATGGAGCAGAAATGTATTTTGTATTTTTGTAAACTAATTTCTGCATTGCACAGGCTGTTCAATAAATAAAACACATGAACTCTTTGACTGGTGTTACAGTATCTTTATCAGCTAATGTAAATACATACAATATGATCAACACTGTTCATTCTTTTCAACAGTTTAATGGAGTTAGATGACTCACTTATTTACCTGTGGTAGAAATAGTGTACCAGCTATGTCTGATTTGAAAAGTTAAGGATCAACACAGTGGGAGTTATTAAATGATCACTGGTGGTAGAGATCATCCAGATCCTCCTCTGGTTCGCTGTGCCTCCTCTGAAACGGCACATCAGCAGGAGCGGCGGCCTCAGCGACACGTTGGTAAGGGCCGGGCTGGAAGACATCTTGGTGGTACAGGTCGTCAAAGTCCTCCTCTGGTTCAAGGTGAACTCTGACATCACTTGCACCCCTGACCTCCTGTTTCAGCATCTCCATCTGCACAGGCAACAACTGCTCGTCCTTATGGTACAGCTCGTCTTCATCCCTCTCCGGCTCAGAGTACCCAACGCGGACCTCTGCACGGGCCTGGCGTTCAGCCATCATCGGGGCCAGATATGCCATCGGCTCTTCGCCCTGTTTGTGGTAGACATCATCCCAGTCCTGCTCAGGTTCAATGAAAACACGGTGGTCCATGTTATAGTCAGTCTTATCCATGTCCTCTGGAGGCTCCACTTGCATTCCCCAGGACATCTTTCCTTCGTCATCTACGGACCTGAAACAAAAATCACGTAACCTCAGTCTGCATTTCCTCAGTCCAAAGGAAGATTATTCACTTGCTTAGTAGTTAAAGGAAATAACAACTTACATAACGGCAATCTGGTATGCTTCATTCTCAAGTTTATTCTGAGAAAAGAGTGCAAATGTCACATGACTGCTGACCGCATACAAGTAACTGACAGTACAAACATATACAGCCAGGAGCAATATATACAGACATACATAAATATATACAACATGTACATACCAAGGGTTTATATGGCTTTGCTGTGACGCCAAATGTCAGAGCAGCACAGACGATTAGAGAAAACCTACAAGTGAGAGTCTGGGTTAATGTCAAAATATCATGGCAGACGTTACACAACTAATCTCTTCCGGTCAAAGAGGGAAAAAAAGTTAAACATTAAAATCAGGTCAAAAATCGCTAAAGTCAGTGTGACAAGACTTCTTACCTGAACATGGTGTTTGCCTTCAGTTGAACAGTTGGGATCCGAACTACAAGAAATCTGTCACTTCAGTCCACCTGCAGTGGGAATAAAAGGCCAAAGTTCCACCAATATAACCGGCGTATTTTTTCTGACCTTTGTATCCTTTGAATACAGGAGCGTCAGCGGTGAGTGATCCATCTGTTTATCTAGTCTGTGTTTAACAAAGTGGCTCCAAGTTTTAAAAATTTAAACTGCCTTTAGCAACATTTTGTCCATATTATGAGTCTCTGCTCGATAGCTGAGCACAGTTAATCTCCTCATCCTGTCATCAAGTCAGTGTGAATGAGCTGTGTGTACGTGGTCTAAGATTAAGATTAATGTCCCTTGTTTTTGTTAACTTTTGCTGTTCTACTTGTGTCTGATTTTTTGAATGCATTTAAACAGTGACCAGAAAACCCAGAAATCTAAACTGATCTAATACAATTACAAGTATTATAACTTTGGTTTTGTAATTAATCTTCGCTGTCAGCACTCAGGGATTTCAGGGTTATAAAACTCTGTGACCTTAAAGCTGAGGGTTGTGATATGTTATCTTTTATAACGCAGTAATCGTCTCTCTAATCTCCTTCAGGGGGTCGTCCCTGCTACCTCGGTTCAATGTGACTGCAGTGCAATACAAATAAAGTTTAATTACAGTATTACATGTACAATAAATAAACATCGCTGATTGAAATGCAGCAATTAATTATACAGCTTGCCACTCAGCACTTTGCTTTGACTTAGCGAAGTCTATTTTTTATCATTTGTGGCGACATTTTAGTCCCCATTCTTTATTTATTTTTTTATCAGTATTTAAAAGCACTTTACAAACATTTACTAAATGGTTTATAACAAACAGACATTTTAATCAAGATATACTGTATTCCATGTTATTCCATCTGCGTTTTACTATAATGGCCATTCAGTATCTGTGTCCATCTGTTTGACTTGTTGACGATTACATGAATAAATACTTATATCTGCTTTCAACCAGATGATCATTTGTTATAAATCATATACTAAATGTTCATACACCAGTTGTACATGCTAAACACTTTGATCAAAAATAAAGTTTTACCCAATTTTTAAAATAATTTTATTTAATGTTCTTCTTTGCATTATGGATGGATTTGCATTTATTTTGGTGCAGCAGGCTTACAGATGAATTGTATTTACTTTGATCCCTGGATTGACAATGAGCGTTATCATCAGGATTTGTGATGTGTCCAATAATAATACTATTAATATAGTGATACCCTTTTTGACATCCTGTTTTCTTTGATTGCAGAAGTTCTGAGCTGACTATTGGTCCTGCTTTGTCTTTGTCTTTGTTTGTTAAAAACACAACACCAACGTACAACTTCTGCTTTACTGCTTAAATGTAGTGACTTGGGACTTTTACTGGTCAATTCATTATTCATAAGAAGGGCTTGTGCGCATAAAATGTGAATTATTTAGAGTCCTCTAAACGTATGATTTTACCATGAAGCAATAATACTCACCATGCTGGGTGGAGTTTTCCCGGAACCTTCTCAGACACAGACTCCTTCTTCATAAAGCTTTAATCATTTAAAACAACTAATTACCCCTCACATACACACCCACTGTGCCGGGGACAGATTGGAGGCAGATGATCGGTCTGTGATCTTAACGGCAGGCACAGCACTCACTGAAGCAACTGTGTCAGCTCTGATTTACATCCAGGCCAAGATCTTTGTCAGACTGCAGGACTCACTGTTTCTGAAATAAACAGCCGCACATTTAGACTATGGAATGAGTTGTTTAGATTAAAACTCACTTCATGAATAAATGTTTCTGATATGTGGCCAAGAAAGGAAAAAACGTTTGACTCCGAGGCTAAACATCTGTAAGCTTGCAATACGCCATAAACTAATTCAAAGTAATCTAACACACGTATACACCGCTAAAGAATGGGACTTCATTTCAGTTCGGCGTTTCAGAGTCTGGCAGCCCCTCCGTCGAGCTGCCGTGAGACACCTCGTTCGCTGTCCAAGCAACAGTAGGAGGGTCATTAAGTTAACATATGGGCTAATAATGTCTCGTGACAACAGGATTCAGCCCACTTACACACACAGCTACACAGTGTACAGTAGAACAGGGGCAGACAGACACACACTTCCTGCTCGGTTCGAGGGATGGCTCCGCTGCGTCTGCTGGTTATCTGCCCTCTCTATCAGATCCATATGTACAAGTCCATGTTACCCCTCGACCAGCCCCACTCCCGGGTCACTGAGTCGTCTGCTGTCTCCTACCCAGGAAGGCTCTCCTTAAACAAGCAAAGGCCAGATACCCTCGATATCGGTAAAATACTGACAAGGAAACGACTACTGTTTTATCCTGCTTTCACCACTCTATTCAGTCCACGCTTACACGGTCAGAGTAGCTGAGCAATACGGCTATTTGTTTTCTTGCTAAGAGGTAGCTGAGGAGATTGATACCAATGTTTGTATGCTCAATATGAAGCTACTTGCAGTTCCCGTAAAACCACAAACGTAATGACTAATTTCTCTGACATTTAAATATAAGTTTGAACTTATTAACAAACATGTTTCAGGCATCAAACCGAAGACTCAGCGAATTTTAAATGAGGGAGCCGGACGTGCAAAAATGCTAACCTTTGCACAGGCTAGCTGTTTCCCCCCGTTTCCAGTCTTTATGCTAAGCTAAGTTAACTGGCTGCTGGCTGTAGCTTCATATTTACTGTACAGAAAGGACAGTGGTTGCAATCTTCTCATCCAACTCTCAGCAAGAAAGCAAATAAGCATATTTGTCTTCATGAACATAGTCATAAAATCTGCCAGACTCATACTGGTGACAAACACTCACTGGCTGTTAAACTGACACTGAGGCCGGGAGATGTGAGCTATTATGGAAATGCTCTGCCCGTCTCCAGGAAACCACAACCCCGGCAGAAGACATCCCGCTGCTCGGAGCCTTGAAAGTGAGGTTTGATGGATAAAGTGTGCTGAAGCTTCTACCAATCCACCCCCCAGTGTCCCGCACACATCAGTGAAACAGCTTTCATGTGTAGCCCAGAGGCCCAGCAGCTAACAGCACAGATTAACCACACGACTCTGCTCCCTGAACCTCTGATGGTCCCACGGTTGGACAGGAAAACACGCTCCTGTGTGGTTTTGAGCAGCCTCTGGCTGGCGGAGCGCTGCGGCTCGGCGAATGAGTCGCTCTCCATCATCCCACTCACTGCTCTACGGTAATGAAGTGTTAGAAAGTTTCAAAGCAGTGGTACCAAAAAGGTAGCTTTTCGGAACAACACTAGCAGGTCTACATGACACAGGAGCAAACTTCAGGAAAAGATAATGAAAACAACTTCCCAACAGGGAAAATGACTGTGCTGACTGAATTGTTGGAAAAATGGTTTTCTGACAGGGAAAATTCACATGATGCCTGCTCAACAGCTTAAGTCGGTAAACATTTTGGTACACAAGTTGCTGAGTTGTCGTCATATGACGCTGAACCATGGCTGAAGAAAAGTAAACATTGTCGATGGTAAGAAACTTATATCAAGGTCATGTGCTGTCTTGTCATTGTATGGTTTCCTTTGCACTTCCTTGTCACTCAAATGCTGGAAACAGCTGTCAACGCGTTTAAACGCTCCAAGCGCTTATATGCTTAGCATCTTCCTTTTGGCGCCCATGTCGCTCCCACGTTCCAACATGAACATGAACCGAAGTCGGAAGATTGACTTTTCAACTTGGCAAACGAGACCAGGATCAAATGCATTCGTAGCCATTTTGCAATATGCCTAATTTTAATACCACACATTTTTCAGAAAAGAACAGCCACCAAGAACAGAAATGTGTTTCTGCCCATAACCTAAAGTACTAAAAGGTTGCTTTTGTTTCAATCAGAGCTGTCTTCCAGTATTTCTCGTCTTTATGCTAAGCTACGAGCAACGGCTGCTGGTGTGAGATATGGGGGGTGCTATCGATCATCTGATCAACCTCTCTGCAAGAAAATAAGTAGGCGTGTCACTTACAACTTCCATTTGCCTCCAGGCAAAGAAAATACACTGATTAAACCGTAAAAACATAACCTTCAATGAAATTTTATATCAACCTGTGTGTGTATTGCTTTGATATGATGACACATGGAAAGCCATAAAGACAGTCACTTATATGTGACTGTATCGCACTGAGGTGATGTATGGCGCACTGCAAGTTTGTATTTAACTGTCTGTGCAAAGAAGTTTATGTAGCGTAATTATCAAGCCTAGAAGCAAAACAAGCGCGAGAGATGGTGGAATATTTCTTAATGAGCCTCTAACACGCCCTCAGCTTCTCTCGTCTCACATTGGCTGCAGGCGGTGTGGAGGTAATATACTGTATACTGTATGTGTGGCGTGCCCTGACACCTCTAGAGGCCATCAGAGGTTCCGTTTGCCAAATATTTTTCCCTCCTCTGCTGCTGGTGTGTTGTGCGAACGCGCGTGCATCATGTGAACGACAGGCTGCCTTTTAGAAAACTGTAAGGGCAACAATAAAGACCAGAACGATTGGGACTTGTCAGCAAGTAATGATTGCTGCCAATAAAGCGTGAAACACACACACACACAGTCACAAGATGTTGTTGCACAAAACGCACGGTGTGGGCCAAGAATAAATCGCCTGTCTGTAACTATTTAAATGCAGCATTAAGTGGTGATTTATGCCTGTAAATCTGGGATAGTAAACATGCTCCAAATGTTGCAGCTTGCAGTAATTTATGGGGGAAACCACCAAAATGAATATTGGACTAAATTCCGGTTTTGAAATAAATGATCTTGGCTTAGTTTCGCGTAACGTTTCTGTAACACAGTTGTCGCATGAGCATGAATGCATGTGCGCACAGTTTGCAGTACCGCAGACTTACACACATGCACGATGTGTAGTCAGATACAGTGGATTAATATGTCATTGCCACCGATGACAGCACTCTTCAAATTGTAATTCTAAGTGCTGGATCTGATGTCCTGGCTCTCACCCAAAACCAATAACTGCTTATTACTGCTAAGACCGAGGAATGCGGCCGTCATGTTTCGACTTGACTCACCGTGCCATCTTCATCCATGCCTCTCTACTGGCAGAGAAACAAATAGAAAACAGAATATTTAACGGGCGACAATCAGCTGGAGACATCTGACTCCACGCTAAACCTCAACGCAAACCGTATCACTGTTTGAAACGTGATAATGAACATATTGCACGCCTCGTATGAAAACAGAGAAGTGCCCCCCCCCCTCCACGCTAAAACAATCATCAGCACAAAAACCTCATCATCACCGTCATTACTATCAGTAAATCCCATAAAGGTCGTCCCGGAGCGCAGGGCTGTATTTGAGGCTAACCGCCCGTCTGTCTTTACTCGCAGTCTTCCGTCATATCCCCCACACTCACAACATTTAGGAAAGCTGGGGTTTTCTAAATAACTAAAATTAACTCAATGATCTACAATTAACTTAATTGATGCCTCACCAACACCCATTAAACACACATTAGACATCTCACGTTGGAGTTTAACCGCACGAATTACAGGGCTGGGGGAAGGACCTCCATGGAAGAGCGGAGGCGAACATGAAATGTTGTGACGACGGTCTGGTGAACAGGGGAGCCGTCAGACTTATGAAGCGGCCGCAGAGAGAATTAGTGAGCCATCTGCTCAGCAGTTGCGTACAGACACTGCCTTTAACATGTTTCAGCTTTATAAAATGCCTCCTCAATGAACAGGCGGGATTTTAGGAGGGCAAAATGAGGGGGGGGGGCTGATGAGCCAGTCAGTCTGGGGCCCGGAGCCACCTGGCTCCACAGGTAATGCCGGAGACAGTTTTTCCAGCAACAATGGCGCTGATGACAGCCGAGGCGGGTGAGGGGAGGTGGACCAGGAGCTGCGACAGACAGAAAGAGGAACTTTCCCTTCTGTCTGTTATGTAACCGACGACAGAAAACTGGGAAGC
>CAEMYA010000046.1:6570806-6609835 GCA_903131615.1 Diplodus sargus | reverse complement strand
CATTAGCGCCGCTGGCTGCTTTGAGCTGACATAGAGCCATTACACTGCCGTGATAGTGTGTATCAGTCATGGAAATATCATATTATAGACAGAATAATGAGAGGGAAAGTTCAGGTGGTCCCCCTCTCTCTCTCTCTCTCTCTCTCTCTCACACACACACACACACACACACACACACACACACGCAAACATACCGTACACCCTTATCCTCCCTCAATCACACCCCTCATAAACTCAGTAAACATGTGGGAGCTGTTAAAGTAAGTTTAATGGCTATTTACTGTGTTTTGGACGCTTCTCATTAAACACATTTTCCACCCGAGGAGAACTAATGTTTTGGAAAACTCTGTTAAATTAAGCACGCATCGTGCCAACACTTGGCACATGTGGCTCATTAATTAAAAAAGCTGCCCTCTACATGATAAACTGGGGAGCTGCAGAGGCAGGACTTCTTACATTCACTCTCAGAGATATTTCTTTATCAGTTGTCAATGCTTCTTGATATAACTTGAAACTTGCAATAACAGATTTTTTGGCCACTTCGGCACAGCGGGAAAAAAAATAACAAACACTAACATTTGATCAACATTTAAGTTGATATTGTGAATTTATTGAGAGATCAGTCGCCATGTTATCATCCAGCAATTACTCAACAGTATTAACATTTATCTGAAGTTATGTTCCACCTATTCTATTATATATTTGCATATGAACATAGAATCTGTAGAAGGGGGACACGTTCTGGTTTCCATCCAGTCCACATGTAGTCCAAGTGGTACTGACCAATCACGTTTAAGCGGGCTTTGGTTGTATCAAGGTAAAACGTGTGTGAGGAGATAAAAACGGGCAAAACACATTGTTGAAAATCCGTTATCCAGAAAGCCACTGGCTACACCACGAGCCTAAAAACATTGGGCATTGCCCCTCAGAGACTATAATGCTGATGGGTTCTGGGATTGCTGGCCACCTGATGAATCCAAGTGCAATATTCACACTTCTTTACGCTCTGATTTTGGTCTCCACCAGCTTCTAAATTGAATCTGGCTAGCTGGTAAGTGTGCAGCTATGTTAGCCTGTTGCTAATTGTTTCTGCATTGGTGCTGGGCAAGTACTGTACAGTGTTTTTTGTTGTCTTGTTTTGTTGTTTTTTTCCATTATAAAACAGCTGCTTGCTGCAAAATAGTCAACCAAAATAGGAAAGTTGCAGGTGAGAAACCCAAAACAATGAGCTCAAACACATTATGAAGCTCCATAGATCTTGGGCAACATCTTCACCAATGTCAACATAAAAAATCTTATTACAGCCAGCCTTTTTATTCTAAAAATATTTGTAGAATATGGCTGTATTTGCTCTCATGCTCTCTGCTATTCTTCGCTTTAGTTAGCAACCATTAGCTACTTAGCTATTTAGCTCATGGCTCAGCTAGCTATGGATCCAGTGACCCTTGAGTTTGTCAAGACCACGACCTTGGATCACAGAGGGAGTCACCATGGGCAACAAAGCCATACTCAACTGCATTTAGCACCACCAGAACTGAACTGAGTCTAAACACATCCTCCAAGACAGCCGGGAGGTGAGTTTGCTAACAGGGGATACAGTACAGAGTTGATAGATCAGCTCCTGGATACCAGGACATCTTCAGTAGACAACACTACATATCTTTGACATGGCGTCCACACTGTTGTTTCTCCACAATGTGCTGATGATGTTAGTTCATCTTTTTGAATGTTACAGACCAAAATGATGGCCATATCTCACAAACTACTCCTTTAAGATCTAAAAAAGAACAATGCAACATGTTTTTGCTCAGCTTTTTCTGACATCTGAGAGCAGAGATGTTTTATGCCAGAAGGGGAAAAGGGGGCCTTGAGGGTGGAGTACATCAAACAAGACAGAAAGAGAAACAACTTCTGCCTCCTCTCCCCCCCCCCTCCCCCTCCTGCTCCAGCCACTGAATGCCTCCTCACTGGAGTCCGCCGCGGCCCTGGATGCCAGCTGGAGTACCCCTAACCTTTGACCTCTGACCCCCAGCACCAGCAAATTCATCACAGAGCCGTCAGCTCAAAGCGCTCAGCGGGGAGCACATCCTGCGAAACAGTGATGACGACAGAGAGGAGCGACAGTCAGTACAGGTGTTAACAGTGAGCGCAGGTGTTACAGATGTTCTTAACACTGCCTTTGCACCTCCCCTCGATATTCACAACACATTGCGTCCATAAGACCTCAGAAATCTCCTCCGTGTCTGTCACGCTCTGAATGTGAGTCTGTGTGTGTTTGCATGTCATGGTCCCATCTGTCCTGATGCTCCTGGGTTAAAAAGAGGATCCTGCTGTTCCTTGATGGAAAGCTGCCTGCTACAGAGAGATCCGGTTACAAGAGCGCTGCGCTTTCATCCTTATTAAAGAAACATGTGCCCTTTCTGTGCAGTTATGTCGGCAGATGAAACTTTTTCCCCTCTCCTCTGCTTTTAGTTTTTCCTCAGTACAAATAAGGATATTACACAAAGATACGATCGGTGGACAAAACTCTCATCTTTTGAAGTTTGTACACCCCCCAATGATAAGGAAAAGCCAGCTCAGCTATGAAAATTACATAGATTAATAAAAAGACTTATTTGTGTCTCAGTGAACGTGACTGTGCGTCTTCATACTTCAAATACCAGTGGTTTATTTGTCACAAAGGGAGAGGATGATTACAGGCTCCCTGGTGACAAAGAATGTTAAACCCAGTTGACTGAATTAAAATGATCACTTAATCTTTGGTCTTCATCATTCATCCGCAACTAATTGGAGCACTGCTTCTAGGGCCGTTCTCATGTGCAGGCTCGGCGTCGCAGCAATGCTGTTTCCCATCACAGAGCGAACAATTTGTCCCCCCTCCCCAAAAAAAATCAAAGTATCTGATGTTGGTTTTTCAGGCATCTTTTAATTGAAAATCTGTGGTCTCATCCTCAAAAGAAATTTCCCAGCATCAACAGACTGTCCAAGAGATTTCCTGACAAGTTAGCAGAGAGGGGGACAACTGTATGTTGCATCACACACAGTGCAAAGACAGCCGTGATGTTAATCTTTCAAACACAAAACTGATGAAGTTGTTCAGATGAGGATAAGGGTGAGCTTTAAAGACTTTACTGTGAATGTGATGTTGGTGCACTGACACAGATACAGTTTGTTTTTCATGAATATAATGTTATCTGAACTGCAGGGAAATGTGAATAGATTAGAAAAAATACTTCAACTAAAAATGTGTTATGGTCAGACTCTAGTTAAATATGTTTGGATGAGTAAATAAAGGGTGAATGTTGGAAACATTCATAATAAAAAATGTTTTGTTCTTTTTTTAAATAGGAAGTCTACCAATTTATTACCTCCACCAAGGAGTTTACTTTTTTAACCCAAGACCACATTTTTGTTGGTTTGTAGGCAGGATTACACAAAAACTGCAGAACAGATTCCCACAAAACATGGACGGATGATGGTGTGCTAGCCCAGAATAGGCCCCAGTAACAATTATCACTTTCAACATTTATGTTTTTTAACATTTTATGTTAAGTTTTATAATGTTATTTGCGTATATTTATGCCAACCATATTATCATCACCATCATTTTGCAGCTGTTTACAATAATCCCAACGCAAATTCAAAAGATCGCGCTCATGTGTATTTGTACATATAGTTATGAGCTTTCAACACACCCAGTGTTGTATGACGGCCATTAAATTACCCTGTTCCCTGTACAGCAATATCTACTTACAACGTCTATTTGCCCCTCGGTGTAATTCTGAGATGTGTTTGTGTGTTTTAATGTTCAGTAACTGCCCTGCATCAAAGTGACAAATTGTAATCGGATTTGAGGACTCCTGTTACCTGTAATGTCACTGCGGCCACTACAACAAACCTCCATTCATGCCAGATTACAAAGTTGCTCATTACGCATCATTCAGCGACACGTAAACTATCCTCGGCACAGTCAGAGGATGTGAGTCAGACCTCAGAATCTGCTCCACTAACAGACTTTCATTTCTTGAAGATGACTGTTCCCCATTGATGTCTATCTCTGTAGTTTGCAGCCACCGTACAGCCACCGCGCTCCCTGACCTGAGCTCGCAGACCCCGGCTTTGTTCCTAAGCGGTGCCCTGTGGAAAGTCTGGCTCCGACCTTTTCAAACCATAATTACATACCTGCAGAATGCAGACAACAGCGGGGTAAAGAGAGACACAGCATGAAAGGGAAAGGGGTCACCACTGCTGATATGTGATAACTTGGAGCCACTTACTCGCTGCAGTATATAATTTATGTAAAAAGACGGCACTGAAAGAAAGCCTTTTAAATGTATTGCTTGGTGGCGTTCTGCCAAACTAAACTAAAATAAGAGCAATGTCGATTCTCTCCTCACTTCGTCCAGATCTAGATACCGCACAGTCAAACAGCACAGAGGTGGAAGCAGTGTTTTTTATGCAGTTCTCCTATTTGTCTGACATATTTCTGATGAAGAGAACAAAATTGTGGAAGTTAATGTAAGATGTGAAGATGAATAGGTACTGATTATCTACACTGTGTTAGTTCCTTTATTTCTTCATTATTTGGGCACTGCAAATGACAATCACACATTTGTCTGTACTCCAGCTGCACGACATGCCGTGGTTTCAAATTTCTCACTGAGCTGAATATGCTCAATGCAAATAGCTGTTACAGTTTTACATGTCTACTTTCATGTAGCGCAATGTGAAAACAAAGCATCACATGCAAAAGTAAATACATCCTCAGCTTGTTCCTTTTATCCAAATTGTATTCAGAGACAGGTTTGGTAGGAAATTATGTTTGTTGAGCTTTGATTCAAAGGCCTGTTTCGGTTATCTTCAGTCTCTTTATCACTACTAATGAGATGCGATGATGTGGAGAAAACTCAGAGATAAAGTACTCAGGAAAGCTGCTAAAGGGGAAAACTGTCAGAGTTAATAGCTTAAAGGAAAAGTTCCCCCAAAGCTGAAAATGAAGTCGTTATCTGCTCACTCCCATTCTGATGGAAAGTCAGCGGAAGTTTTGAAGTCCTCAACACATTTCCGGAGCTTCTCAGCAAAACAGCGTTGCAGCATTCTCTTTAACAACTTCACCTGACTTGATGGTTGAGAGGATAATGGTAGAATTTATTTATTTTTTTTGGTGAACTTATCCTTTAAGACATGCTGTCTGTACGGGTCTGGAGGCGCACCCCAGGAAATATTTAGGGACATTTTTACTCATAACAGAAAAGGTTTCAACTGCATATTTGATAAAACAAAGCTAGCATGCCTCTGAGCTCACAGTGTTTTCATCTAGTATTATTTCTATCACCATATTTATGTACATTTAAGTACAGTGTGTATTTCAGGAACTCTTCAAACAACAAAGAGCGAGAACATGTTGTAGCAGCAGAGGCTAAACTCAAAAGTCACAGCGCTCTTTGCAAATAAAACTAACACAAACACGATGCCCACTGTGTCCTCTCAAGGCAAGCCCAAACAAGATGAATTTCGCTAAGGAGAGTTATTATTACATTATTGGTTTACTTAGCCCTATGAACTTATCCCTGAGGAGAGATGCTTGCCAGAGTAGGATTTAACTAATGTCACTAAATCACTCCCAGCTGGCCTGACTGCAGGAAATGCTTCTTTCTTCTGAAAAACCTCAGAGCAAATAGTACATGAAGCGTGTTGCATTCATGAGCATGTCTGTCTTCGGAGCTCGTGTTGAACTGTCTGTCCTGGATTTCATTGCCTTTAATGTCCTCCAGGGCTGCGGTCACAGTCTGTCTCTGCCCGTCTGCACAGCCCCCTATCCACCACTTGACCTTTTTCAAAAAACTGGCCGACTAACTTCAGAAGGAAAAACGATGCCTGGTTTGTGAAGGTGTGAGGGACGTCAGATCAGCGAGCATTGATGCCATAATGATGGCAACAACCGCCGCAAGGTCAGCCACACCGTGACTGCGGGTCTAGCAGTCATTTGAGCAGGCTTTGGTCTCATGCTTGTGAAAGCAGTTTAGCAAAGAGGTAAACAGCCCGGGGCCAGCAATAACAGAGTGGAACTGATTAGAGGAGGAGAGGGAAGGAGGGAGAGAGGAAGAACAGAGAGGAAAAATGAGACAGGGACTGATAGCATCTTCTTACCCAACTTAATTATATTAGACAGCTAAAGTCTCCCTAATCTCTCCGACGACTGTGTGTTTAAAATCTCATGCGAACTGTAAACAATAACAAAAGACTATCATTTTGAAATATTCCTTGATTTTGGAGCAAGGACGGAAAATATGGGCAAGAATTCATTCATTTTGATAGGAATATATTTTCAAGTATTCAAAATCACATGGTACAAATTTAACAATACGCTCATGCCAAAAAAAATCATACAAAGTACACAAGTAATGTATCTTCTGTGCTGTTTAAGAACCACATTTCTGAGTGTTTGGTCATATGACCCATGTCTCTCTTCCCCTGCTCATATAGTTAAAGAGAAAAGAAATATTTTGTGGTATCCTTGCCTACTTGAGCCAATCAGGACAGAGAACTCCATAAAGAGGCATTCCTGTGGATGCGTGAGGGCAGAATCCTCCTGTTCTGGTACCTACACCAGCAGCGCCAGGGAAAGCTATCAATTGCTGGCTTATACAGTCATCACGCCAAGCAATGAAACAAATGTGTAGAAAAGAAAGAGGTAAAGACTTCAACTTAAGTTTCTCTATCATTGATTCACAGAATAATAACTCCAGATGTTACTTCACGACATCTGTGGAGCAAACTGGAGAGGGAAAAGTCCAAATGTTATATTTTATATGAACTGATTGCATCTTTAGATGTGTTTTTGTCATCTGATAGATGTCTTCTTTCTACATGGCATGTTACAGTGTTTAGGGCAAAGCTTGCTTAAATTCCGCATTTCACAGACAAGCGGAAAGTACAATATGTTCTACCAAAGAAGAAGAAGAAGGGCTCGGCAGAGAGGCATCTGTGTCGGCTTTTAACATTTGTACCGCCTCAGACAAGAAGACAGTAGACCTCTGTGAAATCAAGGAAAAAGCTTGAAGATACCATTTGTTTGGATGTTTCCCCTGATGTTTGTTTCGGGAAAGGCATGCGAGCAAAATTTGGCCTTCGAGGCTCTCAGATGGGCCAAAACAACCACAGTGCGCTAGTGTCCATGTCAGAGTTTGAAGGCTGAGATTCAGAGATCCAGGTTGTCAAATTCCATTTCTGTTTTTTGTTCTGGTTTGACAGGATGTGGACATGCTGCAATTACCAACAAAGAGGAAGGATAACACTCGTCTCCTTTGCTTCATCGCTCCTCTCTGAACCCGCTCTCCATCTCTCATCCCCTCCCTCGCCCGATCTCTCCCTTGCCAGCTCTTCATATGTCAGTGAAAGCTGTTGCTAATAAAAGTTAAAAAACAAACTATGAAAAGGAGGTGAGAGGGAGCGGAGGGAGGTGCATTCTTTCCTGGCTGCATGGGAAGGGTTTTTTTTTGCCGGAGCGAAAGGGAGTTCCAGTGGTCTGGGATGGAGCGGGTGGGGGGATAGGAGCTGAGTGTCACCCCCGTCACCCCAAGACATGGAAAAAAAAACCATTTTGTTTCGTCAGGTTTCACAGCAATTACATCGGAGAGGCAGGATGACAGGACATCCCTGCGCTGCAGCGGCGAGGCTGAGGGGAAAGAACCACGCCTTCGAAAAACTTAACAGGGGGACTCATCCTCTCCTCTCTTCTCTCATCACCTCTCCTCGACATGGATATAAGCAACACTAAAGCAGCACCCCAATAGCTCATCTCCATCTTCTCTGTGTCCAGAGAAGGCGGCCATTGTGTGCCCGTTCCTCTCTCCCCAAGTCAGTTTCCTATTGAGGCTCTGAAAGGGCCTTTGAGGGGCCCTGTTTTGGCTGTGCAGCTCACCTGCAGAGGGGAAACTATGGGTCTATTCTAAAGCCCAGCAGCTGCCAGGGCAGAGAGGCTGGCACCCAGTGGGAGAGAGAATAGCGGCTGCAGAGCCTTTCAATATGAAGCCACTTAGTAACAGAAGGCATGTGCCAAGCCTGCAAAGCCAGAATGAAGAGTCACCCTTTGGAGTTTACTAAATATTAGAAAAGAGTGAGACCCATCTTCTCTTCGCTCCCTTTCTCCCTTATCCACTATGTCCTAGCTTCGTCTTTCTGGCCTCACGGTTATTGATTAGTGATCGACAGGTCGCAGGACACAGAGAAAGAACTGAAGAAACACAAAGAGCCGCAGGTCGGGAGGAAGGAGGACATGAATCAATGCTGCCACACATTTTCCCTCGTCCACGTTCAAGAGTAAGCGGCGCACCCTTTGTGGTGCGACAGATCCAGCCATGATACGGACGTCAGGATCTCAGTGACTGCGGGCCTGTGAAGAAGCCTTCAGCACACAAAGCCCCTTTTCTGTCAGCAGGCTAGCTCCCACACTGGCGCTAATTTACGATGCCCTCACAGCAATTTCCACAGTCAGAGAAGTTCAATTGTGTTTTCCAGCTCATTAAGCATCAGCACAACAAAGCTTTCATCTTCTCCTTCATCAACTTCATCCCCCTCTTCTCTCCCTCCGACCCGTCTTCCTTCGTCTTTATGCGGCTGTCCACTAATCTGCCTCTTTTTCCAAGCGTCCGATCTGAAAAGATTAAGTAGCAGAGGTAAAATGGGCCACCGTATTCAAACAATTTTCCCTGTTTAATTCTCTTTCGGTCTGGTTTTGTGTTTTTGGTTTGTTTAAAGCACGGCCCAAAGTCTGGAGGTTCTCCTCATGGAGGCGTAGGGAGAATTTAATGGTTGTTTATTCAGGGGCCTCTGCTGTGCCCTCCCATCTCTTTCAGAGCCTCATGAGACGACGTGGAACCCATTGTGATCTCAGAGGATTCAACTCAGCATATTTGTTCAGGTTGTCACTGTACTGAGATCACAGGCAGGCACTCACATTCTCACACAAACACAGATTAGCGCCGTAAATATATTTCAATTAAACTATATTTTTCGAAAGTAGAAAATATATTCACGTGCGAGATAAAACGAGACAAGTTGATTTACAGAATTTGTTTGAGTTTGTTGTAGGCGTGTGACCAGAACATCAAACTGGCACAAATGCAAAGGGCTATTCCCACCATCCAGAGTGAGCGCAGAAATGCCCCAAAGCAAGGCATGTAACCCCAATTTGTTCCAGTTTCGGCTCCTCTGTGGTCAACATTATCAAAGCCGCAAATGCCTGATGATAGACCACTATAATTCACTGACAACGTGGCTAGAACATCTTTTGAAGTGAGTGCGAGTCACAAGGAAATATGAATCGGAAACACGGTTCCTTACTTAAACAAGCCATTCTCTCAAGACATTTGCACGGAATTGGCGTTACAGGAGCGTTAATACACCAGATGTGGCTCCAAGTTTTCTTGAATGTCCAATGCTATGTTGCTGTTAGTTTCACTGTTGGAGATAACAATATAAGCCATCTTGTACTTAATATCTTGTCCACTGATGTCTGGCAAACAAGAGACTAAACGACGACTTGGCAGGGTGCGGGTCGTAATGGGATTTATAAAAGAACCAAACAGAAAGATGGGGCTTTTAGCTGTGATCCATTAAAGGAGCAGTTTGACATGGCAAATATGAAGCTACAGCCTATAGATTTAAGCACAGGGAAACAGGTAGCTCATCCCCGTCCAAAGATAATAAAATCTGACTACCAGCACTTCTGTCAGTAGCCAGGCTAGCTCTTTTCCTCTATTTTCTTTCTGTGTGCTAAGCTAAACTAAGCCACTATAACTGGCTGAAGGGTTAGCTACATATTACTGTTTGGTACAATATGATACAGGGGTTGTGACAGTCACAATATGTCTTAAAATTAACAAACAAGTAAATAAACAAAATGGTGCGCTCGTGTGGTGTCGGAATACTCGGAAATACAGATATCCGATTGGGAAATGCGAATGCCCCCTCAAGTCAGAGCAACAGCTCAGAAAGTCTAAGAGAATTTTGGTACACAAGTTGCCGAGTCTTATCAGGCTTAAAGATGTTGGACGAGTAAACGTTGGGTTGATGGTAACATGCATATTTGTGGAATACATTTCATGGCTTTCGTGATCAGTTTCCTTCTTTATCGCCACTCAAATACCTGTTACAGCTGTCAGTGTGTTCTTTAAACACTCTGAGCAAGATAATGGAAAACATCGTACTTGTTGCTCCCACATTCCAACTTCACATGCATAAACACAGCAAAGTCGATCAGCGACTTCTGAAACTCAGTTGGACCAATCCGAGGAGCATATGAACGCAGCGTCAGTTAACTTCCTTTTTCATGTGAATGTCTCAGTCTTCCAATCATCAACAGGTGCTGACATGCAATTTTTGATGGTTTATGCCGTCACAGAATGTTGCAGCGCGTACAGCTGCCAGTACACAAGTGGTTTCAGAGAAGTCGATTTTCCTATTGTTGGGAAATGTCTCAACTAATTTGAAAATTTGTCAATCAGCAACAGCTGTTTGACACAAATCACCGCGCCATTTTTCAGCTTCCACTGGGCCACTAAACATTCAACACTGTCTCCCACTGTGCTGTGGTCTGACTTCATTCTGCAATTCATTAAGAGGTTAAGCTGATGCTGTGGGAAACTGATGCCGTGGCAGAGACATTTGAGAGATTCAATTTGCTATCAATTTGTTGTGGGGACGCGGGGGAACTGACGCAGATTTAAAGAACAACAATGATTGTTAAGAAGGTAATACTGTGCGTAGGATACATGGAGGATAAAACTTTTCAATCAGGTTCATTTGACCATACGATTGCCACAAATACTGCACAGAACTTGAACGCTGCTCTCGTTAGACTCCTTCAGTTGTTTCTAGTTGAGCTTCTCTGACTCAGACACTGCGCGGGGAGAGCTGTGCCTCTGAGTGTGTGTTTCTGTGAGTGTGTGTGTGTGTGTCGGGTTTCTCTTACTTCCATTAGTCCTGTGATGTCCCCAGCTCCTCTGCTGTCATCACCCTCATGCTAACAACGCCTACATCTGCTATCATGGCCAGACAATAAAGAGTCTATGATAATTTGACATCCCTAGCCTCTCTTAGTGGGTCATTCTCTAACATCATCATCATCATCCTCATTATCATCACTGAGTGCAGGCTACCATCTGAGTTCCCCCCCCCCTCCACCTGCTGTCAGCGCCGTCACTGAGCTCACCCTTACCCCTGGCTTGCTCCAAGTCCAGAGAGGGTGTCCGGTTCCCTTTGTCCCCCTCCGTTCCTCCCAGATCACAACAACGCAGCAACAATATCTCTGTGTTCACCTGTTAGCACCTGGCACTGCGGGAAAGACTCACTGCCGAGCGCCCATCAGCCAGCCACTCTGCTCGTCTCTGTCAGACGCCATGTGGAACGCGCCTTCCTGTCACCAAACCCAATATCCTACATACAAAACACACAGAGGCATAATAAGCCGCTCGCTGCTCGCCTGTCAACACTTTCCCCCGGCAGCCGACTCATGCTAACATATAGAGGATAAATGAAAAGCACTTAACCAATCAACGACCCATCAGGTAATTACAAAGGTTTCAAGCATCATCTGCCATGTAAGTCCCCATGATGTCCTTCTCAAAAAAGGAAATTATCATTCTCACAATGAAGGGCTAAAACAGACCAGTCAAGCTTATGCTGCTGTGGAAATATATATGAATATTCTGTGTTTTGGGTCTCAACTCCCTGAATTTGGGAAATTCTGGAAGAATTGAACAATGGAAAACTAAGTAGCAGCTAGACGTTTAAACATTTTATGAAATGTTGTGGAAATGGATGTCACGCGTCTGACAATTTTGGTAACTTTCCGAAACTGACATCATCCGCTTGCTCCTTTAATTCTTCAGACAAGTACCTCAGTGAGTTTTCAGCTATACAAAATGAACAACACCATGGATTCCTTGGAGGAGAGACTGTCCTGCTGAAAGTGTGACCTGGTCCTCCCATTTGTACGATTATTGTGTCTCGCCCTCCTCTCTATGACAAGAGGGCTTTACGCCCCAGCGTACACGTGTGGCCCCACAGAGCAACTATGAACATTGGCTATAACCAAAACAGGCAAAGGTATACTCAAACAGAACAGGTCCCTAACACCTTCCAACCACATCTGAAAACACAACTAAAAAGCAGGAAGGAAAGTGTGTGTGTGTTCCGGAGAGGGGCGTGTTGTGATGAGCGTTTAAATGGGGTAACGGTGCACAATCATTCGGGCATGCACTTGTACACATGACAGAAGTACCATTGTAAAAATGAGAAGACAAAGCTTGAGAGGGAGGTCCAAACACACTGTGTCAAAAGGTGTTGGATAGGGGGAATTACCTTAAGTGGCCTTAAGTCTCTCTTGGTAAAGGGTCTCGTTTTACTCTCTGACACCCTCAGAAATATTCTCGGAAGATATCCGAGTCTCCTTACCACCTGAGGCAGGTTGGAAGAAGGAGAAAATTAAGTATGTTACACGCTCAGCAGGTCATATCTGACCTTGTCCCAGTCGACAGGTTAGACCTGATTTTGAGTGGGCCCAGAGAGAGCAGAAGCTCACATATCCCAGTGTGCTGACGGTGGGAACGATGAAACAACTAATCAAAGCTGGCGTGTTGATGCAGTTCCCTTTAAGCTCAGATCAGATAAGGAGAAACGTCATTGGAAGACCTCAGGCCTTCCACATCCTCTTTGGCATGATTGGCATGACTGGGCCTGAGTGAAACAGAGCTGGAGCCAAGTGAGCCTGTATGCTTGACTTTATCACTCCAGCAGTTAATGTTACACCCATGTAAATCATGCCAATTTCCGGTGTGATTGTGGCAAGCATGGTGCCGTCTACAAGTGAAGATTGTTGCTTAGTGAGTAGGTTCAACTCAACAAATTGTCAACATCCCAATTCATCTCATGGAAGGTGTCATGGTAGAATTAGCTGCAGCTTTGGCCGTATTAAAGTCCTCACTGCGTCCTCTTGATTCTGCCATGTGACCTGATAATCATGGGATTATCTGGCACGTGACCTGATCATCATGCAATGGCAGGAAGTAACCTAGTCACAGAAAAGTTCATATCCATCATGATAATGATAATGATAATGATAAGGATATGCAAACTTGTCAGAGTTTCTGAAGATTTAAATTTAGACTAAGGTCACGTGACTGAAATCCCAGAGATTTTAACTGGATTGTAGATGAAATGACATGAAGACAGGTAGCTTTTATTCTTTTTAACCATAATATGTTATTAACGTTCAAGATATGTTGGAATATTTACAGTTGAGACTCTGGGTATGACTGGACACAAATGTAATTTACATTCTTGCAAGGCTTAACTTGTTACTTGTGTTTCGAGACGTGAGACCAATTCAACTTGACTTGACTTGGTCCCTTCACTGCATGAAATGGACCAAATCACAAATATGATACTTGTGTGTATAGCAATCAGCACTTTATTCTGTCTTTTTAAGAGAAGTCATAGAGTGTGATTTATTGTAAATGCCAGCATGGAAAGAAAAGTTTGTGATCTCAAATCCATTGACGTCTTGACATGCCAATGTTGGCAGGTCCACTCAGACACAGGATAATGTTCTGTTATGCTTCACCAGGCAGGCCTCTCGTCTCTTTTAAAGACGATACACTTTCACCACAAAGTTCCCCGCTGTGTGTTTCATAAATGTTTATCCCACATCACTCCAGCCCCCTCCCCAAAGTTTGCTTAGGATAGCTGTAAGCCCTGCCAACTCTCATGAAAGCGGAATATTTAAAAAATGAAATATATAAAGCCTGCTTCAACATGTTCAGTTCAAAAGCAGAACTCTTTTGGAAACCACAATTACCTCCTTAAACTATCCCCCACTCTGGCAAGCCAGCAGGGTTCAGAGAGGTGTTTGAATGTGTGTGTGTGTGTGTGTGTGTGTGTGTGTGTGGTTCACTCAGGCTGATAACAGTTGAAGCGGATCAGGTTGTGAGTGAAACTAGAATAATAAACAGAAGAATACGGTACGAATATTTTCCCAGAGCCTGAACAGAATACTCAGGATTAGTTGATTGTGGTTTATTTCCATTATGAGGATAAAAGAGAATCTAGAATAGATAATCGTGAATATCCTCAAATGAGGAAGTTGTCTCGCTTGATAATGGACAGACTTGTATTAATTTCTTGATTTATTTTGTATTACCACTAGAGGGAGCACGCATCCGTCCATTCGTTCCAAAATCCTAAACCTGTCACAAGGGCTAAAGGCTACAGCGCTACCGCACATGAGGATGCAGTGGCCAGTACCGTCTCTAAATTATGCTACATTTTCTTTTTTTGCCCATGGCAGAAATACTGTCATCAGCATTGTAGAATTAAGCAGGTGTTTTGGATCAAGATCAGCGGACTTTGAAACAATCGAGGCCCACAGCGTCTTTTGACCATCCAACCTGCCCAGCTCGACCGCCCCAGGGAGGAAGAGAGTTGGGATAAGAGCCGTGCTAATCCAGTTTGGTTTGAGGCTGCTCCTGGATAATGTCCGGTTGTAGGAAAAGGAAGTCGACAAATGGGACTCATGCTAACCAAAAAATGTGAAATCAGCGACTGTTGTGCCCACCTTTTTGTCAGAGACCTGTCTCCACCTCAACATACCAGATCAAGCTGTTGCACTCGATGGGCGGACTGTGATCCACGCCAACAGAGCACAGGACTGCAGCAGGATGAAAAGAGGTGGACTCTGTGTTTATAGCATTGACGCTTGGTGCTCACACACAGTCTAAGTGGATGGACGGTATTACCCACATGTCAAACTTTTGATGTGAGCTTGCTGGCCACATTATCATCACCATCATATTGCTGCTTTCTACCCTTACACTGATATAAATTCAAAAGATACACTCTGTGTTTATGTACACATATACTGTATATAAATACAACAAATACAGCAAAACTAATGTAATTCCCATCAGGCTTTGGTGTACTTTCTGTGAATTGCTAGAATTTTTTAGCACACTAATAATCAAACAATACAATAAAGGTAAGGGCTGGGTTGTCCATTTTTAAAAATAGATCTACAAATTACATGCACAAATGATAAATTGATTGGTGCAGGTATGAAGGTTTCCTTCCAAGCTTTGGAAGGATTCCTCCTCCAAAAATCACTTCTCTGTTTTTTATTTAGAGCCAAATAAAAGTCTCTGGTATTGGCCAAGCCCCACATTAATGCATGTTGGTGGCTGTATGAAAATTTTCTGGCATCTCAAAAAAGTTACAATTTGCCAATTATTTATCAATTTTTTTCACTATTTGTCCAAATATATTGAATCAATACACAGAGAGAAATGACAGGGATACTTTTGTTAAACAAAAAAAAAAAACTGCAGTACAGCTACTGGGCTATAGATAGATATTCATCTCTCAAACCAAAATACTCATTGTTGACTTTACTGGCATGTGCGTGCAACTGAGGGAGAAGCAGGAAATATGATTTACTTATTCATTATAAAACAATGGAGGAGAAACAAAACATTACAGACAGCCCTACATCCCTTTTCAAACACGGGGAGAGTGAGAGTGGTAATATTCACAGTAAGTAGAGGAGAATGTAATGTTGTTGGGCACTAAATTACAGTCATTGAAAGCTTGTATGGTTACCCAGCGATCTATCACTGTCACACGGAGAGGGAGAGGGGGAGAGAGAGCAGACAGGCGCCAGGCGCAGAAGGATCAAAGCAGAAATGTACCTCGGGGAGAGAAACAGTTAACTCCATTTAACCAATTGTCCTGCAGACATAAAGTCAGTGTGCTGCTGCAGGCCCGACAACAGTTCCCATATGAGAGAAAAATCCGCACATATTGGGTTTCACTGAAAATGATTTGACTTGATTTGAAAAGCTGCAAAACAAGACCAAATTGGTTGGCCTCTTCAATGGGCCTCTGCAGCATTAGTTGTGGTTTTAGTGTCTCTCAAAGGGATTACACACAATGAACACAATGGGTTGAAGTATGGGCAATACACAGCCATAGATAATTAAATTACAGGACACAAAGATAGAAATTTATAGTGATAATAAGTCTTGAGAGTATAAAAAGTACTGTAAATCACAGCCTCGATTGCCCTACTGTTTTAATGAAACACGGAGATAAACTGCAGAGAACATATTCTCAAGCACAGCTCTTAAGATGAGGCCCGACAGCGAGGAACAGCACGGCACCATAGTTTTGGCAACATAACGAAAAAAAATGTTAAGTGTAAACTTTTATTCATCTGGGGAAGTTGAAGTTGTTATCTGGGTCAATTTCTGTTTGTGAACCCTGCATTACTTGCTTTGTTTTTTTTGGCCACTTGGGGGCAGCAGAACAAGATGTAAACACAACATTGACATATTACCACTATGTTGATATGGCAAACAAATGAGCCGCTAACTTTGGAAGACACCAAACAGATTTAGAAATCACAGGAGTAATTCTCTATACCTGATGGCCATATTCACGCTCCTTTTAGCTCTGTTTTGGGCTCCTCCACCAGTTCATGAGGTTTCTAAGTGATTCTTTAGCTGTTAAATGTGCCTCTATGTTCCTCAGATGGTTGTTTACTATGACTGTCAAACACTTGGTGCTAAGCGGGTATTGGACAGCGGCTTATTGGAGCTTTAAAGCAACATTATGTAAGGTTTTTTTGTTTTTTTTTTACCTTAGAATCCTAGTTTCAAAGTCATTTTGATGCAACACTGACATCTAATAGGGTGAATGGTTTCTCATTCAGCCCCAATCGCATTCATTTGCACTATGCAACTTGGGTGGGCGCGATAGGATCTCCCAGGAGAAGTGCTTTTGGTGAATCTGGATCATATTCAATGGAGAAAATGTTTTCTGGTTTTCTCTATGACGTCCCCAGGCTGCTCTGACTCAATTGTTTGTGAGTTTCCTGACCGCTAACTGTAGCTGCCGGTAGCTAGCTCATCTGTAATTGCAAGTGGTAATACTGTTGCAGAAACCTGGGCTTTGTACTTGCGATGGCAGTGTTGGGACTGTGGAGACGCTACATCGCACTAACTACCAATTCCTACCTAATGTTGCTTTAAAAAAGGTTGTTGGGAGCAGCTACAATCCTCTGAATAGCTAATGAGAACTTCAGAACTGCGCGACTCTCTCTGAGTTCTTCACTACAAGCAACATCTCTCACGTCACAGTTATGTGATATAGTACAAATATTGATTAGCGCAGCTTAAGTTAAAGCAATCTATTTAAGTAGAGAGTTTATGTGGTGAGGTATGTTCCAGACATTTTCCAGTCCATGTCATAACACAAATAACCAAATCCCACATTTGCTAAATTGATATGAGAGAAAATAGGAAAACAAATTGTCAAATTTTTTTCAAAACATTTAAAATATTATTAATATCAAACGGTAGCAGGTAATATTCAGAATTAGCAAAGAAGTTTTTGCACTGAATTTGACATTTTTTAATCATTTTTGCAGTGGTGGGCATTATCCTGTAGATGCTTGAGTAGCACCTTTCAAGGGTAGAGAGTGCTTCACAGCGGCAATAATTAAATAAATAAATTAAAAGCAGAAATAAGAGAGAAAATAAATTAAAGTTTAGACAAATTAAACTCAATGCCAGTGCACCAGTGCTGTGCATAAAAGTGATGCTGATGTGATGGCTGATGTAGGAACCCACAGCTGGAGAAGGCCATGCATTGGGGAGGGGGGTTACTTCACCCTGGAGTCTCAGAAGTCCGCGCTCCGCCCCTGTTCGGAGGTTTACATCTGTCAAGGCACCACAGGAGCATGAAATGGACCACAACACTGTCATTACAAGCCTGACCTATCAGAAACCGTTTCAACCGAGTCACGTGGAAATATCGGGCGACTGATAGGCAGGCGGCAAGATGAAAGAGATACTCGTGCCAATTGACTGAGGGAGAGGCGAGCCCGTGCGTAAAAACTCAAGTGTACCACGCAGCTGCGCAACACCGGAGGAAGCTGGCGAATAACACAGATTCCCTCAAGTAAAAAACACCGCCACAGAAACAGCAACGGAGAGAGCAGCGGGAAAACTGGTTGTATGGCACCTCAGTCGTGCGTAATGAATCCTGCGCAGGGATCACCGCTCTCGGCCGCGCCGGGGGAGACCTCTCCAGAGGACCGAGCCGCTGGTGGCATGGGAACTGACGAGCTGGACCTGTCATCCGTCAGAAGATGTAAAACCAAAAGCCTAGATTTACCTTTCAGTGTGGAATCCCTCATATCGGACAGGACGCCGGACAGAAGCCTTCACTCGCCCGCTGGTTCAGTCCGGGTGGAGGAGACGGACTGTGCGTCACCGAGGGGACTTTACCGCTTCAAGCAGGAGCAGGTGGAGCTCAGTGACAAGGAGACGAGCCCCTGGAGTCAGACTCCCTGCGCATCCCCTCCAAGTGAGTTCAGGACACTCTCTCTCTCTTACTTTACTCTGATAAATATGCGCTTTTTTTCAGCTTTCCAGCAGTGCAGACCTGTTCCAGGATTCTCCAGAGAGTCAGCACATTGTGCAGTGAATGTAAAAGCTGTTCTGTTTGACATTTTCCCGATCAGGCCTCACTTTTTCCTCATGCACGTTGGAAATATCAAACGGATAAATCCACCGCGTTAGTTCACAGCGATCACATTATTCTCCATCCTAATGATGTGTAAATCTATTTCCAGGACTCCCCAGCCCGCCCCCCTGCAATCTACGGAAACACAAGAACAACAGGAAACCCAGAACTCCCTTCACAACCTCGCAGCTGCTTTCTCTGGAGAGGAAGTTCCGTCAGAAACAGTACCTCTCCATCGCGGAGAGAGCGGAGTTCTCCAACTCGCTCAGCCTCACAGAGACCCAGGTCAAGATCTGGTTTCAGAACCGCAGGGCCAAGGCCAAGAGACTGCAAGAGGCCGAGCTGGAGAAGCTCAAGCTGGCCGCGAAGCCGCTGCTGCCGGCCTTCGCCTTCCCCTTCCCCCTGAGCGCACCCATGGGCGCACCGTCCCTGTACGGGGCCCTGAACGGACCGCGGCCTGCCTTACCTGTCCCGGGACTATTCAGTGGACCATATGGGATGTACTACTTGTCCTAACCTGCACGGACTTTGAACTGCATCGTTGGGACAGTTGCCTTAAAAAAATGCCTTCATACAGCAAATAACCAGCACTGCAAAACATGTCCATCCTGTGAGTCAAAATGTCAGAAATCTTATTTTCAGTCTAATCCGCGATGTAACCCGCTGCAGAGGAAAATCCACTGGTGTGGAAATATTTGTAGAACATGCCTTTATTTTAAAACGGTCAGGAAACTGTGAACAGAACCTGCTTCGTCTGCATTGTCAAATTTCACGAATATGACTTTCAGTATTAATGGAACATTATAAAAGATTTTCCTTTCCGGTCACCTATTTGTTAACATGGTCATTTTTGCAGTGTAGGTCTCTTCAGTAAAAACCATATTTCTTTTTCAATGACGGACTCTCAGTGAGCTCTTCTGTCGGAGTGCAGTTTTAGATTTTCTATCGCAATAGAGTGAGTCCGCAAAAACAGCGATCCAGTGTCGCAAGAGAAGATGACAGTTATCGTTATTACTGGAAAAGGTCTGCAGCTTTGGATTTGAAGCAATAGCTGCGGGTGACTCACTGAAGTGTCCTTGTGAAATGTTTATTTCCATTCCCGAGGCCTCTGAACAGTTCTCACCTAAAAAAGAACAAATTAAAAATTGTATAGAAAACACTGAAAAAACACGAGTATTCAATGGCCCACATTCAAACCCACACCATAATATTGAAGAATGACTTTAATTGATTCATCTCAGACTAAGACTTAATAATGTGGCTCGCAGTCACCTCCTGTTTTAAGCTGAAGGTGGAAGAAATAAATTACAAACAAGTCTGATTGTGATATCATACCTAAAATTATAACCAGAAGCTGAAGAGGCAGCTCAGAGTGGGTCTGCATCTGTGATAGCTTGTGAGGAAAATGCTGATTAGTGCCTTTTCAGTTACAGGTGTAATAAAATAAAGTGTCTTCACAAGTTTCTTCTCAAGGTGAATTAACTGTTACAACATTATCGCACAGTTCTGTTTCTTCCTAATAATTTTCACAAGATTAAAAATATAAATAAATTCTAAATTAATAGTGACTTCCTATTGTCATTTAAAAATGTAATTATTTTTTTTTACGCGACTTGAAAGGAGAACCTTATTGCACACGTGTTCACAGAGCTCTTAAAAGTCCGAGTCCACAGCTTCATCAGTCAATGTAAATAAAAGTCATCAACTATTTTTGCAAACTCTCCGAATGCTCAGCGTGACCGACAGACTCACATCGGTCAGTATTGTACAGTGTATTTTATATCTGATGGGTGGAAAAGGTGTTTTATACAATTATTAAAAATCTATCGTGTAAATTCTGACATTTTTCTTGTTTTTCTTTTCACAAATCCTCTGCATCCAGTCATTTCAACACCGCCTCCAGCTGCACGGCATCATTCTTTTTAAAGCACAACACATGCATTTGTTTTGGGGGTTTTTTTAAGCCAAACTTTCCATCAGTATAAAACAGTCCATCAGCATCCCATTTGGCGCATTTTGTGATTTTCATTTGGAAACTGTTATAAAAATAAAGTTTATCATAAAGAAAGACATCAACTGTAACACTCCAGTCTTTCGACAGGCTGAAAGTGAAATGAGATGTGAGTCATGTAACAGAAATCAACCTCGCAGAACACACACTTTTTTTTTTCTTTTTGCAAAAACAATTTATTTCAAGTTAAGAACACATGTGACAGTTGACATTTTATGTTACAAGAAGGTTTTACATCTCAAAAGACCGAAAGCTCAACTCTGGTGGTTTCATTTCCTCCTGCCCCGCCGACCTCTGAAGCCTCGGACGGAGCCGTGACCAAAGCACACGGTTGCAGGGACCCTGAGAGGGAACACATTGTTGTTTTGTATCTCAGATTGTTTAACATTCAAATAACAAGTGTATCAACATTTCTTAAGATATTACATACATATTAATTATATAACAGCACATATATGGTATAAAGAAGCCTCCCTACAGTTTGTTTGAGCCAAATTTGACTGCTAAATTGCACAAGTTTTACCTTTAAAAAATTTAAAATGTGGCTAAAAATTTGCCCTAAAAACATCTAATAAATGGCCAACATAGCCTCTCTGAGTGCAGTAGTATAAAGCTAAAATAGCCTGAAAACATCCAGTAGCTTGCAACAGACTTTAGACACTAACCTGTATGAGTAACGTGGTTTTGTTGGCTCTGTGCTTGTGTTCCCTGCACTGTGAGCTGCAGCAGGAAGGCCTGCGTGCTCCTCGGCAGAGGCAGACTCTGCCATGCGAGCGGCTTCGCCGTCTTCGGACACATGCGTCTCCATGGATTCCCCGCGCTCGGGTTGGTCGGACAGCACATCACACATAACCTCACACACACCCTCGGACTCACACACATCGTCCACTACCTCCATGGCTGCGTCTTTGTGCTGCAGCTGCCTCTTCGTCTCTCGGGCTCTGTTAACAAAGATGTGATGTCAAAAATTCAGTATTTAGTATTTAGGGAAAATTTGTGTTGGGTCAGAAAAATTTTACACAATTCACACAGTAGTTGAGTTTTTAAGAAAGTTCACAAAAAGTTACACAAGGGCTTTGATAAAACAACCAAGAGAATGTACTCTATAACTTGACTTATCATGTTATGTTAGCAAAAGAATATAAAATAATCAAGCGGAAATAAAAAATATTGCTTCAACTCCACAAAAATGGTCTTTTTGTAAGAAACATGGTCTCTCTTGATTGAGCCCAGGAGGGTCCATGTTTGATGGACCTGGAGACTCCTGGGCTCACCTTGCACTCACTAATATTTTAACTGACCTTTTGCTGCCACCTACTGGAAAAGATGTTGTAAATGCCATCTTACCCTCTGTCCTTCTTGGTTTTGTCAAATCTGAAGTCTGGAGGGTACTTGTGAATTCTTATGAGATGGTCCTTCCTTTGTTGACTTGTCCTGAACTTCTGGCCACAGCCCTCCACCAAACACTGGTACTGAAAAACGTTTTTAAAGCCTTAGTACTCAACTTCAAAGCACGTTTAAAATATTTCACTTTACATGCAGCTTCTGGTTCGTACCTTAAAAAGGTATCAAACAATAAAAAAAATGCCACGAGAAAGAACACAAGCTCAGAGGATGTCCTTTCAGTAACTTACCATATCTTGCCTCTGGGCGAGGATATTGAAGAGAGAGTCGTGCCACTCCTGAATGTGAATGTCCAGGAGCCGTGCGCTTGGCAGTGAGCGGCGGCAGGAGCAGCACACATGTCTGTGCAGGGAGTTGTAGTGGTGCTCGTACTCCTCCAAAGTGCTGAAGACTGCGCTGCAGCCAGAGATGTGACAGGCGAACTCTGACACACTAAGAAAAGACAAGAGGAGGAAGGTGGAATATGGAAAAAAACGAGAAAAAAAACAACTATTTCTGATATTTGATTGTCACAACTGTGTATGTTTGTCTAGCACAATCGCAATGAAGTTTGATATTAGAAAATAATACAAGAGATTAATGTAGAAAACACAGAGTTGTCAACCCAATCAAACAATATCATGATCAGTAAAAGTGTGTTATTTTGAGTGACAATCAAATTCACAACTGAAAAATGTACTTACAGATAATAGAAACAAAAGCATAGACAAAAAATAGTCACATCTAAAATGATGAGTCATATCATGAAAATATTTTATCCAGCTACCTCAATAGCAACAATGTGATACTAACTTTTTAGAGATTACTTACTTTAAATGTCCAGGGGCTTAAGGTTTTTATTTTTTGATTGTTTTACTAGGTTAGCTAATCACTTGTCACTTACTTAAATGATATTTTCATTGTATTTGTGTGTTAGGCGTTTGTTTGTTTGTTTGTTAGTGTGCACTTAAATGTTCTTTGCTTGTCTTTGCTTGGTCACAGTGATAGAGTTTTAGTGTGTTGCCTGTTAGCTAACTGAAAAACAAGCCACTATAAAGGCTGAAACCGAGGCTTTAATCTGATCTTCATACCTGAGAGTTGGCTTGTCGTCTGCCTCTGAGATGTAGAGGTCTTGCAGGTACATGTGTCTGTGAATGTCTCCATCCTGGAAACGGCAGTGACATAAAGATGGGTTAGCTAACGCTTATTTTTGGCGGCTGTTATCCAAGAGCTTCGACCGGATGAATGATGTTCAGTCGGTTCAGTTGCTGTGTTACCTCAAACAGCTGGTGGTCCTTGTGCAGGTGGATGAGCTGCGGGGTGTAGTTGAACGGGTTTCCCTCCTCAGCCTCACGCTGTCTCAGTTCGCGCGTGTCTCCTGACGGACAGTCTTCATCACAGCTTTTTACTAAGACCTGTCCTCCTGTAAGACGTCGGGCCATTTCTGGCTGCAGCATCTTGTTCGCACGTTTTCATACTCTGTAAACTGTTACCAAAGTAATGAACGGCCGCCGTGTCTTCTGCATGTTCTGTTTTGGTTGTTGATGTCGCGGAATGACGACGTCACATAAGTTTTTGGTGGGGTTTTTTGGCGGTTGTAAGAAGCAAAATGGCGCGTTGTCGCCCCCAGCTGGCGAGATTCGACATCGAAAAAGTTAGCAGACATCCACTCCAGGCAGCCACAACAAATCACATGTTTAGATATCAGTGGGCCGTGTCTGATTTGTCACAGGTTAAGGTTTGACAACAGTCCATTGTGTTAGCTGACAAAGGCTACATCACCTGCTGGAAAACTGCCGACCAGAAGAAACCCGAGGGTTCCAGCAATGGAAATTAGTGCGTAGTAATTTGGTTAAATTTGTTTAGTATTATGTTACCGTCGCTCCTCCTCACCAAATTATGGTCTTGGACCCGTGACAGGAGGTTACAGCGTTAATTATGTGTCCCTGCTGTTTGCTCTGTTTTGGTTTTGAGTGCCACATGTAAAATACTATTTAAAGCCTGTGTGAGCCGCTTTGTTCCACTGCGCAACAACCATTTATGGTTAATCAAACTTTCCTACTTTACCACTCGCACATCATAAAACGAACACGTGCTAAGTTATATTTAAAAACTCGGCCTACAATTTATGTTCACTGGCAAACGGTCCTTCAGGAATAATCTTCTTCTTTTTTTTTTTTATCAAACATCTGCGCGACTCCAAAAGATGGCGACAAAGGCCACCATGGGGATCTGTTGTGTGTGCGGCCAGTTTGAGTAGAGGGTACTGGGTACTTAACACACACAAAATAATAATCATCTGAAGAACTTTCCTAATTATTAACTTAAAAATGTCTGTTTACGCGTGATACACATTAACAAAGACCGTCTCTAAATGTCTTTATTATAATCCCATAGTGTCATCACAATTTGTGACAGTAATAACGATGAAGGGGAAACCCAGGACAGAGCCGACCCTCTTTTCCCAATAATCTGCTAAATAAGCCCACATTCTGTCTCTCTCAGCACCTCGGACAATAAGATTCATTTCTTAAAGCACCACGTTGAACTTTTTTTTTAAGGCTCCTGTTGTGACTCATGAGGTCTCTCTGCCTCAAATGGAGATTGTCAGGATATTACACAGCGGAGAGGGGCGGAGAGCTGGATATCTTCTCTTTTTCTCACATACTGCCGAGCACACAATGACACAGTCCGTCCGGTAGAGCAACATGAACTGTTCTGGATGTTTTATATGGATTTTCCTCTTCTCATGGGGTGCGAATTCTCTCTTTTTTTTTTCTTTGTATTTCCTTTGATTTCTTTTGGTCTCATAAAATATCTGTGAAACTTGCAGGAGCAGCTGCGGACAGTGTGAGGACTCTACCTCATGTGATGAAGTACCAAACAGTGATACCTCAGAGGCTGAAGGATTCATCTCTCAGTGATGATGATGATGCTGCTACACACCAGGTAACACACTCTACTGTGTTATTTTATCAGTTTATTTAAAAACATCAATTACTAAAAACATGCGTAACGTTAACTATTTTCTACTGTGTGTGTGTGTGTGTGTGCACAGACGTACCCTGATGTACTCCAGTACTCTTTGACGATTGCAGACAAAAACTACACACTGTACCTGGAAAAGAACAAGTGAGAAAACTTGACTTGTTCCCTTAGAGTCTGATATATTTATACCCCATATTGTGCTCTCTTTCTTGATTTGTCAATATTATTGACAACAAAGCAAAAACAACTTTTCTTTTTCAGAGATCTTATCGGAAACAGTTTTTCTGTGACACACTATTCTGACCAGGGCGCCCAAGTCACAACTACACCAGATTATGGGGTATGTAGCTCTGCACTGTTCATTCACTAACATCAACATAAGCCCTGTATTTATGATAAGCTTGAATTAAAATGTGGTTAAATTTTACTTAGCTGAGTCTTTAAGAATCACAAGTTTAATGCAGAAGATTTAGGTGAATGTTTACTTACATTTGTTTATATATATATATTTTGTAATGTAGTATACTCGTAATCTTACTGAATTTTCAATTCCATTTCATTTAACTTCATTGATTCTTTTCGAGTCACTGAGTAAAATGGAAATAAGGATGGCTCAGTAGTCTGAAACCAGGCTGCCGTATATGATCAAAGATTCATCTTATTATACGGGCTTGAATGCATAAAGTACAGGATATCCTGTCCCGTCTACTCACCTGGTGTGTGTTTTTTTGTAAAACAATGTTATCATCAATCTAAAATTGATGCCACAGCTCTGAACTGAGGCAGGGTTTCTAACATGCAGATCTTGCATCAAGAAGTCTGATCTTAAATTTCTGACCTTCACTTATGGATGCAGTATTTCCAAAATACAACAAGTTTGATACTTGTAGCAAGATTTTTAAGGCTGCACAGCACAAATAACAGAACATTAAATTCATATTTAAGTAAATGCCTTAGATCAGAGTCATTTCCATCAGCGACACCTATGTAAGTCCTGTTAAGGACATTGCATGCAATACAAGCCAGCATATTCCTTATTTCAGAATATCAAATTTCCAAATAAACCCAAGTTTCTCAATGACAAACTTCCTCTTTATGAGAGATGCATCATCACACACTGCAATGATTGAGTCTTAGGTGGAAGAGGAAACGACAAATAAGGTTAACATTGTCATTTCATCTGACCATGACACATACACTGCAAATTATTTGGTTCTTACCAAGAAAGAAAAACTTAGATTTAGAAGTGTTAGATAATTGGTCTTGTTTTAAGAGTTAATTTCTTATTTTAAGTGTTCAACTTTACACTATAATTTTATATCAAGCAAACCTTATCTTTTTTGTCTCAAATCGGCAGAAAATCTTAAAATGAGGTAAATAACTGTTAAAATAAGATATATTACATCTCTCCCCCAAAGTCTCATCAAAATAAATCTTGTTTTAAGATTCAGTAACAAACTCGACTTGCTTGATTCAAGCGTCACACAAAAAGCATCTGAAAAAACAGAGTTTATTGCTCTGACTTCAAGCAGATGATGACCAATGTTTGTTCACAAAACTGGCACAGGAAACAGGCAAACTGGGTCACCCAATACATGTAAACAATACACCAAACTAACACTGGCCAAAAACTCCGTTGCTGACGCTGTTGATGATGATAGCAGGCCAGATGTGGCTAACATGAGCTCGGCTAACAGCTTCACAAAAACTTGTGACACAGACTGAACTGAATGCAATGATAGGCAGGTATGTTGTTGAGAACATGCTCCCGTTATCAACAGTTGACTCAGACTCCTTCAGAGCATTCATTGGCAAAATATCGAGAAGAGCAGGTGACGGCCCGCCATGTAGAAATACATTTTCTAAATACATATGTAGATGCCGAGTACGCTAAAATGACTGCCGAGCTCAAAAGGGGGAAGAAATAAAAGTAACGCAATAGTTACTTTTCCTGGTAACTAATTACTTTTATAGTGGAGTAATTCTGTCACTAACTCAGTTACTTTTTGGGATAAGTAACTATAACTAATTACTTTTTAAAAGTAACGTGCCAACACTGCTTATAAGTCATTCTGGTTGTGATTTCTGTAAGATGTATAAAAATAAGGACAGGCTTTAGGTTTTAAGGTTTAGTTTTAAGATGAAGTAAGCCTTGTTTCAAGATAAACCTGCTTGGATTAAGACAGAGCTTAGACATTCTTCACTAATACTATAATATTTTTCTCTAAATTTAATATTTTTCTTAACTAATCTTCAGTTTAATTTGCTAAAGGTAAGAAAGACTTTGTTTGTAATTGCTTATATTTAGTATATTTCACTTATTTCGAGGCTGTAAAAAGTTACTTTTTAAGTAATCCCATCTTAAAACCAGCATTTTATGCTTATATTTAGTATATTTCACTTATTTTGAAGCTGTAAATAGTTACTTTTTAAGTAATCTCATCTTAAAACCAGCATTTTATGCTTATTTTTATGCTTATACTTAGTATATTTCACTTAATTTAGCGTTGTAAAAAGTTACATTTTAAGTAATCTCATCTTAAAACCAGCACATTTGGCTTATTTTAAGCCTTCCAAATACCTCTGTAGACATTCTTATTTCTAGATTTAACAATCTTAATTTAAGAAATCTTGTCAAGTAAAATTATCTTGCTGCATGGACAGATAATTTCACTTGTTTTGAGTACATTTTCCCCTCAGTTTTAGTGTTTTTATCTTGTTTTTAGACCCCCCTTTTTTGCAGTGTACAGTACACAACATCTTCTGCAAATTAGACAGCAATGCTTAAGAAAAAGAAGTGTGTTGAAATCTATCCTTTAAGTCTTGAAAAAAAACGATGCATGTCTGCTCAGGTTCACTGCTACTACCATGGGCACGTTGTGGGAGTGGAGGACTCCTCTGCCAGTGTTGGACTGTGCTCAGGAATCAAGTGAGTAATACTGGATGAATATTTTTTCATCCTGTATTTCTAATTACTAAAAGATGATTGTTTTTCTAAGTAGAGCGCTAAATGTAATTAAATCCATGATGATTTGAGACTGTGTTCCAATCCAAAGAGAGGATCCGTCCCTCAGCATCCATTTGCTTCATCACGAAGACCATTAAGACTAAATGTACTGTAGCTCTGTGTCTGAAAACGTCAACCCAATCAACAAAAGCCATAGAAACTTCTCTGTTTAAAGCCACCCCGTCTGCTATAAATACATATCTATATATATTATCTATCTGTTAGTGATTTAGATATGTTGAAGAAATAATAAAAAAGAAAAAAAAAACACCCTGAACTTCCTGTTTTGCACTACAGGGGGTTTGTGCGTCTGCAGGACCAAATGTACCTTATTGAACCCATGGCCGGCACAGAGGCGGGACAGCACGACAGCGAACAGAGCTCTGAAGCTCTCAGTGATGAGGGTCTTCACGCTGTTTACAACTACAAACACCTGAGGAGGAAGAGAAGCTCCTGTTCCCATGGAAACACAACCACTTTCTATGATCATGGAGCTCGTCCGTCTGGTCTGTTCCAGCTCAGCAGTCTGGTAAAGACACACAATGTGGACACATTTAGATACACACCAGGGTTTGGAGCCTACAGCTGATATCTGAGATCTAGTATTTTGCTAGTCATTCTTACATTAGATGATGTTAAGCTAAAACAAAAGTGGTAATGGTGTAAAATAACACTACTTACTATAGCTGTGTGAACATTTTACATGTACTATAATTAGAGCCCAATTGATACAACGATCGTGAGCTATCACAGATATATATATGTGTATATATATATATATATGTCATTTTGGACAATAAAGTGTATGCATATTGATATATCAACCCAAATATCGGTATTCCGTTCAGTACCACTAATTAGGATAAAACAAAAGGGAATTTACTGAAGGGAACATGGTTACAAAAGTACAAAAGACATCAAGGTAAAAAGAAATATACGGTAACAGATAATTAGTTAATATTGTTGGAAATGATTACTGGATGTGATTACTGGATCTATTTTAATTCACTCTGACTTTATTTGCTGACTCATAAACTTCATGTTGATGCAGGATTGTATTCATTTTTCTTTTGTCTTTGTAACATTGTTTTGAAAGGTGCCGATAAATAGTTTATAATATACAACTTGTCAAACCATAACAGCCGCTGTATGTGTGCACACACTCTGCACCTGTAGTTGTTGATGTCTTCCTCCTCCTGTCCTCTTCAGAAAAGCAAAGCTCAGACCAAAGAACGCACAGGGAAACCCAGGACAGTGGAGCTGGTCGTGGTGGTCGACAACACAGAGGTTTGATGCCTTACTTTCCTCTCTCTGACTCAGTCTGTTATTGTAGTTGTAGTCGCTTAATTATAATGATTTTGACACACAGACTGATTGTATTTTATATTTGAAATGCTGTTATTTGTATCACTAATTGATGTAATTATTTCCTTTTAGTATAAAAAGTTTGGCAGTAAGAAGATAATAGAGGGCAGAGTGCTTGAAATAGCAAACCATGTGGACAAGGTATGTTTGTTTCTCCAAAATATCCTAATTAAGATTATTTAACCTTGTTAAAAACAAAACTATCTCCTGATCTTTTGGGGGGGGGGGCAGTAAGGGCATTATTAAGTTAAAATGAGTGTAAAAGCTAATTTTCTGTAATTTATGTAATTTCTCTTCTGGACCAAAAGTATTCTGTGTATTTTTACCAGTGATTTAGCGTTTCTTCATTGCCAGCAGATAAGACTTCCACTTTTCTCACAATGCAGTGCAGCAGCGTGTAAGAAATCTGTCCTGATACTATTTGTTCTTTCCTGACTGGAACCTGACCAATGAAATGAAGGAAAAGTTCTCTCGCTGTGAAAATCTAACTTTAACTGTGAATATTCACACCAAAGCTGAAGATTTTCACACATATCACACAATCCTCTTTGCATACTCTGAAAGAGAAGAGCCATCATGAATGCACCATCAGACAGCTCTAGACCCAACACTGGTTTACCAGTGCAGCAGATAGACCTACTTTTAGGGGATTTGTTTCCCTTTCCAGGTTGTGCTAACATGCTGCTCTGTTTCAGCTGTATCGCCCTCTGGGTGTTCGCGTGATGCTGGTTGGTCTGGACATCTGGTCGTACAAAGATCAGATAGAGGTCAATAGTAACCCGGAGGTCACCCTAGGCAGGTTCCTTGAGTGGCGTCAACGCAGCTTGTTGCCAAGGACCAAACATGACAACGCGCAGTTTATCACGTACGATATACTCTAAAGACAATGCCAAGATGATGTGTTGAGCTATAAATGCAGGCGTCTAAACGTTTTCCCTCTTCTTCATTCAGAGGTGTGGATTTTGAGGGTTCCACTGTCGGCTTAGCCAACACCAATGCAATGTGCACCTCCAACTCTGGAGCTGTCAATGAGGTAAATGTGCTTTTTTTTGCTTGATAAATGCAAAGTTTCAGTGTTTCCAAAAGGGAAACAATTTTTTTTTACTCTACTTCACTTTTTTCCAGGACCACAACAATAACGCGATTGGAGTGGCTTCAACTATTGCACATGAGATGGGTCACAACCTGGGCTTGTCCCATGACACTGAAAACTGTGTCTGTGGCTCCTTGAAAACCAAAAGAGGCTGCATCATGTCTGAGAGCGTTGGGTAAGCTCACTTTTTAACCTGCACATAAAGTCCTCAAAAACATGACTGCTCTTAAACAAAAGTAAAAGCTACTTAAATACCTTCTCTGTTCTTTTTCTGGTGGTCTCTTTTTGTAGCATGGTGTTCCCAGAGCTGTTCAGCAGCTGCAGTCGGCAGCAGCTCGGCAGGTTCTTGGATGAGGTCAACCCTGCCTGTCTGCTGGATACTCCCTCTACCAATCGCATCTACGGAGGGCCGGTGTGCGGAAATGCTTTCCTGGAGCCTGGAGAGGAGTGTGACTGTGGCACTGTAGAGGTTTGTGCACACAGGGTGCATTAACACAATAACATTGAAGCACACAAAGAGGAGCGGTTTGTAATATTCTGCACCCTGCTGTCATTCATAGGAATGCAAGAATCCCTGCTGTAATGCCACTACCTGCAAACTTAATGCAGGAGCTAAGTGTGCAGAGGGAGCGTGCTGCCACAACTGCCAAGTAAGAAATACTCACTATGTCCTCTCTACATGTGTGAAGTAACACTGATGCTAATTGTGTTACCATTCAGCTAGACACTGTCTGACTGCTCCGTCTGGCCGGCTATGTGTGAGTGTATGTATTTCAGTCGTCCGTACATCACCATCTGTGATTCTCTACACTCTACAGCTGAAGGCGACAGGCAGCGTCTGCCGACCGAAGGCAGGAGACTGTGATCTGGCAGAATACTGCACTGGCTTCTCGGCCTCTTGTCCGACTGACGCCTACACCCAAAATGGCCTTCCCTGCAACCGTGGAAAAGGATACTGCTACAATGGGCAGTGTCCTTCCCGACAGGAACACTGCAAGAGACTTTGGGGACCAGGTAGAACACCAGCGGAGGTCTAGATGTGCTTTATATCTGATTCATCGAAAAATCTTTAGTCTTCAGCCATTTTGTTTTTGTTTTATTCCATTTAGATGCTGAAGTAGCTGCAGATGCTTGTTTCGCCCAGAACGGAAACTGCAGAAGGACACTGTTTAGCCAGAGATGTTCAAGCCGGTATGTAATGAAAAGCCAAAACAGCTCTGTCATAGCCTAATGAACAGTGTGGTGCTGTTGGTTTTGGGATTACTACTTTGTGGTTTTTGGTTACAGAGATCAATCCTGTGGGACACTTTACTGCTCCGGTGGCTGGGAGTTTCCAGTCACATCCAGGAAGTTCTTCAACAAAGTCGGAAATGGAATTATATGCAATGAAGCAACTATGAAACCCGAAGATAACTACCCTGCAGATCTGGGCAGGGTCCCTACCGGTACCAAGTGTGGCAACAACATGGTAAGAACACCAGTGTTAAAAGTAACCAAAAGCAAACTACTTAAAGATATAGTGTGAAAATATAACTTTGCAAGAAGTGACAGTCACCCATACGAATCGGAATAAGTGTTCTGTTTTTTTTCTTTTTCCGATAAATGATCAAATAAGTAGGAGAGCAGAAAATGGAAATAATGAACTAAAGTACAAGAACCTAATAACTGTACTTAAATACAGCACCTCAGTAAATGAAGAAAACTGCCCCTGTTGCTGTTAGCAGTTTGTATCAACAAAACCAATGTGGCCTCCTGCCTTAATGTCCTCACATTATCTTTCAGGTATGCTACAACCAACGATGTCAAGAGATTAGAAACATAAAAGTGTACGGACCAAACGACTGCTCTGCCAAATGCAACAACCATGGGGTAAGACGTTTGTAAACCTCGCAACATTTTGGAGCGTTATGAGCCATGACAACATGAAATGACTGTGAGTGTGATCCCTGGCAGGTTTGTAACCATGAGAGCAAGTGTCACTGTAACCCCGGCTGGGCGCCGCCTTACTGCGATGTGCTGCAGTCCGAGCTGCCTGAAGGTATGTTATGCTTGTCTGGTGGCACATGTAAGCACCGACAGTCTGCGTGTCCGCCTCTTTGTATGCTTGACCTTCTAATGGCCATGCTGCCTGTGTCTTCGCTGTTTTTCACCAAGATTTAATACTTGAAGTAGATTTCTCATGGACTCGCAAACAATTGTGCTCTGTTCCGATGAGCACAAACAGACACTCATTTAATGGAATTCCCCCCATTAGTCTGTACAAATGAAGTAATGACATTACAGTACATTTTGTTTCCGAAGGGGGTGACATATGAAGTTACATGCTCATCCTTGAGCAGTAAAAGAGTATTGTGGTAATCAATGTGTGGGATTGTGTGTGCGTTGTACAGAGGGACGTCTGGTGGTCTTTATCGTGTCACTGGTGGTTGGCTTACTTCTGCTGCTAGTCCTGGTTATTGGGAGTTTGATGTGCTGCATCAGAAAAAGGAGACCTACAAAGAGGTAAAGTTGTTCCTTTCCTTCAGTGTCTGTGAAATCTCTCCGTTGAAACAGTAAAGAAAACTGTTTATCTTGTCCACCTTTAATCTAAGCTTCTGTCTGTATTTCTTTATAGATGTTTCCAGTCTACCGCAGGACAAACCAACCCATTGTTTCGGTCGAGCAGTACACGAGGCAGCCCTCGCCTTGGGACCACACAGATCAGTCAGCCTATATTTGTGGAGTCTTCAGCCACTCAAGCCTGTAAACCTCTGTCCACTGCTCCTGCCAGACCAAATACTGGGGCGCTGAAGCCCAGCAGAGCAGCTCCAGAGGTGAGCTTCAGCACCAGAGTGTAGACATATTAGGACATCTTTTTCTCTACATAAACATGATAATTACATTTGTGGCAACTGTAGTTTGCATCTAGAACAGTGTCACTGTGGTGATTAGTTTTGAGTCATTAGCCCAAATTTAAAGCTACAAAAAGTATTCATGAGCCACACACTAAAGACCAATGAGCTCCATAAATACTATTCAAAATCATAAACAGGCAATCTGCTCGACAATGTTTACATGCACATTAGTTTTCCACTATTATTTAGATTGTGACAATAAAGGGTGTGGAAAACCGAATATTCTGTTTAGATATTATGAATGAAACCTCCTAATGTAGCATTAGCTGGTTGTGACATGTGAGATATGCATATATTATTCATGCTTTAGGAGCATTCTTTGGACATGAAGCACATTTACAGATTGCAACACGCATCGTCTCGCCTTTTTACGGTCAGCTCTGCACTTTGCTTAGTCAACAGTTTGCAGGGCTAGGGAAGAGACACGTGCAGCAAAGAAAGAGGAACACACCTCCTTTAAACATTTTCATTTGAGGTCTTTGATAATGTTGTCTTTTTCGGAATGAGGGCAAGCCACTCAATATTGTTTGCATGTGATCGAGTGAACAGTAAAGATTATTGTTAAAAAAAATCATTTGCCTCATTTCATCTCTGTTTTTGTCCCTTGCAGCCACCTAAGAAATTCCCAGCTGTGCCTCAGCCATCAAAGATTCAACAGGTAATCTTGTCCACCATTGAGTCTTTATTTAGACGCAGCATTTTTTATATCTAGAATGGCAATTTTTATATACTACGGCATAACACCTATTATTAAATGTTTTTCTTTAGTTCGTCAGGCCGTTCATGCAGCCATCAGCTGTTCCAAGCAAGCCCATCTACACTGAGGTAAACCTGCATACAGAATTTAACGATATTTATAATTTCCTTTTAATGATGCAAATTGTTTGCTTTGTTAAATTGTGTTTTGTTGTTGCTTTAATGTTATTTTGTCTTTTTGTTTTGTAGAATAAGCCCCTACCTCCGTCCAGACCTCTGCCACCACTGGCATCAAAACCGGTAAGTGACATTTCAACTCACTCTATCTATAATTTTCGTAGGCTCACATTTACATGTTTAAAGTTGGGGTTGGTGAGTTGTTGTATTGGCTGAAAATCTCTTAACCTCCTGATAGCGGACAGGAAAATCATATGCTCTGAGGAAAAAACAAGAAAGTCTAGTGTCTGTTGCAGTCACAGGCCTCTAATAAACTCATCGATTTAAAACATTTTTTTAAATCAAATGAAACAGCTAACCCAGTTAGCACAAAGCACACTCCCACAACAAAGAGCAGTAACTGCTGAGCTAGGCTGTGGCGAAGAGGCTGTGAAGACAGGGTCTGAAAGTATCCAATTTTAATTTGGGTACTTTCAGAAGTTAGCTTGCTCTTGTGGTTTCTAGAGTCTAACCAAACCCCAGCTGGAACTGTAATTGCCATTGCCTTCGTGTTGTAATAGCAAGAACATCTCCTTTCTAAGATGATGAAGCCAAAGCCTCCGAGGCCTCCAGTGAAGCCGAAGCCCTCTGCAGTCCTGTCTCCACTGCCACACACTCAGCTGGTATGTATTCAGACGGCAGCCAGAGTCAACCAGAGTTTCCATCCTCCAAATCCTGGCAGTTAACATTCAGGCATTTCTGGTGTCATTCAGGGCATTCACGTTTATAAAGAAGTCTGTGGTTTTGGACATTGTCCCAACATAGCAGTGTTATGAGCAAGCGGTGGCTCAGTGTTAGTCAGTAAGCACATAAACTTCTCCTGGCCACCACTGAGACAGATAACTTAAGTGTTTGGAGAAAGAATTTATGAGTTGTACCGAGAGAAGCTAATCAGCATCACGTTTGTTAACAGTACTTGTTTTTCTAGCTTGCAGGCAGAGCTGCCCTGATGCCCCCCAGCAGGCCCAGATGACAGAGGGAATAATTCAGCTTGGTGTAAACACTGAGATCCTCTGACAGAGGACACTGTCGTGGTCCCACCTAGAAGGACTTGGAAATCCTCTCAGGAGACGCTCGTCTGTTTTAAAGTGGAAACAAGATCCACCGGAGGATCAGCAACAATAAGTGACAGAGCTTTTCTGTCAGTTATGGCCTCCTTCAAGATTAGCGCCGTCTGTCTCTTGCTTATGTAAGCCTTCAGTCTGTTGATGAAAACCTGAAGCCATGATTGACAGACTCAACGTCTGTGCTATATAAATGACAAATGGCTGTGCTGCCATGATGATGGTTATTTTCTTCCTGTTTTTCTTTTTTATTTAAGGGAATTCTCTCTCTGCCTTGATCCTTGGATATGTGAACACTTTATGCGACAATTGCACTATCAATGCTGTAACCGTTTTACTAACTGTTACCGTTCCCTCACATAGTTTTGGTACTGCTTTTCTAAGAAATAATGTTAAGGGATTTTAAAATGTTGCACCGATGTGGGCACCTTAGAGACTTTTAAATTAAGGATGTAAAGTTCTGACACTTTCTTGAACTTTTTTTTTTTGTACTAACAAGGGTATGCTTGACTTGTGAGACTGAATTATTATTATTTTTGTTCGTGTTGACTTGATACATGTTGATTGTAATTCTTCAAGGGATTTTATACCGCATATTCTATGCAGCAGACAGTCCCTCACCCATGGTGCCTGATGGAGGACTCTGCCTTGGATTTGTCTTGAAAAACTTTGGACGGTTAATATTTATTGAAATCTTGTTTTTTTTTTTTCCTTCTTGCCTGTAAAACGGAGCTTACAATAAAGAAATAAATCGCCACAAACAATGTCTCGGTCAGTTTTCTCCGCCTTTGGTAACATCCAGACGCGCTGTGTTGGCATAGTAGTTCATTAGCGGTCGCCTAGCAACGCCTCAAACAACCTGTTGAGGAGGGAGGCTAACAGGCTCTGTTAGCTCTGTAAAACTTTACACTAAACAGATGTCGTTTTGAGGAAAATGGACCGAGAATTGAACGTAGAGGAACTCCAGGATTTGTACGCATGGATAGACAAAATACCTCTGTCCCGGCCCAAAAGAAACATCACAAGAGACTTCAGCGACGGGGGTAACTAGTTAACTTAGCCTTTGAGCTTTTGCTAGCACCCCCCAGGGAGGTGCTAACTAGCTAAACAAGCAGCAGGAGTATTACATCTGTCACCCAATACTGTCTTGTTTTTACTCAGATGTCTGTTTGTTTATTTTACCTGTGAGCTGACTCTGCCTCTCTGCCGGACCCTCTGTTAGTGATGGCTGCAGAGGTGGTCAAATATTTCTTCCCAAAGCTCGTCGACCTGCACAACTATATCCCCGCGCACTCCACGCAGCAGAAGCTCAGTAACTGGAGCCTACTCAACAGGCAAGGAAACGTACATTTGATGTATTCGTCTTTTCAGGCTGCATGTACCGTGAAGACAACCAAACAAAGGCTGCACGAAGGACAAACAAATACCCCTCAAGTAGAAAGAGTACACATTTCACAGTCTGACGTTGCTAGTATGCCCACACCTCCTCAGAGCATCAGTACACAAACACACACACTGAACAAAAAGTTAAACAAAAAAAAAAATCCAAACTAATGTTGAGCACCACTGCCATGAGGCCTCTGCATCAGGTCGTGAGAACCAATCCAACAAACACCCACTGGTCCTCTCCCTGGCCACTGATATGGCACGCAGCCAGCTCCAGATTTATGGGTCCACACTGTAAACAACATTGGCCCCTATGGTGTTTATCATCATCGCCGTCGTGCATCATCCGCTCAATCACTTTCAGCCCGCTGCTCCTATTCCGAACTGGTTTGGCTAATTGGAAACATCTGTGGTGTTTGTTTGCCGTTTGTTTTATGTCCACTGTGGACAGGAAGGTGTTTTCCAAGCTGAACTTTCACGTGCCCGAGGAGACAGTGAGGAGGATTGTGCTGAGCACCTCGGGAGTGATAGAGCCTACACTGTGCAGCCTCAGGGAGAAGATAGATAAGAAACTGGAGCACACTACAGAGAATATACTGGTGTGTACTGTATGTTTATGCCTCTCTCCCAAGCCTCTCTTCGCCTGCCTGAATGCGTGTGACAAAATATATTAATCGCTGTGTTTCTTCTCTCCTGTATGTGAATAATAAAGCCGGCCTCTGTCTTGTTGAGAAATGTAACACAGGTGGAGAAATAACCTCCTCTTAAACACATTTTTTTCATTTGAACTCAGGATTTGGACTACTATGACACCAGGGAGCAGGAGAAGCTGCACACAGGTAGACAACATATGTTTCATTTTTCTCACCCATTCGTCAGAACGTTATCTTCTGATTTAACATCCTGTGACAGGACATTGAAAGAAGATTTCTTCAGAAGCTGTCGCAATTGATTCGCAGAAAAAGGGAAATCAGGCAAACAACCGAAGTTGCTGAATTCACAAGATCGCGATGACTGTGTTCTGACTTCACGCCTTGTGCAAGCTATGACCTTATTTCAGTGTCATCTGTGGAGTTTGTTAGCTGACACAGTCAATCTGGAACCCTGACTGAAGCGGCGCAGCCCCGAGTTTGCCTTTTTTTAGCACAGAGAGGGAAGTTTAAGGTGTTATTTTAGACTGTTTACAATGTGGATGTGTCTGCTTGTCACTGTACAAACACAAAATCAGCATATGAAAGACACAGTGCCTTGTTTTGTGTGTCTGTGATCTGTCTGCTTCCTGCCGTCTCTTGCCTCCCTTGATATTGTCAGCCTTTTTCTGCTGTGCTACCAACTCTCTCAGTTAGTGCTAATCTGTCCCTGTCGGAGGTATCAGTGACCACACAGAGACACAAACATACCTACCTATCTAACAGCATCAGACAGGGCTGATTAGAGAAGGCCGCAACCTTTAGGTGACGTGTCTCCCTTCCGTTTCCTACACCTCATTTGTCCCTGGAACCACCCTGTAGAGCTGACCTCAGCCGCGGGACCTCCTCCCTCTGCTCTTTCCTCCTCCATCTACACCCCATCTACAATCAAACACGCAGCCCAGCTCCCTCATATCAGCTCTTAACATCACCAGGTGGCCTTTATCGCCGGGCCTGAGCTCAGCACGGCCGAGCTTACAAAACCTCCTCATTTCTCTCCGTCTCCATCCTCTAATCTTCCCTCCCTGTTCCTCCCTCTTTCTTTCTGCTTACGTTAACCGCCTATCTGCCTCCTGTCCTCCTCCCTTTTAGCTCCTTTTAGAGTTTTTCACTCATCGTCTCGTGCTCAGGTTTTAGTCGGAGGAATGTTACAGTTCTGTTTTGCTCTGTCTTCAGAGATTCGTCAGACTGAGGCGAAACGTCCTGTTCAGCTGGCAGGAGGAGAGGCGAAAAAAGATGACAAGAGCAGAGTAAAAAATGGGTATGACCACAGTGTTGCCTTTAATGTGAAATAAACAGCAGTCTTCATGATAACGTTTCTTTTGTATTTTGTACTGTGTAGCAAACCGCAGCCCATGGTGCTGTGTTACTCAGACATGGACCCAGCTTTCCGGCTAATCCTGCAGGAAAAAGAGCAGGCTGTCATGGCTTTGCAGGAGACTGTGGAGGTACACACACACACACACACACACACACACACACACACACACACTTAATTCCAGGAAACAGTCGGCTGACTGGTTGAACATCTGCAAACATAACCATCTTCCGTTTTGATGTCCTGCAGGGGAAGGGCTTTGTCATACTGTTTTAACACCTGTATTATTGTTGCAGATGTGTGTGTGTGTGTGTGTGTGTGTGTGTGTGTGTGTGTG